>CM060387.1:99102396-99702396 GCA_030545235.1 Helianthus tuberosus | reverse complement strand
ACTGGATGGGTGAAATAGATTCAGATCTTTTACTTTTTTCTAGCAGATCTGTTATAATACTTGGTTTTGTTTGCAGGAACATTGCTTACTGCAAGTGCACATGTCATGGCTGTGGTGATAGGGTCCGGAGTGTTGTCCTTAGCTTGGTGTTTGGCTCAGTTAGGTTGGATCCTTGGAGTTCTTTTATTTGCAGCCTTTGCTGTCACTTGGTACACCTCCATTTTGCTTTCGGACTACTACAGGTCTCCTGATCTGGTTACTGGCACCCGAAACTATAACTACTGATGTGCGCAAAACGCAACATATAAATTACATCAAATGTGGCATAAAACTAACCCTTTTTTAGTACTAATGTTGGAAAAAGTGTGTTTTGTCTTCCTTTTGTATTTTCAGGATTAAAAGAGCTTAAATGAACAAAAGAAGCAAAAATGCAGCTAAATCTAACAATAATATAAGAAAAGGGAAGAAACATGGCATGCCCGACCCCTCGACATCATCTCCCAAAGCAAAAAACAATAAGGAAGCTGAGCATGGGGCTGTGCCCAGCTGAGCATGGGGCAGTGCCCAGCTCAACAAGGGGCGTGCCCAGCGGACATGGCCCCATGCCCAGCGGACACGGGGGTGTGTTCAGGTGTCTGCAGAAAAGACAAAGTTGTAGAATGTGACAACTCGTATTTCCAAACCGATCTTTGTACTTTGATGTAATGTATGTGTACGATATGTGACTTTTATGAAAGAGAATGATTATATGAATGTTATGTTGATACGTGTTTTGTGTAATGTATGTATATGTTAATAAACCGATCGCACAAGCCAATGGGCTTTGACCCATGCAACTCTCGGCCTACTTATCCTTGTGTTTGGATCTATGGCAGCCCAAGTGGGTTCGGCCCATCCCCATTTAGTCGATTAACACATGGGGGTGTTAATACCCATCTCACATTTTACCAAAACACACAAACCCTAGCTTCTCTCATTCTCTCTCTCTCCTTTTGAAACCCGACGGCAGTCTTGATCATTCGAGCTCATACATCAATCGGTTTTGTTATCTCTTCTTTTTAGGTTAGTAATCGGCTATGGTTGATTGTTTGTTGGCTTTCTGTATTGACTGCTATCATGATTGAATTTAATTGCATGCTAGGAATCCTTACAATCTGACACAAAGTCGGCCATGTGATGCCTATTGTCTATGCTCAATTAATATTGATGATTTTGTTATGATGATGATCATGATGTATGAAGTTAAGGTTTGAATATAGTTGCCTGCCACCGATTCCTTGTGCATGTGTTTGTGAAGTCAAGAAAAGAAAAGGGTTGTTAGCTCATCTTTCATAATTGCAACCCACCAAATTTGATGAATTGCATGTGAAAGTGTCAGACTTATATATGAATGAATCTAGTATGTCGCCCCATGCACATGAGAAGTTATTATTGTTTGTAAATATAATATATATGCATGTCACTAATATTATTGTATGTAATTATAATGTAATACAATCACGTGATGTTGCTGGATAGTTGTAATCACGGTTGCTGCTGTTAGATCATGTAATTATTGGTTGTTAAAGCTTTCAAAACTGTTAATGATGTCGTTGATGACTGGTCATGCAACTGTAAGAGATGTTTAGGATTGTTATAGTTTGCATATGGTACTGCTGTCGATGATGATGAAACCCAACGAAAACCCTTCAGTTCACGAAATCACCTTAGTGATTTCGGCCATAGTTGATTTCGGCCCACATAAGGGTTTTCGGCACATGTGTTTCAATTAATGTATAACTCTGTTAGCTGATAAACTCTGTTGTGTTGTTAACTCAGTTTAGTATGTAACTCCGTTAGTTATTAACTTCATTAGTGGTTAACCTAGTTAAATATAATTAACTCTGTTAAGCCAGCTAACACTGTTAAGTATGTTATTCTCTGTTAAGGATGATTCTGTTATGCATGATTAACTCCGTTAAGTGTGTTGACTTTGTAAAGTATGTTAACTGCCTGTTAATCCTGTCAAGCATAAATTGTACGGTTTTGACTAACTGCGTATACGGAAGGTGATAACTGCTTAAACACACTTTGTGACAAAAATGACATACGAACTTGAACTGATTACATATATATGCGTGCGTACTATAGGTCGTGATTGATAAATTGTGAGCACTTAACTTAGCATACCGAGCAAACCAAGGTGAGTTCACACTAGCCAAGGCATGGGATTCCCAGGGGTTGGGAATGGGATGGAATAACTACTCGTACAACTATTACTATTAAACAAACTATTACTGTCCTCGGTTGAAGGGCACGTACGTAAAACCTACGTACAGTTGTACTTACTACTGTCCTCGGATTGAAGGGCACGTACGTAAAGCCTACGTACACGATCTTAAGACCATCACCTCTATCAAAGGAAGTCCCTCAATTATCGACTTAATCGCCGAGGCCTAGGGCGAGCGGGTCATTAGTTAATAGCGCTATTAGGTTTAACAAACCTCACACCGTGCCAGTCGGACGGGCGTGTACTAATGGACTATGGGCAAAGGGTCAATGCTGATAGACATTGACTTAGGGCACATCTTATATTTTCGTAGCAGTCGATACGCGTGGTCTTGTAACACATGGGAAGCCCCCACTAATCATCGCACGCATGCCTGGACTGGCAGCAAGGATTAACGCGATACATGGTTTACAAAACGAATATATACGATTTATGAAATGAATACTTTAACCAAACAACTATCTGTGAACTCGCTCAACTTTGTTGTTGATTCGTTGCTACATGCCTTGCAGGTCATTAGGTACTTTTGGGAGCTTGCACAGGGAGGAGCAGTCGTTGTGGGACATGGCATTGTGTGCCATGTTTTAAACATTACTTTATTCTATACTTAATACTTGCTATGGGTTTTACTATTATGCTTCCGCTGATCATTTAACTATGCGTGGGTTTTTGAAACACCTTTCATATTGTTTGTGTGAATTATGTTTACTTTTATGTTTGTTCGATATGATTGGTGGCTTGATCCTGGTCAGTCACGCCTCCAAGCGGTGATACTCCGCGAGTGGATTTTGGGGGTGTGACAGATTGGTATCAGAGCCATTGGTTATAGTGAACTTGGTTTTAATAAGGGGAAAAAGTTTTTGTTAAAACCAGACTATAACCTGTACCGTGCTCAACGATCCACAACGACGCCTCGCTCCACGTGCAAGACTCAACACTCTAGGTAATATGGTACATGTTTTATTGCCTACTTGCTAGAATTGCATAGAACTTTGCTCAGGGTATGCTTAGATTAACGTAACACTATTGCATGAGAACACTTGTGTGCTTACTCTCTTCTGTCATCGCACTACTCGCGAACCTCTCTCACCTATGTTACATTTGCTATCAAGATCATGAGTGGACGCGTTAACCTAATTCAAGCCCAGTTGGCGGCTTCGATCACTGAACAAGTTACTGTAGCACTCGCAGCTGCCCAGGCAGGAGGTGTAACCTGCCATCACCACTTACTCCAGGATCTTTAGATCCTACTCTCGTAAACCAACACTCGTGCTCAAGTATGTTTACTCTTATGCACACGACAGGTCAGAACGCTCAGCCACCTGTGTGCACCTTCAAAACTTTCATGGACTGTCATTCTACTACATTCAGTGGCACGGAGGGAGCAGTATGACTCCTCCATTGGGTTGAAAAGCTTGAGTCAGTATTTGAGATGGGTGAATGCCCTGAGGCTCGCAGGGTGAAGTACGCCACTGGCACTCTAGAAGGCATTGCACTGACTTGGTGGAAGGCGCAAGTTCAGATGTTAGGGTTGGCAGTTGCTAACACCACACCCTGGAATGATTTCAAAGAATTGATCAAAGAGAAATACTGTAGCCGTGATGACATTCACAAGCTGGAGGTAGAGTTCTACAATTTACAGACAACGGGATCGGAAATTGAAGCTTATACGAAACGATCCAATGAACTGGCAGTGTTATGTCCGACTATGGTGGATCCTCCCATCAAGCGCATTGAGTTGTACCTCAAAGGCTTAGTACCAGAGATTCAAAGTCATGTGACATCGGCCAACCTTACTACTATTCAAGATGTTACTCGTCTTGCTCATCATCTCACAGACCAGGCAGTGGAACAGAACCAGCTGCCTAAATGTATTGGTGCTACTGCTATTACTACATCTGCTACTCCCAGTGACAACAAACGAAAGTGGGATGGAACCTCCAGCAAGGGTTCGACTCCGTTTCACTCCCAGGCACACCAGCGAAAGATCGATGACTACCAGAGTCCTGGTCAGCAATCTTCTGGTAGTCAAGGGCAGGGTGGATATCGAGAAAATCACCCAAAATGCAATAGATGCAACAGACACCACAGTGGTCAGTGCAACAGGGGTCGTTGCCAGTGGTGTCTCAAGATGGGTCATGAAGCTAAGGATTGCAGGAGCTCACGACCTACGAATCAGAACCATAACCAAGGAAACGGGAACAATAATGGAAGCAACAACGGGGGTAACAACGACGACAATGGTGCCAGGGGTCGAGTGTTCGTGATTGGTCGGGGTGATGCCAGAAATGACCCCAACGTTGTGATGGTTTCGACATCGTTATTGGTATGGATTGGTTATCCCAACAGCAAGCAGAGATCCAATGCAAAGAGAAAATTGTTCGTATTCCCCGTTCTGGCGAAGAACCTCTCGAAATTCAAGGCGACAAGAGTGGTGCTGTAGTGGGCATCATCTCCTTCCTTAGGGCCCAGAAGTGTTTGAGAAAGGGCCACACTGCTATTTTAGCACTCGTTACTGACGCATCAACGAAACAGAAGAAGATAGAGGATGTTCCAGTTGCACGCGACGTTCCTCAAGTGTTTCCTGAGGAATTACCTGGGTTACCGCCTCATCGACAAGTCGAGTTTCAAATCGAGCTAGCTCCTGGAGCAGCGCCCATAGCTCGTGCACCTTATCGCTTAGCTCCATCAGAACTAAAAGAGCTATCTACGCAACTACAAGAACTCTTGGATAAGGGTTTTATTCGTCCTAGCTCTTTGCCCTGGGGAGCTCCAGTGCTATTCGTGAAGAAGAAAGACGGTACGTTCAGAATGTGCAGCGATTACCGTGAACTGAACAAGGTGACTGTGAAGAATCGCTATCCTCTTCCACGCATTGACGACTTATTCGACCAGTTGCAAGGGTCGAGCTATTACTCGAAGATTGATCTGAGGTCAGGCTATCATCAACTGAGAGTCCGGGATGAGGACGTCTCCAAAACAACATTCAGAACTCGCTACGGCCATTACGAGTTTTTGGTCATGCCATTTGGGTTAACAAACGCGCCGGCGGTTTTCATGGATCTTATGAACAGGGTGTGCAAACCTTATCTTGACAAGTTTGTCATTGTTTTCATCGACGACATCCTGATCTATTCGAAGAGTCAGGAGGAACACGAGCAGCACTTACGACTTATTTTGGAACTCCTTCGAACGGAACAGTTATACGCCAAGTTTTCAAAATGTGACTTCTGGCTTCGTGAAGTTCACTTCCTAGGCCACATAGTAAACAAGGATGGGATTCATGTTGATCCATCCAAGGTAGATTCGATCAAGAACTGGCCTGCACCGCGCACACCAACTGAAATTCGCCAATTCTTGGGATTGGCAGGTTACTACAGGAGGTTTATTAAGGATTTTTTCCAAGATTGCACAGCCTCTTACCTCACTAACACAGAAGGGCATTGTTTATCGTTGGGGAAATGCACAGGAGATAGCATTTCAACACTTAAAGGATAGACTTTGCAGTGCACCTATCCTTTCATTGCCAGAGGGCACAGACGACTTCATGGTTTACTGCGACGCATCTATTCAGGGTCTTGGTTGTGTTTTGATGCAGCGGGATAAAGTTATAGCCTACGCCTCACGCCAACTCAAGGTTCACGAAAAGAACTACACCACACACGATTTAGAGCTGGGAGCTGTAGTTTTTGCACTTAAGATATGGCGACACTACCTGTATGGCACCAAGTGTGCTATCTACACTGATCACAGAAGCCTCGAGCATATCTTCAAACAGAAGGAACTAAATATGCGACAACGACGATGGGTCGAATTGCTGAATGACTACGAATGCTCGATCAGGTATCACCCAGGCAAAGCCAATGTTGTGGCTGACGCCCTCAGTCGAAAGGATACTGCGCCCAAGCGCGTACGAGCTTTACAACTCACTATACAGTCTTGTCTTCCTTCTCAAATACGAGATGCTCAGATAGAAGCTTTGAAACCAGAGAACGTCAGGGCTGAAGCCCTACGCGGCTCAAGGCAACGCTTAGAACAGAAGGAAGACGGTGCTTACTACGTCACAGGACGCATTTGGGTCCCACTTTATGGCAACCTACGAGAGCTTGTGATGGATGAGGCACACAAGTCTCGCTACTCAGTACATCCTGGTTCGGATAAAATGTACCACGATATTAAAACTACATATTGGTGGCCTAGCATGAAGGCCCACATCGCAACGTACGTTAGCAAGTGCTTGACTTGTGCGAGAGTAAAGGCTGAATACCAGAAACCTTCAAGCCCACTCCAGCAACCAGAGATACCACAATGGAAATGGGAGCAAATTTCCATGGACTTTGTTACTGGCCTGCCTAGATCTCAACGTGGTAACGATACTATTTGGGTGATCGTGGATTGACTCACAAAGTCTGCTCACTTCTTGGCCATCAAGGAAACGGATAAGTTCTCCACGCTAGCAGACGTATATCTTAAGGAAGTTGTCTCGAGGCACGGGGTGCCCACCTCTATTATCTCGGATCGAGATGCACGTTTTACATCAGAACTGTGGCAAGCAATGCACAAGTCTTTTGGCTCACGATTAGATATGAGCACAGCTTATCACCCGCAAACGGATGGGCAGTCGGAACGTACCATCCAGACCCTCGAAGACATGCTTAGGGCATGTGTAATTGACTTTGGCAACGGCTGGGAAAAGCATCTGCCACTTGTGGAATTTTCGTACAACAATAGCTACCACACTAGCATTAAAGCTGCTCCGTTTGAGGCATTGTACAGGCGTAAATGCCGGTCACCTCTTTGTTGGGCAGAGGTGGGGGATAGTCAGATTACTGGTCCAGAACATGTGGTGGACACAACAGAGAAAATTGCTCAGATACGACAACGAATGGCGGCAGCTCGTGACCGTCAGAAAGTTTACGCCGATAAGGGCAGAAAACCATTAGAGCTCCAGGTTGGGGAGCGGGTACTACTCAAAGTTTCACCCTGGAAGGGTGTGGTTCGTTTTGGCAAACGGGGCAAACTTAACCCACGATACGTTGGACCTTTCGAAGTCATTGAGAAAATAGGCAAGGTGGCCTACAGACTGAACTTACCAGCAGAACTCAGTGCAGTTCACGACGTTTTCCATGGGTCAAATCTGAAGAAGTGTCTGTCAGATGAGACCCACGTAGTTCCTTTGAAGGAGCTCACGATCGACGAGCAGTTACGATTCATCGAGGAACCTGTTGAAATCACGGACCGGGATGTTAAGGTCCTTAAGCGTACTAGAATACCTCTCGTTCGAGTTCGTTGGAACTCACGTCGCGGCCCAGAGTTCACCTGGGAACGCGAAGATCAGATGAAACAAAAGTATCCCCAACTGTTCGCAACCGGTACAACCACTACTGAGGCTGAAGCTACGGAATTTCAGGATGAAATTCCAGATCAACGGGGGGAGGATGTGACACCCCAGGAAAACCAGGAAAACCATGCAACTTAACTAGCTTCCTCAGTGAGTACGTGCTAAATTTCGGGACAAAATTTCTTTCAACTTGGGGATAATGTGACAACTCGTATTTCCAAACCGATCTTTGTACTTTGATGTAATGTATGTGTACGATATGTGACTTTTATGAAAGAGAATGATTATATGAATGTTATGTTGATACGTGTTTTGTGTAATGTATGTATATGTTAATAAACTGATCGCACAAGCCAATGGGCTTTGACCCATGCAACTCTCGGCCTACTTCTCCTTGTGTTTGGATCTATGGCAGCCCAAGTGGGTTCGGCCCATCCCCATTTAGTCGATTAACACATGGGGGTGTTAATACCCATCTCACATTTTACCAAAACACACAAACCCTAGCTTCTCTCATTCTCTCTCTCTCCTTTTGAAACCCGACGGCAGTCTTGATCATTCGAGCTCATACATCAATCGGTTTTGTTATCTCTTCTTTTTAGGTTAGTAATCGGCTATGGTTGATTGTTTGTTGGCTTTCTGTATTGACTGCTATCATGATTGAATTTAATTGCATGCTAGGAATCCTTACAATCTGACACAAAGTCGGCCATGTGATGCCTATTGTCTATGCTCAATTAATATTGATGATTTTGTTATGATGATGATCATGATGTATGAAGTTAAGGTTTGAATATAGTTGCCTGCCACCGATTCTTTGTGCATGTGTTTGTGAAGTCAAGAAAAGAAAAGGGTTGTTAGCTCATCTTTCATAATTGCAACCCACCAAATTTGATGAATTGCATGTGAAAGTGTCAGACTTATATATGAATGAATCTAGTATGTCGCCCCATGCACATGAGAAGTTATTATTGTTTGTAAATATAATATATATGCATGTCACTAATATTATTGTATGTAATTATAATGTAATACAATCACGTGATGTTGCTGGATAGTTGTAATCACGGTTCCTGCTGTTAGATCATGTAATTATTGGTTGTTAAAGCTTTCAAAACTGTTAATGATGTCGTTGATGACTGGTCATGTAACTGCAAGAGATGTTTAGGATTGTTATAGTTTGCATATGGTACTGCTGTCGATGATGATGAAACCCAACGAAAACCCTTCAGTTCACGAAATCACCTTAGTGATTTCGGCCATAGTTGATTTCGGCCCACATAAGGGTTTTCGGCACATGTGTTTCAATTAATGTATAACTCTGTTAGCTGATAAACTCTGTTGTGTTGTTAACTCAGTTTAGTATGTAACTCCGTTAGTTATTAACTTCATTAGTGGTTAACCTAGTTAAATATAATTAACTCTGTTAAGCCAGCTAACACTGTTAAGTATGTTATTCTCTGTTAAGGATGATTCTGTTATGCATGATTAACTCCGTTAAGTGTGTTGACTTTGTAAAGTATGTTAACTGCCTGTTAATCCTGTCAAGCATAAATTATACGGTTTTGACTAACTGCGTATATGGAAGGTGATAACTGCTTAAACACACTTTGTGACAAAAATGACATACGAACTTGAACTGATTACATATATATGCGTGCGTACTATAGGTCGTGATTGATAAATTGTGAGCACTTAACTTAGCATACCGAGCAAACCAAGGTGAGTTCACACTAGCCAAGGCATGGGATTCCCAGGGGTTGGGAATGGGATGGAATAACTACTCGTACAACTATTACTATTAAACAAACTATTACTGTCCTCGGTTGAAGGGCACGTACATAAAACCTACGTACAGTTGTACTTACTACTGTCCTCGGATTGAAGGGCACGTACGTAAAGCCTACGTACACGATCTTAAGACCATCACCTCTATCAAAGGAAGTCCCTCAATTATCGACTTAATCGCCGTGGCCTAGGGCGAGCGGGTCATTAGTTAATAGCGCTATTAGGTTTAACAAACCTCACACCGTGCCAGTCGGACGGGCGTGTACTAATGGACTATGGGCAAAGGGTCAATGCTGATAGACATTGACTTAGGGCACATCTTATATTTTCGTAGCAGTCGATACGCGTGGTCTTGTAACACATGGGAAGCCCCCACTAATCATCGCACGCATGCCTGGACTGGCAGCAAGGATTAACGCGATACATGGTTTACAAAACGAATATATACGATTTATGAAATGAATACTTTAACCAAACAACTATCTGTGAACTCGCTCAACTTTGTTGTTGATTCGTTGCTACATGCCTTGCAGGTCATTAGGTACTTTTGGGAGCTTGCACAGGGAGGAGCAGTCGTTGTGGGACATGGCATTGTGTGCCATGTTTTAAACATTACTTTATTCTATACTTAATACTTGCTATGGGTTTTACTATTATGCTTCCGCTGATCATTTAACTATGCGTGGGTTTTTGAAACACCTTTCATATTGTTTGGGTGAATTATGTTTACTTTTATGTTTGTTCGATATGATTGGTGGCTTGATCCTGGTCAGTCACGCCTCCAAGCGGTGATACTCCGCGTGTGGATTTTGGGGGTGTGACATAGAAGCTTCTATTCCCGACACGGGGGCGTGCCCAGCTCAACACGGGGCCGTGGTCAACGCTAAGATTCGCAGAATCCAAGCAAATCTTGATAATACAGATACGCTTCTGCACACGGGGCCGTGCCCAGCGGACACGGGGGCGCGGTCAACTAATGCAGACAAACTGCAATTAATGAAGAAAGAGAAGAAGGGTGGACACGGGGCCGTGTCCAGCGGACACGGGGCCGTGTCCAGGCTTCTGTGCAGGCTATAAATATGGGTGCTTGGCTCATTTGCACGCCATCCTTTGGCACACCACCTCTCTCACACTTCACCCACCACCATCACAACACCATCATCCACCACCATCATCCATCATAGAGTGTGTGAGTAGTCTCGGGATCCAAGATTGATCGTAAGAGTTCTTGACAATCAAAGGCCATGATTGCCTAAGTCTCTTTCATCACTTGGTGAAGACAAGTGTCTAGTGTAATACTTTTTATTTTTAATCTTTTCGCACTTTTTATTTGGTTATGTATTAATGACTTTAATAACTAGTTTCTTATGTTGAAGGTGATTCTTCCTTATCATTTGTCCGTGGTGTCTTGACATTATTTTACTGTCTATATAAAATAAAAGATTTTCATCATTCATATCTCCACGGTCTATATGGAGATATGTTGGCTACCTGGTCGGGGGTTAAGGGAATGGTTTGGTAAGAGTCTTGCCTTGTTCAGTGTATAGATCCTGCAAGGACCTGGGTCAAATTTAGTAGGACCTCCTTCAATACCCACCGGTATTGGATGGCGGGGGTCCAAACTCTTTGATCCCCTCATATATAAGCTACTATTAAAACTTTAACCCGGCTACTTAGGACTGTATCCCTGCTGACTCAGACTACTTAGCCGAGGGTAACATCACCTTCAAAAGAGGGGCCTACCACATTATGCATTAATAACTTAATTAATTATCTTTCAATAATCCAACCCTTTAGGATTGTATCCTTGCTGACTCAAACTACTGGGTTGAGGGTAACGTCACCTTCAAAAGAGGGGCCTACTACAATAACTAAGATAATCTCTTAAAAAGTGAAAAAGTGCGGAAATAATCAAAGGTTACACTAAACACGAGTCAGATCCAAGTGATTCATCTTGTCTATCTGTTTTTACTTTTATTTTTATTTTCAGCATTTTTTAGTTTTCATTTTCTAGTTTAAAACATTTTTCTAACTTTTTTATTTGATTAGACGTTGAGGATAAACCGGTATTAAAAGCTCTTGTGTCCTTGCACGACCTCGGTATCTTGCCAACACTATACTACGCTCACGATGGGTGCACTTGCCCATATGTGTGTTTGGTGTTAGTAAAATATCGTGTTTTATAAATTTAAAACTTGACTAACGTGTAAAAAGGGCTAAAAATATACATTAAAAACCATAACACACCGCACGTATCAACTACATGCAAGTTGTTAAAGTTAATCTTGGTAAGTTTATGCTAATCAAAATATAGCTTTGAAAGGTTGATTATAATAACTCATTGATCATGTTGTGGCATTAGGAGGGTTGAAGTACAAACTATGTGGAATATCTCAATATGTGACTCAAGTTGGTACGACCATCGGGTACACCATTACTTCGGCGATCAGTATGGCGTAAGCGATAACTAAAAACTCAAAACTTATAGTTTAAATGAGTTTGTTTAGCTAGCTAATTTTGGAATATCTTGTGGTTAACCAGGGCGGTTGAACGGTCAAACCGTTTTCATAAGTACGGGCACAAAAACGGTATCGAGCAACCATATTAATGGATTTTTAATAGAAAATAAATATTATTAGTTAATTACCAACTAAAAAGATTCAGTTGGTGATTTGTTGGCCACAGGTAGAGGAGTATGATTGAAGGCACAGTTACGCTAGAAGCCGAACTCAGAGTCCAAGTCACAGCCATAGCCATGATAACAGGAGGTTTGTTCTTACTTTACAAAGCTTTGGGTGTGTTTTTCTGTTCATGTGGTGTTCTTACAGGTAATTATTTGTTCATCCATTGAAAGGATTTTATATGTTTATATGTTTGATTATCTTGTACATTTTATATCTTTACATTTTTTATTATCTGGCTTACAATGCTGAGTAATAATCTTTCAGGACCCTTGAAAGGATTTGGAACACAAAAGAATCATATTATTTTGTTTGTGTGGATATATAATCACAGCATCTTACCAGGTAATTAAAACTTTGGTTTTTAATTTATTCAGGTTTCGGTTTGGTTAATTCGGTTTAAAAACTCAATGTTCCTGTCGGTTTGGTTAATTAGCAGCACTTGGTTCACCTAATGAACATTACTCCCCAATCGGTTTCCTCTTTCTACCAAGAACTAAAGCCTTTTGAAACCTCGGTCCACCCATACGCCAGCTCTTAAATGCCGCAGTTGATGACTTAGCAGCATCATACACTTCAAAATCAAGAAATATACAAGATTTCAAGTTACTTATATTTTTATATTCAAAATGTTTAGAAACGGGAAGCAAATAAAATGGGTAATTCAAATCTCACATTTAGTTTCTTCTTTCGTTAATAGCGATAAAAACTTCAGGGCCAGTGTCGATGCTGATGTATGCGCCTTGATCAAAACTTCCTTATACGGTTATACCTTATTTGGAAAGCAACCAAGAGTAAAGATACAATAGTTTGTCACCGATCTTGAACCGTTTAGCAACAAACACAATTAAAAAAGCAAAAACTTGCAGCAATAAAAATACAAAATCCATAAAAAACACTCACAATTGCACTATCTTGCATCCTAACTGATAAAAATATGAGCATCGAGATCTTAAGTCCACGTGTGCACCATTAGCCCCAATTTCTTCTCGAGTTCTGGCATAGAAAGACGATATACATGATAGTAATAAGAATGACTATAATATTATTAGCCAAATGCATAAATCATGAAACCCAACTGAGTGGAAATATTCGGTCGTATTACTTCTTATTGAAACATGGAGGAACGGTGACGGATGCTGCCCGTCTCAGGTGCAGTTCACTAAGGAGCCAGAACGGTAATTCTACCTTTGACCTCGGTTCTATCTGATGTAACAACGATATTAGCATTTGAAACAGTTATTGTTATCAACATACGGAATTGATGATTATTGTTATTAAAACGTACTTACCCTGTTTGTTTCATTGGATTGAAGTAAACCAACTCCGTTTACTGCTTCGAGGAACACCGCTGGAACAAGCTATCAAAAAGAGGTCACCATTTTAGACATATGAACTTTTTATATGAAGTAATGTGATTATGTGAATGCAGAATTGAAAAGAAGAAAAAAGTTTCAACCTCTTCATTTGCTAAGATGTCATCGACATCATAATATTTCGCCATGATTGAAGCAAGAACCGGTTGTTATTAACTGTTTGCCACCACAACTCACTAAGAATCAAGAACCAGACTGGACTGCAAATCAACATCTTAAGCCTTAGTTACTTAATTACACAAGCTAATTGAATTTGTAGCAGATGCATAACAATACAACTACCAAAACCCTAGAATACGATATGAACTAAAACGGAACGACATTTTGTTCTGTAATCAGTTAATCTAAAGCAAATCAATCAATTTACAAACTTTAATACGTATTAAATTAAATGACGAATAAGAACCCTAACCCTAGAATAAGTGAAATTGGGGTTGAAGCTGGTAACCGGCCATCGCACAATAACCACCAAACGCCATCACGAAACCACCAATCGCCGCACACCGCTGATTCTCCGTTGCTGAAGAAGGCCGCAACCGATCCTCACGTTCTGCTACACTGCCACCATCGTCGCCGCACGCCACATCGGAAACTACATCCCCGTACATAGCCCTAAACTCACCAACCTAAGTGATATGTTTCCCGCCGCATCGCGCGGGTAAACGGCTAGTGTAATATATGAATATATACAAAAATGCAATAACAATTTATTCTATGTTAAAAAAATTAAGCTATTTTTAGATAAGTTAAATACACGGTTAACCACCCATAACCGACCCGCTATAACCATCAAAACCGAATAACCATAACCACCATAACCGATCGGTTATGGTTATGGTTATCCAATAACCGACATCGCGGTTATGGTTATGGTTTTTGGTCAAAACCGACCCAAACCGACCCATTACGTGACCTCAGGAGTTTTTTCCTCACTTCTTTTATCATATCAATTTTATCTTACTTTATATCTAATATATTGAAGGGCTTGTGATTGATTACAAACTTGGATCAAATAATATATGTTTTGAATAATTGGATGAACTGTATACGAGTATGCACAAGAATTGCGCAGGGACTCGGTGGAACAGAGATGGATGGAAAAGTCAAAATACACACAAACACAATTTTATTCCACACATACAAATGATGATGTTAATGGGTAGTGGCGAAGCTTGAGATTTTCGAACGGTGGGTCGAAAACGTACAAACCAAAAAATTTCTATAAAACGGGGGGTCGAAAACGTATATACCCAAAAATTTCTTTACGAAAACTACATACTCTCCATTACTGAGCGAAAAGTTCGGGGGTTTCGGCTGGTACACTCCCGCCTCCACTATCCTACGCCCTTGCTAATGGGTATTTATACCTTTAAAATAACGGTGAATAATCGTTTTAACAACTAATGTGAGGACAACTCATTTGGTAGAGGCTCTTGTCCCTAGTGGGAGGTCTTGGGTTTAATTAGGGGTGTGAATTTCTGACACGACCCCACCCGAAAACACGACACGAACCTAACACGAAATTCGCGGGTTTGGGTTTGGGTTTAGTCTAAACGGATTCGGGTCAGTTTCTGGTTAAACCCGCCAACCCGTTTAGCTAAACGGGTCAGGTTCAGGTCAACCCGGTCTGGTTGGCGGGTTCACCCGTTTAACCCAATTCTATAATATTATATTTTTTACAATATGTTTTATGTTATAAATTAAATTTGGTGTATATTTTATGCTATACATATAACTTAAAAATATAAATTAACATAAGATTTTATGATTTTAATGTAACTTTATTATCTAAGTTGTGTTTTTTTTAGTAGATGTTAATTTTAATATATTAATTTGCTGAAAAAAATAAAAAAGATCGGGTTGAACGGGTCGGGTTCGGGTCAGCCTGCAAATATTCGGGTCAGGTTCGGGTTCATATGTATGAAACGATTTTCGGGTTCGGGTCGGGTTCGGGTTCGTCTAATATTTTCGGGTTCGGATCGGGTTGAAGCCGCCAACACGAGCCGTTTAGCACCCCTAGATTCAATCCTAAAAAAAGAATAGATTACGATTTATTTAGTGTAATTTGAGATTCAAAATATAAAAGTTAAAATAACCGTTCTAACAACCGACACAACACAACACAACCTATTCAAACACACACCTATTCTGACTTTTCTATTTGACTTTTTATCAAACAGTTGACTTTTATATTGACTATCTAATTAAACCATAAGTTAGTTAATTATCTTGATTATATTTCCAACAAATATATATGTAACTAGTAGCGATAAGTGCACAATTTGGTGAGTCTAAATCCTTTTTCCTCATGTACATGTATTATAAATATGAAAGAAATATGTAGTACATTGAAAAAGAGAGAGGAAGGGAAGGAGAAAGAACCCTTGAAAGGGATGGTTTGGTGGTGGGGAAGGTTGCCAATACAAAGGATACTACCGTTGGATTCAATCACCTTTTGTGTTTGATTAAAATGCTTGAAGTAAGGTTCGAAAAAAGGTGGAAAGTAAGTTAAGTTGTTGACCATTAGTTAGTCAACTCTGGAGTCTTTATTTAAGGACAAGTGGTACCCTCCATCATCAATAATTCAATATTCGATACCCATAGACGGATCAAAACTAAAAAAGGTTGGAGTCTTTATTAAAAAGATGGGAGGCTGCTGTTGCTCTGAAGACGAACCGACGGACATGAAGGGGATTATACTAGTTATAGTCCTTGCTCTAGTGCTAATGGCGGTCTGTCTTCCGCAGCCACGTCCGCGAGCGTATTTGGTATACCGGTGCTAGTGAATCTTTGTTCTTCAAGTTCCATCCATGATTTTTAATGAAATTGATCATCGTACAGATGAGATTACAACTTTCCATTGGTTTTTCTTGTTTCGTACTCTAGCTGTCTTTTAATTGTTGTTAATTGAGTATAGTTTGTGGATTAAGGAAATGGATGAACAGGTGAGGAAATAAAATTTCAGAAGTTTTAATTTCTTCATGGCTTGTTTCTTCCATAGGACTGTTACACCTTCCAAGCCTTACGATTTGTACAATTATTATTATATTAAATTTTAATTTCTATATATTTTTAGATTTTATGTTCCCTGATAAATATTTTCCAGAAAATTTAACTAAGTTGACTGTTTTAATCAAATTAACATTGATTACTAAGGGAGATACAGTCACTAAGATCAACCGTCAATAATCCCTCGAAAAAATTCTTTGGTGGAACGGAGTCATGAGAGACAGAGGTGCAGACATAGCGATGGCACAAACGTGGGAAGAATTCAAAAATCTTATGAAGAATTAATTCTGTCCATGAAGTGAAATGAGGGCACTCGAAACCGAATTTTATTATCTTAAACAAGATAGTGGGGACAACCATGTCTACACTGACCGATTTGAAGAGTTAAGCCTACTCTGCCCCACTATGGTCACACCTATGGATCGGGCCATTGAAAAATATATTGATGGCCTACCTTATCCAGTCCAAGATATTGTCACTGGCAGCAAACCCAAAAGGCTTAGTGTCACACCCCAACCGATGGCGAAAAAATCGAGGTGCGAGCACTAAGCGTTCAGATTGCTCGTGAGACTTCATAACACTAGATATTTCGATTGAAGTTAAATTAATTTTCATAGCATTTGTATAAAACATCAACCACAAATAACAACTACCAAAACATAACAAACGTTGTTCAAATTGTTCGAATAACCAAATTAACTAGGTGACGTTTCTAGGCATCTCCTAGCTTGATTCCCACGTGTTTCGAAGCAACCTATGAACTTGCAACATGTATTAAAATATCAATACAAAGTATTGGCGAGTATACAAGTTTGAATAATAGCACAGTAGATTTAAAACAACTCATATCCACATTGTAAGTATAAAAATAGTTTCAGCCGTGCTAGTGTCGCAGTCCACGTAGTGATAGCCCAAGTATCCTGATGCTTTAGTGTTTACCCAAGACTCAAGGTAAACTAGAATCCTCCTAACAATACCCCCTGAGAATAATGGGAGAGGTGCACCTCCTGTAGCGCTACTATTGTTAAGGCGGAACTACACACCCTGGATTAAACATCACATAGCACAAAATAGAATACTAGAATGCACAAGTTTCACATACACGTAGGATAGAGTATAGTTTGTAAAGTCTCGAGTATCGTAGTTTATAGAATACATGTTACATCCCAAAGTTTAAAGCAAAAAGGGATCGAGTATACTCACAGTGATTGCTTAACGGTATAGACCGTTATTGGATCAAAGGGAGCTCTTTTAGAATTAGCCTGATTAGATTACAACAGATAAGAGTCGGGTAGGATAATCGAGATTGCGAAAAGTGTCGGAAACAGTCACTGGATCGGATGGTTGTCCGATCGGATGGCTATCCGATTGGATTGCCAGTCGTTCGGGTGACATGTGTGTGAGAAACAGATGGCTGCCCGATCGGATGGCCATCCGATCGGATTGCCACTTGATTTAAAACCCATAAGATGAGGAAGATAGGGTGGCTGCCCGATCGGGGGGCTATCCGATCGGGTTGCCACTCGATCCAAGTATTAAGGGCTTTGGTTCCTCTGATCGGGTGGCTGCTCGATCGGATGGCTATCCGATCGAGTTGCCTCTCGATCAAGGGTTCCAAATTTCAAGTTTCAAGCTTCTAAGTGTTGAAGGGTCACGAGACTAGTGTCACCCGATCGGGTGGTTGTTCGATCGGATGGCTATCCGATCGGGTTGCCACTTGATCAAGTGATCCTCGTCTCGTTCCTAACTTGTAAAATTTCTAAGTTTCCAGTTTAACGACGACGGCACGGGACGTATTGAGACAATGGTAAACTCACCATCTCACAGCCATTCTGGTTAGATGGGAATCACCCCTGTCCGGTTAGTCACCTGCTTACAGCGGTTTATGTCAGAATCCGTTCCATGGTCGTCTTCTCCGGTAATAACTCGTTTCTAAATCAACTCCATACTAATAATCAAGTCTGCAATCCATTTATATTCCGGATCCCACCGTTTGAAGTTAAAGATTTAAAGAAAGATGAGAAAACTTAAGTTTTATTATGAGAAATCTTAGATCTAGCTTAGATTCGGTGCAAAGCACCTGAAATTCCTTGGATCCGAGCTAGGTCTTACAAGAAATGACATCACATAGTAGTTTGTACAAACCATCATGATGACATCACCCTCAAGACCTCAGATCCGAAAGATTTCACGGTGAAAAGTGTGATTTCAAAGGTGAAACACGTAGAGAATGAAGTGTAGATCAAGAAAGTACAAGGATCTAGCCTAAAACGTACAGATATCGATGGGAAAATGAAGATTTGTAGTGTGCGTGCATCTGGTCGAACAAGGCTGTCACATCAGGGAATAAAGTGATGTGACAGGCCTATTTATAGTGTGCAGGAGAGTGGGAAAGGGTGAAGGTGTGCACGGATCGGGTGGCAACTCGATCGAGTGGTCACTCGATTGGGTGGTCATCCGATCGGATTGCCACTCTGGCCAATCCATCCTTCCCGTGATCCTATTCTCACGTGTAAGATTAAGCGTTGCGCATTATTTGGTAATAGAAGACTATATTACATTATAATCACCAAAAGTCTTTCAAAGGTTATTAGATTCCGCCAGTGACACGACTCCAGTCTCTCGTTCCACCAAGAATCAAGTTTCACGAGTCTCAAGAGTCAGGCACCAAATATAGATTTAGACATTCCAATCATAGATTTAGACATTCAAGCATAGAATTAGGCATTCCAACAGAGATTTAGGCATTCCAAATATGGATTTAGGCATTCCAAATATAGGGTTAGGCATTCCAAGCACATAGAATTAGACACTCCAAACATTATAGATTACCAACTTATCAAAATGTCACAAATGAAATAGTATAGGGGCCAGACTTGCCAATTAGATAAAGTTCAGGGACTAAATCTGACAACTGCCTAAGGTTTAGGGACGCTGGGCATTACAGTCTCCCCTCCTTTTGGACGAAATCTTAGAAGAAGATTGTTCGAAGAGCTGCGGATACTTGGCCTTCATATCATTTTTCAATTCCCAAGTGAATTCGGCGCCACGCTTTCCTTCCCATCGAACCATAACAATGGGAATTTTGCTGCGCCTCAGACGCTTGACAGCTTGATCCATGATTTCGACCGGTTTCACCACAAATTGCACAGCCTCATTTATTTGCAAGTCCTCAAGGGGAACCTGAAGTTCCTCGTCGGCTAGGCATTTACGTAGATTAGATACGTGGAACACTGGATGCACATTGTTTAGTTCTTGTGGCAAGTCGAGTCTGTACGCCACCTTGCCAATCCTTTCGAGTATCTTGAAAGGACCCACATAGCGAGGAGCGAGCTTTCCCTTCTTTCCAAAACGAACTACTCCCTTCCAGGGAGATACCTTGAGGAGAACTCGGTCACCAACATCAAATTCCAGAGGCCTACGCCTAACATCAGCATAGCTCTTTTGTCTGCTCCTAGCCTTGATCAAGTTATCACGGATCTGAAGAATCTTATCCGTTGTCTTTTGAATTATTTCGAGGCCAGTAAACTGTGTGTCACCAATCTCATTCCAGCTGAGAGGAGATCAGCACTTGCGGCCATACAAAGCTTTGAAAGGAGCCATCTGAATACTGGAATGATAGTTGTTGTTGTACGAGAACTCAATCAATGGTGAATGTACATCCCAGTTACCACCAAAGTCGATGACACAAGAACGGAGCATATCCTCTAGGGTCTGAATAGTACGCTCGGTCTGTCCATCCGTTTGAGGATGAAAGGCCGTGCTAAGATTCAAATGAGTACCCATAGCGGATTGAAAGGTTTACCAAAGACGTGAAGTAAAACGACCATCGCGGTCCGAGATTATGTCAAGTGGTATGCCATGACGGCATATAATCTCATTAGTATAGATTCGAGCAAGTTTCTCCACTCTGTAATCTTCACGAATAGGAAGAAAGTGGGCGGATTTGGTCAAGCGATCGATTATCACCCAGATACTATCGTGACCAGAAGGTGTCCGAGGTAACTTAGTAATAAGGTCCATAGCGATGCTATTCCATTTCCAAATTGGGATTTCGGGTTGCTCTAAAAGTCCTGAGGGACGTTGAGGCCTTAACCTTCGTATAAGTAAGGCACTTAGAAACATATATAGCAATGTCCCTCTTCATGCCAGGCCACCAGTAAGTTGTATGCAAATCGTGGTACATCTTATCAGCGCCCGGGTGAATGGAATAATGGGATTTGTGAGCTTCTTTCATAATGAGCTCTCGGAGATTATCGCGGCCCGGAACCCAGATGCGATTGAGGTAATATTGTAGTCCGTTAGGTTTAGTTTCAAGCTGATCAATCCTAGCGCCGTGGATTTCTTTGTGACACCTGTGTCACTGCGACCATCAAACAACTACCAAGCCAATGAAATATTTTATTTCATACTTGGGATCTGTATAAATATGTGTATCATTTGCACATATCAATTCTTGTTCGATTTCAAGCTCTAAATCGCTTTCTGGAAGGTTATACGCGCACTGATGCGTAAATATAACCAGTTTAATGCAACGAACACTCCAGAATAGTCAAATATACTTAACATACCTTAAATAACCTTTACATAACTTAGAAATAAGTTTTAAAGGCTTTGGTATGGCAAAAACAAGTTAAATCGCTTACAGGGACTAAACTTGACAAACTGCGAAAGTATGCCAATTTGAACTGTAACAAACATTCTGGAACATGACCATAAGTTAAACACACCTTAAATATCCTTTACATAGCTTAGAAATAGGCTTTAAGGGGTTCAGTGTGCTAAAATAAACTTTTGGGTCATTCAGGGACTAAAAGTGTCAAAAAGTGCACAAGTTTGCATTTTCGCGCATAACTTACGTTCTGAATACATCCGGACATCCAAAAATTTATGTAAGCACTAAAATATTTTATTTTAGTGTTCGGCATAAGAAAAATCCATTCGTTGTGTCATTTGGATCGTTTTTCGCGCTTATGCGCATTCCGTCGTAATTAAGCGAACATCGCGTTCGTACGACCAAACGCACCAACACCCGGCATATTTTTGAGCATGTTTCATGTCCACAATGTTTAGCAAACATTTTAGGGCCTTAAAGTTGGCTTTACGGGCCTTAGAAGTGTCGAAAATGGCTTAAAACATCAACAGGGACTGAAACTGTAATTCTGCAAATATATATCTGATCCGCAACTCCCAGGCGGCCCGCCTGAGTTTATGTACATCCTGAAGCGGGCCGCGTCCGACTTCCTAACCAGATTAACTGCATTTAACAGCAGATTGCAGCTGTTTGATCCACACCCACACATTCCCAATTGCTTAGTCAGATGATAAGGATCATTTTTAGCTACCATAAGGTTCCGACACTTGTACGGATGCGATTAAGGCACGATATTCGACAAACGATCCTAACGGTTCGGGTATTCCTATAAATACCCATCCACCCCATTGCAAAACTTACAAGAATTTTGATTTGAGAAACTCTAAGTTGAAACTATTGTTTCATACCTGAGATTTTTGAATCGAAATTAGCATTCGGGGACCCTTCGTAAGTATTCTTTCGTTCTTTTATTGCTTTTCGAGTCTTTTAGAGTCTGAAAGTCAAACTTTGTTTGACTTTCTGCGTTGACCAGTTTATGGTCGATGCGAAGTTCGTTTGAACTTCGCAACGTGAGTGTAATCACGTTGGTTATAGTCCCTTGGGACTATGCCTACTGATTACCACGTTGTCTAGGGTCGTAGGGTAAGCGATCTAATAAATCGCTTATACCTTCGAACCCGACCCATTTGGTCGATCATTAGGATCCGACCAAACACATTAGGTGACCATAGTAGGTAGGGAATAACCTTCCGAGGTTATACCCTATGGTCACATCGTTTGATTAGTTGTATGATAGGTAGTTTATATGCCTTAGGTAAATTACCAGAATACCCTTTTCATGTATAATTGGTAATTAAGCATATGTAACCTAAACTTTTGTCACATAACTGATTATGTAACATGTTTAGGCATATAACACTTGTCATAGGACTAGTTAGACGGTCCGAACGCGTTTCACGCGCACGACGCGTTAAAGTAGCATAAGCTACCTTAATGGGCCGCGATGGGTCGAAAGCACTTAGGTTAGGTTTCACGTAGTATGTAGGCCTTGTTAAACCATATCATATGAGTTCCAATACTCATTTGGTTTACCAAGCCTCATCCTATCCGATCTCCCGATTTAAGTCCGGTTTATTTATATAGGCTAGATTGCCGACTGATTCCGTGCTCCCTCTAGCTTTGTTTGGGTGTTGTTCAAGACCTCTAAGCATTCTCAGGCGAGTACATTATTCCCCTCTTTTACTGTTTTCAACTGTTTTGGGGTGACTCATATGTGCTAAATGTCTTAACAATGATTTCAAGAACGATTACAATGGTTTCAAAAACAATTACAATGTGGTTTCAAGAACGATAACAATGGTTTCAAGAACGATTACAATGGTTTCAAAAAAAATTACAATGGTTTCAAGAACGATTTCAATAAAGTGAACAAACTTGTTGGTTGTAGTTACATAACCAATGACATTCATTAGCAATGATCAAGCCGACCAGTATTAGGTTATGGTACCATAGGATCTGACAAATCCCGTTATTCTCTATACCCATGGTTATGTGTGGGTATTTTGAGTAACGACTGAATCTGTAATTATTAATTTACCCTTTGGTAAGGGTTTGTTAAGAATGAGAACGAGTTGGAACGATGAATGAGTCAAGAAGGTTTGAATGTTATTAGAAAATCGACCATAAAGTAGTTTCACAATTAAAACAAGAACGATTTGAACGATTAAAACAACAAGAATGATTTGAACGATTTCACAAAAGGTTTTAACGATTGGGTAAACGTTTGGACATGATTTACATTTGATTATGCATTTCCACGAAACATAGTATTGATTTAAACCAAGTTTTACATCAATACTTTGTTTTGTGCATTTCACCTATGGTTTAGTTGATGCATTTCACTAGCCATACATATCATTTTGGTTACACATTACATGGTTTACATTTGACACAAACACTTTTGACATTGGTTATACATAACATGATTTACATCTTAATATAAACATTTTGGTATATTATTCAATACATTTGACAATTGGTTTAAACATAGACATCTTACATTGGTGGTTTGGTTTGATTAAGTGATTAAGTAACGATGCGTGTGTATTATGATACAAGCATGGTGGATACGCCGCTGGTACTTCCTATATATAAGTGTTTGTATGGTATTACATATCGTAGCGTTATTTGAATCATTTCAGTTTGAGACATATAACATTTTATACAAATAACATACTTTTCACAAGACATTGATTTACAAACAATTTATCTTATACAAACTCATTTTACAATGGTTATTCATTTAACCATACATTATTCTCTTATTTATACATATCATCTGAACTTATTATTTTTCAAACGATTTACAAAGACAAAGCAAATTACAAGGTTCATGACTAAACATTTTCTTAAACAGAAGTCATGAATCTTATTTTCACAAAACTTATGTACTCACCAGCATTTCTTTGCTGACCTCGTTTTCACATGTGTTTCAGGTATTGTTGAAAGATATCGATTGATAGGATGCATGCTCACATAGGACTGGACAAGGCCTTAGTGACTCAATAACAATGATAGACTGTGTTTAAATTGTGTATTTAGATTTCCAGACGATGTAATTATTCAATGTTTAATAAAACGAAACACTTTTGGTATCCATGGTTATGAAACATTAATTCTGTTACAACACTCCCCGACGTTTCCGCCACGTTTTGTATGTTACACGTGGTCGGGGTGTGACACGGTATTTTGCAGAAGTTGCAGTATGTGGAACATCTTCCTGAAAGCTTCTTCTTGCAGGACTTACAGTAAGGTGCAGAAGTAGAACCTATGTTCTTCCCACGGTTGGAATTACCGTAGAGAAATTCCTAGGTAAATTTCTGGACTAGGTTCTTCCTCTTGTTCTCTTCTTGCGTACGTACCAATTCATCAGTCAAGGTATTTGCTAGTTCTACAGCTTCTTCTATGGTTTGTGGTCTAGCTGCCTTGACTACATGTCTAATCTCACTGATTAATCCCCAGATGTAACGGGAGATTAGTACTGGTTCTGGTGAAGCTAGGGTTGGCACTATTCTAGCATATTCGAAGAATATGGTAGTGTAACCCTTACAGTCTATTCTAGTCATTCTAAGGTTTAAGAATTTATTAGCAATTTGTTCTTTTTCATTGGGAGGACAGAATTTTCTTTCGACCATGTTCTTAAACTCAGTCCATTCCATATTATAGACTCTGTCACTTCCCTTAGACTGAAGAATAGTATTCCACCATTCTAAGGTTGCATTCTTAAAAAGATTGGAAGCAAACATGATTTTGTCTTCCTCTGCGCACTTGCTTATTTTTAAGACGGCCTCTGTCTTTTCTATCCAACGTAGAGCTGCAATGGCTCCTTCATTTCCAGAGAATTCTATCGGTTTGCAAGACCTGAATTCTTTGTAAGAACAACCATAAGACATGGTTCTTCTTCTTTTTGGAATAGGCAATTGAAGTAACGACCCATTGTTTACGCTGTGACTGGGTTCAGTAGGTGGTCGTTTACTTCCACTATTACTTTTATTATTTTCCGCTTCTTTAACAGTCTGGATAATATATGACATAGCATCTCTAATTCCTTGGGTTACTATGTGTTGAATGTCACTGTTATTTATTTGGTTATCATTATTCTGGTTTTCTTGATTTTCTTCGTTGTCCATCTGGATAAACAATTATCAGGTATCAATATCACAAAATAAGATCTAATGCAAACAGTTACACAAACAAACACATTGGTCAAAACCGTCGAGCATTGCGACATTTACTCTATTTTATATATATGCATCTATTACAAACTGCAACTGGAATTTAAAACATACTACTAATTATGCATCAGTAGGTATTAGATTATCTATTTTAGTTGATTTTTTTCAAACTACTCGTATATATATATATATATATATATATATATATATATATATATATATATATATATATATATATATATATATATATATATTACATCTAGGGGTTCATCCAGTACTGCATATTTCGCTCGTCGTACTTCCAAACGAGCTTTTACCCTATTTTCCTTATTCTCTCTCCTTCATCTACTAACTCCTCACCAAATATGTGGAGTTCCTGCACGTTTTCAGTACTCATGGGTGGTGGTGGTGCGGGTATTGGGTCAGGGTACTGTGGTACGGGTTCTCCATATGGGTATGGGTTTTCTAGTATTTCCCGAACATACTTGTCAGCATCCCAATATGGATCTAGAGGGTCAAGATTGGGGTATGGTGCTATAGGGTTTGGTATGGGTTCCTCTTATGGGTAGAGTTCTTGATAATCCCTATGGTCGTCATTCCACGGATCATATGCTATAGGATTGGGTGCTGGGACTCTAGGTATCTCATCAGGGTTAAAATCTGGTATGGGAAATTCAGTTCCTGGGTTTGATTCTATTTCCATGGGTTGGGTTGGGAACAGTGGCAGTGGCTGTGGTGCAGTGATTTATTCTAGGTCTGGGTCTGCGGCAGTGGAGCTAATATGTGAAAGTTGGCCAATCGCCTATTGAGTATGTCTTGGGTCTGGGTGTTCATCTCCCTATTTGCTGCTGCTAAAGCCTTTTGTTGTTATAATTTCCTCATTCGTTTCCAATGCTCATGTGCTCCCCGACTAAACCATCCTCTCTTTTTCGTAGGAAATGGTTCTGCGGATTGCGCCTTAAAGATGAATATCCCCTCTTCGGTGTCAGCTGAATACCCCGAAGGAGTAGGCTGGGCCGAAATAACATTTAATCACATAGATTATTTCCTAATAGAATTGACAATTTTGATGTCAGCAGAACACTTCTGTAGCTGAAATCAGTGGCGGTAGCTCTGATACCACCTTCTGTCGCAACCCCCGACCCCTGCCCCCTGCCCCGGGAGGCGGGCGGCCACGGCCTACTCAGAGCTGGTGGTATCGATGTTTATTAATTTGGCAGCGGAATTTACATCAGGACCGTAGTTAGGAATTATTTTATCAGAGTAAAACACCTCATTTTATAAATAATAAACACATGGGGAAAACCCAAGTTTCTATTCATAATATTTTTATAGGGATAAACCCTATTTTATTCAAATAAAACTTCTTCTTTATTTAGGTAACTTTTATAGCCACTTTTCCAAGCCTTCAGTGCTTTCCAGCTGGCTTCTATTTGGCTTTCACATTTTGTAACCTGAAATGCGTTTAAAACATTTTTGTTAGTGGAAAATACTGGTGAGTGAATCCCAGTTTAATCAAAACAGGTTTTATCATTTTACAGCATTGAGGGCAATCCAACAATTACATTTGTTTACATCTACTTTAATTACCACCCACGGTACTGTCAATCCTGACTTGTGGTCATGCTACTACTCACAGTGTAGTAACAAGTTATGTATACAAAACCCCAACAGACTGACGATAATTGTAGAATTACAAATACTCAATCACTGTTAATTATAATGTAAAACAATTTGAGGTTTTGTAAAAACAGTTTACAAAAAAGAATTTACAAAAATAGGATAAACTCACATTGCTAATTTAGCTATTTCCTCGTGACTTCCTGGTTATAATCTATTAATTGCACACGTGTTAGTATAATAACCCAAATTTACATTACCTATCCCCTTCCCGAGACAGAACTCCAACGACTGAGTCAGGCAGGGCCGCGACATGCGTTACGGAGCACTAGATCAATCGGGCAGCGTAACTAATACGTAACCGGGGGTTATAATACTTACATCGAGGCAGAGCTTCGCTTTTTACTGGGTATTATGCCCGAGAATTATAATTGCTATTAGAGATTTCGAGAGAGAAAGAGAATTTCTGAACGATTTGAAACTGAATGCCAAAGACCCCTATGTATAGTTCTGATCCGACAGCGGGTCGCGGCCCAGTTTGCTTCGGCCTTCGCGGCTTGCGAGCTAGGCTGGCTAGGGTCTAGCTTTGTCGAATCAACGGTATAGGTTGGCCACGACAGAGACACGTGGCAGCTCAAGGCCCAACCTGGTGTCAAGGAGGTCGCGCCCCGCGACAGACACACAAGAGTGTGTCGCGCCCCGCGAGCGCCCCTTATTTCTCGTTTTTAATTAATTTTGTTGAGTTAAAGGTATTTCAGGGCCGTTTTTCGTATACGGGGTGTATTTTAGGACATATAGGGATGTTATAAGTGTTTTAGGTGAGTTGTTATAGTTAAAGTGGCGTAAACCATTTTTACAAGTCGTAAAGGGTCAAAACACCCGTAGACAGTTTCCAAATCAGAATGTAAGATTAATAAACCATATTATATGAGATCCTTCACTCGTTTGGTTAATAAACCACATTCTATATATTCTTCCACTTAAACATGTACATACTAACGATATAATTATCCAAATTGTTAGGAAACACTTGAACCACTTGAGTTTTGCTAAACATGATTAAGCAAGTCATCCCCAATCCAAGTGAGTACATAGTTCCCCTCTTTTATTTTTTCTAAATGTCTCGGTGTTGCGTTATCCATAACACGAGTATATTCATTAACTTTGGCCAAGCCGACCGGTAGTATGTTATGGTACCATAGGATTGACAATCATGTTACCAAATTTTTTGGGGCTTGCGGGGATGTTTGGGGAACGACAAAAATTGTGAAACACAATTTTACAAACCCTTTGGTGGATTGTTAGTCGAGTCAACACAGGCTTAAATGTATTCACCACACGACCACACTTGTTTACACAAAGACGATTAAAACAAGGACAATTGGTTTATACATAACATGGATAATTGGTTTATACAAAATAAGGACAAATGGTTTGCGCAAAACAAAAACTGTTGTTTTAGACAAGTCACAAAAGGTTCTCAATTAAAGATATATAAACCATACAAGGTTTTCTTTTAAATCGATTTCTTACAAGATTTTACAAAGGAAACACTTTTGTCAAAGATTCATGGCTACAAGGGTTTCCTACTTACACCAACTTTTATAGTTGATTAAACATATTGCAATACCAAACACATTTAATACAAGTTGATTTCAAGGTTTTCACTCATCGACTCTCGTAGTCGGACGAGGTATTGCAATACAAATTCAAAGCCATGGACTTAACCACAAAACCTATGTTACTCACCAGCATTCATTGTTGACCATCTTTTCACATATGTTTCTGGTGCGAATGTGTGATTATGAAAAGCATGCTACACGTAGGATGGACTCGGGCCTTAGCTTTCTTTAACAAAATAGTTGTTGTGCTTTGTTTCGAATTCTATAAGACAATGTAATTTATTAATTAAATAAAACAAAACCTTATATACCATGTGTTTGAAAAAAATTGTAACGTGACCCCCAATGTTTCCGCCGCGGGTTGTTTTTATACGTGGTCGGGGTGTTACAGATTAGTATCATAGCCACGGTTATAGGGAATTAGGTTATTAGTAATGCTTTTTAACCTAGACTATAACCTTCCTAGGACCCAAACGTGAGGTAACTCACGTCTAGATTTTCAATTCAGAACTATCACCTATCCTTAGGTGATTTCCAAAACAATACGAAGTCATTAATCATTCTTAAAAGTCAATTTGTTTTCCAAAACTTTTACAAGAAATCATTATCTATCCTTAGATGATTTGTTTTTAGGCTTTATGCCTTAAAAGTTTTCACAATCTCGTCAAAGTTTGGGTTTTAATAATTTGAACATGTGCAATACAGAAGGGTGAATGCATGTACCTTGAGTTTTCTGTCTAAGGCTAGAGTGTTCGTACAAATCCACTTAATCGGACCAGTCATGCTTACCTGGGAACTCTTGGGGTGAGTGTCCACTTGTAGGCTAAATCATGTCTTCGCAATACATTATAAAGACCCATTTACTTTGATTAGTCACTGTGTCGTTTATTCGTTTTATGTAGCAAATAAATGATTCCAATCCTCGTGTTTCGTCGATATTTTAACATTTCTTTTTTATTATCCTACAACAATCTCACTCGTTTTTCTCACATATTTCATTCTCTTTTAGAATGCCTACTTGTCGCGACACTACCCAACATGCTGAAATGGAGGCTATGATTGCTCAACAAATGGCGGCGATACTTCCAAACCTTGTAACCCAACTTAATCAAGCCAATAATAACAATAACAACAACAATGTACCCCCACAGTGTAACTACAAATAGTTCAACTGGGCTAAACCCCTCAAGTTCTATGGGTTTGAGGGAGCTACTGGGCTCCAACAATGGTTTGAAAAAAAGATACTAAAGACGATTAAAAGAAGGACAATTGGTTTATACATAACACAGACGACTGGTTTATACATAACACAGACAACTGGTTTATACAAAACAAAGACAAATGGTTTACACCAAACAAAAAATATTGGTTTAGACAAGTCACAAATGGTTTTCAATTAAAGAGATATAAACCATATAAAGTTTTCTTTTAAATCGATTTCTTACATGATTTTACAAAGGAAACACTTTTGTGAAAGATTTCTGGCTACATGTCCTATGATATGTCTTGTATGTCAAAACATGTTTGAAAATGTTGTAACATCAGTTTATATGTCAAAACTTAGGTTACATATGCTTAAAATTGATTTATGCGCAAAAAGGGCATTTTGGTCATTTTTAAGAACATAGAAGCAACTTATCATAACACTAACCAAACGACGTGGCCATAAGGTATAACCTTAGTAGGTTATTACCTATCCAACTATGGTCACAAATATGTGTTCGGTCGGATCATAAGATCGACCAAACAGGTCGGATTCAAAAGTCAAAGCGGTGGTCAAGACAGCTCAACTTACGACCCTAAATAAGCACTAAACTAAAGGTGACGAGTTAGACATGTCAAAACATGTCTAACTAAGTTTATATAACTGATTTGGTATCAAAACTTGATGTTTTGATACCCGAAAAATAGTTCCGTCGTAAAATACACATAATGCGCATCTTTGACCGAAACTTTGACTCGTCACTTCGACTAGTAAACGTGGTAATCAGAAGGTGTAATCGTAAGGGATTATAACCATCATGATTACGATCACGTTGCAAAGTTCAATTGAACTTTGACTTGACCAATTATGGTAAAAAATGAAAGTCAAATAGAAAGTCAATTGTTTGACTTTTAGCTCAAAATAAGCTAAAATAATGAACAAGACTAAGGAAGAACACTTACTTGTGTTCTAGGAAGGCAAGAATACTCAACAGGAGGCCTATAAAGAGAAGCAAACTCCAATGTTGAGTAGATAGGAGAAGAAGAAGGAAATGAGCACAGAAAAGGGAAGATTTAGCTTGGTATTTATAGTTGTTTGAAGCTCATTAGATCATCACAAGTGTCCAATGTGTTGGCATGATCTTAGGGAGGTCCTAACACATGTCACTTGCAGGTAGAAACCAAGAAAATTCGAGTTCTTGGGCTCCAAGGCATGAAAACAATGGGCTGTCCATGAGCTGGCAGACCAGGCCGTAAGTTATGGTCTACAAACCGTAAGCTACGGCGTGGTCTGGTCAGTCATCAACATAACTTTCAAACTTTGGCAATTTTGGCCCCTTGACTTGTTTTCGTCGCGTTTTGTCACTTTTAACACCCGTTAACCTAACATTTAGGCTCTATAAAGGTGTTAATGCATATGTAACTTGTATTTTTCCCAAAATGTCATGGATGTCGGTTCATTCGGTTGTACAGTTACGTTTTTCGCTTAATTATGACGAACACTATAACGAACACGAAAACGACCGAAATTTCGCAACGATAGATATTTTTGCATTCTTATCAATAAAAATACAAGATTATAATGATTACAAAATTTTTTTTGATGTGTATAAATGGTCCGTATTAAAAAATACGAGAATTGGCAGAGTTTTTCAGTTTGACGCAAATAGTCCCTGAGCTCGAATAAGCATGTTTTTGCCATACCGAACCCCTCAAAACTTATTACTAAGTTATGTAAAGGGTATTTAGGGTATGTTTAGATTATGTCCTTGTTCCAGAGTGTATGTCGCATTTAAACCGATTACGTTTGAGTAACAGTTTACGATTTCACTTCCAGAAAAGGTTTGTGGGAATGAAATTGTACAAGGACTAAAACGTGAAATTGTCATATGTAATTATACAATCCCGGATATAAAACACAATGTTTCATTAAATACAAAGTTGTTTGGAGTTTTACAATGATTGAAAGACACAAGTGTCACAGTCTCCCCTACTTTCAGAAATTTTGTCCCGAAATGTATTCGAAGGAGACCATAGAGTGTATTTGAAATGATTAAAAAAAGATCAAAGCTCGAGACTCCAAAGATGCGAAGCATCATTTGGTGTTGGGAATTTTGGGGGATTTAAAGTGTGAGTGAGGATATTCAAAGTATCTCAAGGTTTTCAATCCTTTAGAATCTTATGAAAAAGTGTCATCGAGTGTATAAAAATTGTTTTGTATGGCACTATGTTATACTAAGCTCTTAGTGAAATCCTAAGCAAACAAAGAGGTGTACATTCAGTCTTGGCAATACGTACATGGTTTCTAACGTCCCATGAGGTACATCTCATGTACCATGAGCATCTCATGCATAGGAGACGGGTCAACATACCTATAGCATCAAGGTTATCTTAACGCCATAATATACTCCCGGTCAGCTCGATTAGAGTTAATGAATGTACTCGGCTTGGAAAGTGCATTAAATAAACACATAATAACAAATAATCACATAATCACATAGAGGTCCAAGATAACATAAAATCTTCAAGTGATCCGAGTAACGTTCTGATGAATAACACAATAAGAATACTTATATATAGGAAGTACCAGCGGCGTATCCACCATGTTCTTATTGCGTCATACCCTCTCGTTACCTAATCATTCTAGATTTTATGCCACCATACTTAACAAGGCTTACTATGATTCTCATGCATCGAACCTCATAATTATATGTTCACCCATAATTATTCGTTTCGTCGCATGGTCCACATAGCTCATCTTGTTAAGTGAGGGAAACAAATAATAAGGCCGAAATAACATTTAAATCAAATAGCACAACATCTATTGAACCAAAACGTGTTTCATACTAGCAATGATAGCACCACTTGTTCTGCATTCAGCAAAATTAGTAGCAGGTATTTCATTCTAGTACAAATGTTAATATATATTTCACACTAACCAAACTGGTAGTATGCATCATATACTATGCATGGATTATCATAAATAGTGTAAGCATGTCGTGAAAATGTTTTGAAACCATGTGCTAGGTATGCTAGGTTAACATACGAAGCAAAATGTCTTTGAAAATCGTGCTAGGTAGCTAGGTCAACATACGATGCAAAATGTCGTTGAAAATCGTGTACTAGGTATGCCAGGTCAACATACGCAGCAAAATGTATTTGTAATTATGTATTATACATACTAGAAAAACAAACCATGTATGTAATGTCATGAAATCAAGAAAGTAGTGGTAGGCACATAGTATTTGTAGAGATCGTGTTGCAGAGATTGTATGAACACACTAGTGTGCAATCATAATATGCTAAACTACCGATAATGACATCAAAACTACCCAAACACATGGGTATGAGATCAATAGAGAACACGTGATCGTTAAGAGTCAGGGATCAATCACGCACTAGAATCAACAAGAATCGACTTGCCATTGGCGACCTCAACGGAGAACGACTCCGATAACTTAGAGTGTGTACAGTTTATCAAGGACTCAAATTCCACGGACACAAAGCTTCTATCGGCACCAGTATCAAATAGGATCGAAGCATAAAGGTTATTCACAAGAAACGTACCATTCACGACATCATTGTCATTACGAGCCTGATTAGTGTTGAGATTGAACGCTCGTCCACGAGCGGCTGGCTGCTGGTCCTGGTTCAGCTGAGGACACTGATTGCGGAGGTGAGTAGTATCTCCACAGTTGTATCATGCACGAACAACATTGACTGGCTTCGGATTCTGCGGAGGAGTTGGGAGAGCTGGTAGAACTGCCTGCGCTGGGGCTTGCTGAACTGGTTGAGCTGGGTTAGCTTGACGACAGTAGGGGGTTGTGTGACCATAGCGGTTGCAGTTGGTGCACAATCGACATGTAGAAGCAACAGGATAATGAAAGTTACATGTGGCACACTTGGGATAAGACCAAGTGTACTGCTTCTTAACTTCTGGAACAGCAGGGCTAGCAGCAGCAGTAGCAGGGGCAGGTTTAGCAGTAGGGTTTGCAGCAGGAACAATAGCATTGCATCCAGAACCCTATGATTTCCTTTTCTTGTTCTTGCTTCCACTTGACTATTGAGTGACTTGATTTGCAAACTTGGAGGTAGCAGGAGTAGCAAACTGCTTATCGCGCACACAGTTGTTGTTCAAACTTACTGCCAAACGATAGACTTCTTCAATGGTGTCGAGTTGAGCTGCCTCGATTGAATCTCGCATAGCAAGAGGTAGACCATTGATGTACTTGGTTATCATCCGCTTGGGATAGAAACCAAGTGAGGAACGATCAAACTCAGCTGCTTGAATCGGGTAGTATAAGCCAGGTTATCGTCACCAACCTGCTTCAGATGCCAAAACTCCTCTTCAAGTCTCAATTGTTCATGAGGAGGGCATAACTCGAGCATCATGAGTTCTCGCACCTCAGCCCATGGAAGAGCATAGGCTTCTTCATTAGAACGGATGTTTCTCTCATTCGACCACCACTCCAACGCTCTGCCTTGGAACATTCCAGTTGCACTCCTAGTCTTGAGATGATCTGGGCACTCGCTGTTAATGAAAGTAACCTCGATGCTGTCGAACCACTTGAGCATCATAGTCACCCCATCACTGCCTGTGAAAGACTTAGGATTGCAAGAGATAAAATGCTTATAGGTGAACTTGGTAGACTTTTCCTTCTTTGTTTTAGAATCGACAGATGAGGGAGGAGTGTTCGATCCTTGGATCTCAGAGACAATCTTTGGCACAACTCGGGCGATCTGGTCGGCCATGAAGGACATCATCTTTTTCTGAGACTTTTCCCTGGATCTCTTGAGGGTGTCGGAGAGCTTTCGAGAAGACATCCTAAAGATCCAATAAGAGGATCATTAACTCTAGATTAATATAGATTCATACACGATAGACTAAGAATCAAGTTCCACATAGATACCACAACCCACGACCTTCTCATGGCACGCTATACGAAGTTTGGCGACGTGTCAAAAACGCTTATATATAGGAAGTACCAGCGGCGTATCCACCATGCTTCGGGCACGATCGCTTCGACCTCGTATTCGGTGTCATGTTACGTGTCGCAAAAACACACTCATCATCATAGATTCACATAGACTATTCTAATAGGTTCACATAGATCCCAATAGATTCCATAGATTCAATAGATTCACAGACTCCAATAGGTTCAGTAATTTCCAATAGATTCGATAGATTCATAGATTCCAATAGATTCAATAGGTCCTCATAGATTCATGTTAACAATCCCCAACAACAAAATCCCGCATGGCACGTGCTACGAAAGTTCGGCAACATGACGGAAGCACTTATATATAGGAAGTACCAGCGGTGTATCCACCATGCTTCAATCATGCCGCGTCCCCCTCGTTATCGGTGTCACGCTTCGTTAACCACCACATTAGATTCCACCACTTTTCTCAACATAGATTGCTTAAATAGACCCAACATAGACTAACCAATTAGATTTAACATAGATTAACCAAATACACTCCACAACTTCGACCCGAGCCTACAATCTACGAACTTCACTTAGCGCATGGTACGAAGACTCGGTAGCATGCCAGAAACACTTATATATAGGAAGTACCAGCGGTGTATCCACCATGCTTTGGACATGTCACGTTATCCTCGTCTTCGGCGCTAGGCTACGTTCGCATTTTATTCCTCAAAACAACACATACTTAGATTATACGCATAGATTACACATAGATTCCTCATAGATTACTCAAGTAGTTTCCCATAGATTAGGTTTCAACAACTCATCACCGGTCTATAAATGCTAAGTTTCGCATGGCACTTAGTACGAAAGTTGGTAACATGTCTGAAACACTTATATATAGGAAGTACCAGTGGCGTATCCACCATGCTTCAAACACGTCACTTTTCCCTCGTGCTTCCATGCCATGTTACATTTAGTGTCTTACTACCACATCATCACATAACAACACATAGATTAATCAGATAGCTTCACATAGTATCATAGTCGATCAAGATTCACGCATAGGCTATCATGATAGAATAAAGCTTCATAAATTTAGTTGATCCTGTGATTAGAGTTAACGTTTCAGATTGCGGACTTGCGTGTGATTCGTGAGAACGCCTTAAAATAAACGAAGAATCAAGATAAACAAAGAATTAAGTCTAAAACCACATGTAAAATCGAGATAACATAAAAGATAGGCTCATAAATCATAGAGTGTTCCGGGTAGAAGAACGGTGACTAACCAAAGCGATTCGAACCCCTTTCAAATTGAGTTAGCGTGTCTTGACTTACTTAGACAAATACGTCATCGATGTTAGGCCTACGATACTCGTCCTTTTGGTCATTTCACGTATCCAATTGAATGGAAGTTTCGAGACTTTAGCGAGACATAAATAAAACATCAAGGAGTGGGACTAGTTGCCAAGATCTGAGTTTCACCTCTAACTTGACAACATCGTACCCTAATAGTGTTGGTACTTATCCGTAGACAAGACCTATTCGAATAATATCAGGAAATTTCCCGTCAAGGTCTGGATATCACTCCTGGATTGAGGGTGAATCTCGTGCCAAATACAAACACTAATTGATAGCGTTTTCGAAGTATCAAGTGTATATTGTGTCAGCCTTAGGAAAGGCATGTAAGTTTAGCAGGAAAACGTGCGGCTAGGAAGCTGGTACGATAGAATGCATATGTCTTAAACAACAAATAAGAGTCGAGATTTCATAGAACTATAGACTAGGGCAAGTATTCCTACTTATCCTAATTCCCTATAGTTATGGCTCTGATACCAATTTGTCACACCCCAACCGATGGCGGAAACATCAAGGTGCGAGCACTAAGCATTCAGATTGCTCGTGAGACTTCATAACACTAGATATTTCGATAGAAGTTAAATTAATTTTTATAGAATTTGTGTAAAACATCAACCACAAATAACAAGTACCAAAACGTAACAAACGTTGTTCAAATTGTTTGCATAACCAAATTAACTAGGTGACGTTTCTAGGCATCTCCTAGCTTGATTCCCACGTGTTTCAAAGCAACCTATCAACCTGCAACATGTATTAAAATATCAATACAAAGTATTGGCGAGTATACAAGTTTGAATAATAGCATAGTAGATTTAAAACAACTCATACCCATAATGTAACTATAAAAATAGTTTCAGCCGTGCTAGTGTCGCAGTCCACGCAGTGATAGCCCAAGTATCCCGATGCTTTAGTGTTTACCCAAGACTCAAGGTAAACTAGAATCCTCCTAACAATACCCCCTGAGAATAATGGGAGAGGTTCACCTCCTATAGCGCTACTATTGTTAAGGCGGAACTACACACCCTGGATTAAACATCACATACCACAAAATAGAATACTAGAATGCACAAGTTTCACATACACGTAGGATAGAGTATAGTTTGTAAAGTCTCGAGTATCGTAGTTTATAGAATACATGTTACATCCAAAAGTTTAAAGCAAAAAGGGATCGAGTATACTCACAGTGATTGCTTAACGGTATAGACCGTTATTGGATCAAAAGGAGCTCTTTTAGAATTAGCCTGATTAGATTACAACAGATAAGAGTCGGGTAGGATAATCGAGATTGCGCAAAGTGTCGGAAACAGTCACTAGATCGGATGGCTGTCCGATTGGATGGCTATCCGATCGGATTGACAGTCGTTCGAGTGACATGTGTGTGAGAAACGGATGGCTGCCCGATCGGATGGCCATCTGATCAGATGGCCATCCGATCGGATTTCCACTTGATTTAAAACCCATAAGATGAGGAAGATAGGGTGGCTGCCCGATCGGGTGGCTATCCGATCGGGTTGCCACTCGATCCAAGTATTAAGGGCTTTGGTTCCTCTGATCGGGTGGCTGCTCGATCGGATGGCTATCCAATCGAGTTGCCTCTAGATCAAGGGTTCCAAATTTCATGTTTCAAGCTTCTAAGTGTTGAAGGGTCACGAGGCTAGTGTCACCCGATCGGGTTGCCACTTGATCAAGTGATCCTCGTCTCGTTCCTAACTTGTAAAATTTCTAAGTTTCCAGTTTAATGATGACGACATGGGACGTACTGAGACAATGGTAAACTCACCATCTCACAGCCATTCTGGTCGGATGGGAATCACCCCTATCCGGTCAGTCGCCCGTTTACGGCGGTTTATGTCGGAATCCGTTCCATGGTCGTCTTCTCCGGTAATAACCCGTTTCTAAATCAACTCCCGACTAATAATCAAGTGTGCAATCCATTTATATTCTGGATCCCACCGTTTGAAGTTAAAGATTTAAAGAAAGATGAGAAAACTTAAGTTTTATTATGAGAAATCTTAGATCTAGCTTAGATTCGGTGCAAAGCACCTGAAATTCCTTGGATCCGAGCTAGGTCTTACCAGAAATGACATCACATAGTAGTTTGTACAAACCGTCATGATGATATCACCCTCAAGACCTCAGATCTGAGAGATTTTACGGTGAAAAGTGTGATTTCAAAGGTGAAACACGTAGAGAATGAAGTGTAGATCAAGAAGTACAAGGATCTAACCTAAAACGTACCGATATCGACGGGAAAATGAAGATTTGTAGTGTGCGTGCGTCTGGTCGAACAAGGTTGTCACATCAGGGAATAAAGTAATGTGACAGGCCTATTTATAGTGTGGAGGAGAGTGGGAAATGGTGAAGGTGTGCATGGATTGGGTGGCAACTTGATCGAGTGGTCACTCGATCGGGTGGTCATCCGATCGAGTGGTTATCCGATCGGATTGCCACTCTGGCCAATCCATCCTTCCCGTGATCCTGTTCTCGCGTGTAAGATTAAGCGTTGCGCATTATTTGGTAATAGAATACTAGATTACATTATATTCACCAAAAGTCTTTCAAAGGTTATTAGATTCCGCCAGTGACACGACTCCAGTCTCTAATTCCACCAAGAATCAAGTTTCACGAGTCTCAAGAGTTAGGCACCAAATATAGATTTAGACATTACAATCATAGATTTAGAAATTCAAGCATAGAATTAGGCATTCCAACATAGATTTAGGCATTCCTAATATAGATTTAGGCATTCCAAATATAGGGTTAGGCATTCCAAGCACATAGAATTAGACACTCCAAACATTATAGATTACCAACTTATCAAAATGTCACACATGAAATAGTATAGGGGCCAGACTTGCCAATTAGATAAAGTTTAGGGACTAAATCTTACAACTGCCTAAGGTTTAGGGACGCTGGGCGTTACAGTTAGGGAGGCTATTAAACTAGCCACTACCCTAACCGACTCCCAAGTTAGAAAAGGGAAACTTTTTCGAAAGAGAGACAAGAAACAAACTACTAAGGAGAACCCAAAGGAAATAAAGACTGAACCTTCCAAAAATTCTAAGAAGCATAATGCTTCAAGGAATTTCAAGATTGTTGCACCAATTCCACTAAACTCAATACCCGTTAGGGGATTTTATCGTGGGAGACAACCTCGGTGCAATCGTTGCAACTATCATCACCAAGCTAATGGCCCATGCCGCCAGTGTATAATCTGTGGTCTTTTTGGCCATCTAGCTACGACCTGTCGCATCCAAAACCAAGCTGCCCCTACTCAAACTCACCCTCGCTATCCAGCTAGAGGATGTTTCAATTGCGGTGATTTGCATCATTTCAAGCGAAACTGCTCTAAGCTTGCTAACGCAAATGGACGAGTGTACAATGTCAATGAGGCTCAAGCTAATGATCAAGCACTTATAATCATTTAAACCTCTACATTTCCTATTTATCATCAAAAAACTATGAACATATTTCAACTATATTTATAATGACAATATAAATTTCAAGAAATTTTCTTCATTCTTGTTCTTCGTATTCCATTACAAATTCCAATGTGATTACACTATGTGTAATATACAACTACATACCGACTTCGAGGAATCTGTTCTTTATTATTAGGAACTAAATGTCGTAGTTTAGAATATACAACTACATACCGACTTCGAGGAATCTATTCTTTATTAATAGTAACTAAATCTCGTAGTTTAGCATATTATGATTGCACACTAGTGTGTTCATACAATCTCTGCAACACGATCTCTACAAATACTATGTGCCTACCACTACTTTCTTGATTTCATGACATTACATACATGGTTTGTTTTTCTAGTATGTATAATACATAATTACAAATACATTTTGCTGCGTATGTTGACCTAGCATACCTAGTACACGATTTTCAACGACATTTTGCATCGTATGTTGACCTAGCTACCTAGCACGATTTTCAAAGACATTTTGCTTCGTATGTTAACCTAGCATACCTAGCACATGGTTTCAAAACATTTTCACGACATGCTTACACTATTTATGATAATCCATGCATAGTATATGATGCATACTACCAGTTTGGTTAGTGTGAAATATATATTAACATTTGTACTAGAATGAAATACCTGCTACTAATTTTGCTGAATGCAGAACAAGTGGTGCTATCATTGCTAGTATGAAACACGTTTTGGTTCAATAGATGTTGTGCTATTTGATTTAAATGTTATTTCGGCCTTATTATTTGTTTCCCTCACTTAACAAGATGAGCTATGTGGACCATGCGACGAAACGAATAATTATGGGTGAACATATAATTATGAGGTTCGATGCATGAGAATCATAGTAAGCCTTGTTAAGTATGGTGGCATAAAATCTAGAATGATTAGGTAACGAGAGGGTATGACGCAATAAGAACATGGTGGATACGCCGCTGGTACTTCCTATATATAAGTATTCTTATTGTGTTATTCATCAGAACGTTACTCGGATCACTTGAAGATTTTATGTTATCTTGGACCTCTATGTGATTATGTGATTATTTGTTATTATGTGTTTATTTAATGCACTTTCCAAGCCGAGTACATTCATTAACTCTAATCGAGCTGACCGGGAGTATATTATGGCGTTAAGATAACCTTGATGCTATAGGTATGTTGACCCGTCTCCTATGCATGAGATGCTCATGGTACATGAGATGTACCTCATGGGACGTTAGAAACCATGTACGTATTGCCAAGACTGAATGTACACCTCTTTGTTTGCTTAGGATTTCACTAAGAGCTTAGTATAACATAGTGCCATACAAAACAATTTTTATACACTCGATGACACTTTTTCATAAGATTCTAAAGGATTGAAAACCTTGAGATACTTTGAATATCCTCACTCACACTTTAAATCCCCCAAAATTCCCAACACCAAATGATGCTTCGCATCTTTGGAGTCTCGAGCTTTGATCTTTTTTTAATCATTTCAAATACACTCTATGGTCTCCTTCGAATACATTTCGGGACAAAATTTCTGAAAGTAGGGGAGACTGTGACACTTGTGTCTTTCAATCATTGTAAAACTCCAAACAACTTTGTATTTAATGAAACATTGTGTTTTATATCCGGGATTGTATAATTACATATGACAATTTCACGTTTTAGTCCTTGTACAATTTCATTCCCACAAACCTTTTCTGGAAGTGAAATCGTAAACTGTTACTCAAACGTAATCGGTTTAAATGCGACATACACTCTGGAACAAGGACATAATCTAAACATACCCTAAATACCCTTTACATAACTTAGTAATAAGTTTTGAGGGGTTCGGTATGGCAAAAACATGCTTATTCGAGCTCAGGGACTATTTGCGTCAAACTGAAAAACTCTGCCAATTCTCGTATTTTTTAATACGGACCATTTATACACATCAAAAAAAATTTTGTAATCATTATAATCTTGTATTTTTATTGATAAGAATGCAAAAATATCTATCGTTGCGAAATTTCGGTCGTTTTCGTGTTCGTTATAGTGTTCGTCATAATTAAGCGAAAAACGTAACTGTACAACCGAATGAACCGACATCCATGACATTTTGGGAAAAATACAAGTTACATATGCATTAACACCTTTATAGAGCCTAAATGTTAGGTTAACGGGTGTTAAAAGTGACAAAACGCGACGAAAACAAGTCAAGGGGCCAAAATTGCCAAAGTTTGAAAGTTATGTTGATGACTGACCAGACCACGCCGTAGCTTACGGTTTGTAGACCATAACTTACGGCCTGGTCTGCCAGCTCATGGACAGCCCATTGTTTTCATGCCTTGGAGCCCAAGAACTCGAATTTTCTTGGTTTCTACCTGCAAGTGACATGTGTTAGGACCTCCCTAAGATCATGCCAACACATTGGACACTTGTGATGATCTAATGAGCTTCAAACAACTATAAATACCAAGCTAAATCTTCCCTTTTCTGTGCTCATTTCCTTCTTCTTCTCCTATCTACTCAACATTGGAGTTTGCTTCTCTTTATAGGCCTCCTGTTGAGTATTCTTGCCTTCCTAGAACACAAGTAAGTGTTCTTCCTTAGTCTTGTTCATTATTTTAGCTTATTTTGAGCTAAAAGTCAAACAATTGACTTTCTATTTGACTTTCATTTTTTACCATAATTGGTCAAGTCAAAGTTCAATTGAACTTTGCAACGTGATCGTAATCATGATGGTTATAATCCCTTACGATTACACCTTCTGATTACCACGTTTACTAGTCGAAGTGACGAGTCAAAGTTTCGGTCAAAGATGCGCATTATGTGTATTTTACGACGGAACTATTTTTCGGGTATCAAAACATCAAGTTTTGATACCAAATCAGTTATATAAACTTAGTTAGACATGTTTTGACATGTCTAACTCGTCACCTTTAGTTTAGTGCTTATTTAGGGTCGTAAGTTGAGCTGTCTTGACCACCGCTTTGACTTTTGAATCCGACCTGTTTGGTCGATCTTATGATCCGACCGAACACATATTTGTGACCATAGTTGGATAGGTAATAACCTACTAAGGTTATACCTTATGGCCACGTCGTTTGGTTAGTGTTATGATAAGTTGCTTCTATGTTCTTAAAAATGACCAAAATGCCCTTTTTGCGCATAAATCAATTTTAAGCATATGTAACCTAAGTTTTGACATATAAACTGATGTTACAACATTTTCAAACATGTTTTGACATACAAGACATATCATAGGACATGTAGCCAGAAATCTTTCACAAAAGTGTTTCCTTTGTAAAATCATGTAAGAAATCGATTTAAAAGAAAACTTTATATGGTTTATATCTCTTTAATTGAAAACCATTTGTGACTTGTCTAAACCAATATTTTTTGTTTGGTGTAAACCATTTGTCTTTGTTTTGTATAAACCAGTTGTCTGTGTTATGTATAAACCAGTCGTCTGTGTTATGTATAAACCAATTGTCCTTCTTTTAATCGTCTTTAGTATCTTTTTTTCAAACCATTGTTGGAGCCCAGTAGCTCCCTCAAACCCATAGAACTTGAGGGGTTTAGCCCAGTTGAACTATTTGTAGTTACACTGTGGGGGTACATTGTTGTTGTTATTGTTATTATTGGCTTGATTAAGTTGGGTTACAAGGTTTGGAAGTATCGCCGCCATTTGTTGAGCAATCATAGCCTCCATTTCAGCATGTTGGGTAGTGTCGCGACAAGTAGGCATTCTAAAAGAGAATGAAATATGTGAGAAAAACGAGTGAGATTGTTGTAGGATAATAAAAAAGAAATGTTAAAATATCGACGAAACACGAGGATTGGAATCATTTATTTGCTACATAAAACGAATAAACGACACAGTGACTAATCAAAGTAAATGGGTCTTTATAATGTATTGCGAAGACATGATTTAGCCTACAAGTGGACACTCACCCCAAGAGTTCCCAGGTAAGCATGACTGGTCCGATTAAGTGGATTTGTACGAACACTCTAGCCTTAGACAGAAAACTCAAGGTACATGCATTCACCCTTCTGTATTGCACATGTTCAAATTATTAAAACCCAAACTTTGACGAGATTGTGAAAACTTTTAAGGCATAAAGCCTAAAAACAAATCATCTAAGGATAGATAATGATTTCTTGTAAAAGTTTTGGAAAACAAATTGACTTTTAAGAATGATTAATGACTTCGTATTGTTTTGGAAATCACCTAAGGATAGGTGATAGTTCTGAATTGAAAATCTAGACGTGAGTTACCTCACGTTTGGGTCCTAGGAAGGTTATAGTCTAGGTTAAAAAGCATTACTAATAACCTAATTCCCTATAACCGTGGCTCTGATACTAATCTGTAACACCCCGACCACGTATAAAAACAACCCGCGGCGGAAACATTGGGGGTCACGTTACAATTTTTTTCAAACACATGGTATATAAGGTTTTGTTTTATTTAATTAATAAATTACATTGTCTTATAGAATTCGAAACAAAGCACAACAACTATTTTGTTAAAGAAAGCTAAGGCCCGAGTCCATCCTACGTGTAGCATGCTTTTCATAATCACACATTCGCACCAGAAACATATGTGAAAAGATGGTCAACAATGAATGCTGGTGAGTAACATAGGTTTTGTGGTTAAGTCCATGGCTTTGAATTTGTATTGCAATACCTCGTCCGACTACGAGAGTCGATGAGTGAAAACCTTGAAATCAACTTGTATTAAATGTGTTTGGTATTGCAATATGTTTAATCAACTATAAAAGTTGGTGTAAGTAGGAAACCCTTGTAGCCATGAATCTTTGACAAAAGTGTTTCCTTTGTAAAATCTTGTAAGAAATCGATTTAAAAGAAAACCTTGTATGGTTTATATATCTTTAATTGAGAACCTTTTGTGACTTGTCTAAAACAACAGTTTTTGTTTTGCGCAAACCATTTGTCCTTATTTTGTATAAACCAATTGTCCATGTTATGTATAAACCAATTGTCCTTGTTTTAATCGTCTTTGTGTAAACAAGTGTGGTCGTGTGGTGAATACATTTAAGCCTGTGTTGACTCGACTAACAATCCACCAAAGGGTTTGTAAAATTGTGTTTCACAATTTTTGTCGTTCCCCAAACATCCCTGCAAGCCCCAAAAAATTTGGTAACATGATTGTCAATCCTATGGTACCATAACATACTACCGGTCGGCTTGGCCAAAGTTAATGAATATACTCGTGTTATGGATAACGCAACACCGAGACATTTAGAAAAAATAAAAGAGGGGAACTATGTACTCACTTGGATTGGGGATGACTTGCTTAATCATGTTTAGCAAAACTCAAGTGGTTCAAGTGTTTCCTAACAATTTGGATAATTATATCGTTAGTATGTACATGTTTAAGTGGAAGAATAGATAGAATGTGGTTTATTAACCAAACGAGTGAAGGATCTCATATAATATGGTTTATTAATCTTACATTCTGATTTGGAAACTGTCTACGGGTGTTTTGACCCTTTACGACTTGTAAAAATGGTTTACGCCACTTTAACTATAACAACTCACCTAAAACACTTATAACATCCCTATATGTCCTAAAATACACCCCGTATACGAAAAACGGCCCTGAAATACCTTTAACTCAACAAAATTAATTAAAAACAAGAAATAAGGGGCGCTCGCGGGGCGCGACACACTCTTGTGTGTCTGTCGCGGGGCGCGACCTCCTTGACACCAGGCCGGGCCTTGAGCTGCCACGTGTCTCTGTCGTGGCCAACCTATACCGTTGATTCGACAAAGCTAGACCCTAGCCAGCCTAGCTCGCAAGCCGCGAAGGCCGAAGCAAACTGGGCCGCGACCCGCTGTCGGATCAGAACTATACATAGGGGTCTTTGGCATTCAGTTTCAAATCGTTCAGAAATTCTCTTTCTCTCTCGAAATCTCTAATAGCAATTATAATTCTCGGGCATAATACCCAGTAAAAAGCGAAGCTCTGCCTCGATGTAAGTATTATAACCCCCGGTTACGTATTAGTTACGCTGCCCGATTGATCTAGTGCTCCGTAACGCATGTCGCGGCCCTGCCTGACTCAGTCGTTGGAGTTCTGTCTCGGGAAGGGGATAGGTAATGTAAATTTGGGTTATTATACTAACACGTGTGCAATTAATAGATTATAACCAGGAAGTCACGAGGAAATAGCTAAATTAGCAATGTGAGTTTATCCTATTTTTTTAAATTCTTTTTTGTAAACTGTTTTTACAAAACCTCAAATTGTTTTACATTATAATTAACAGTGATTGAGTATTTGTAATTCTACAATTATCGTCAGTCTGTTGGGGTTTTGTATACATAACTTGTTACTACACTGTGAGTAGTAGCATGACCACAAGTCAGGATTGACAGTACCGTGGGTGGTAATTAAAGTAGATGTAAACAAATGTAATTGTTGGATTGCCCTCAATGCTGTAAAATGATAAAACCTGTTTTGATTAAACTGGGATTCACTCACCAGTATTTTCCACTAACAAAAATGTTTTAAACGCATTTCAGGTTACAAAATGTGAAAGCCAAATAGAAGCCAGCTGGAAAGCACTGAAGGCTTGGAAAAGTGGCTATAAAAGTTACCTAAATAAAGAAGAAGTTTTATTTGAATAAAATAGGGTTTATCCCTATAAAAATATTATGAATAGAAACTTGGGTTTTCCCCATGTGTTTATTATTTATAAAATGAGGTGTTTTACTCTGATAAAATAATTCCTAACTACAGTCCTGATGTAAATTCCGCTGCCAAATTAATAAACATCGATACCACCAGCTCTGAGTAGGCCGTGGCCGCCCGCCTCCCGGGGCAGGGGGCAGGGGTCGGGGGTTGCGACAGAAGGTGGTATCAGAGCTACCGCCACTGATTTCAGCTACAGAAGTGTTCTGCTGACATCAAAATTGTCAATTCTATTAGGAAATAATCTATGTGATTAAATGTTATTTCGGCCCAGCCTACTCCTTCGGGGTATTCAGCTGACACCGAAGAGGGGATATTCATCTTTAAGGCGCAATCCGCAGAACCATTTCCTACGAAAAAGAGAGGATGGTTTAGTCGGGGAGCACATGAGCATTGGAAACGAATGAGGAAATTATAACAACAAAAGGCTTTAGCAGCAGCAAATAGGGAGATGAACACCCAGACCCAAGACATACTCAATAGGCGATTGGCCAACTTTCACATATTAGCTCCACTGCCGCAGACCCAGACCTAGAATAAATCACTGCACCACAGCCACTGCCACTGTTCCCAACCCAACCCATGGAAATAGAATCAAACCCAGGAACTGAATTTCCCATACCAGATTTTAACCCTGATGAGATACCTAGAGTCCCAGCACCCAATCCTATAGCATATGATCCGTGGAATGACGACCATAGGGATTATCAAGAACTCTACCCATAAGAGGAACCCATACCAAACCCTATAGCACCATACCCCAATCTTGACCCTCTAGATCCATATTGGGATGCTGACAAGTATGTTCGGGAAATACTAGAAAACCCATACCCATATGGAGAACCCGTACCACAGTACCCTGACCCAATACCCGCACCACCACCACCCATGAGTACTGAAAACGTGCAGGAACTCCACATATTTGGTGAGGAGTTAGTAGATGAAGGAGAGAGAATAAGGAAAATAAGGTAAAAGCTCGTTTGGAAGTACGACGAGCGAAATATGCAGTACTGGATGAACCCCTAGATGTAATATATATATATATATATATATATATATATATATATATATATATATATATATATATATATATATATATATATATATATATATATATATATATATATATATATACGAGTAGTTTGAAAAAAATCAACTAAAATAGATAATCTAATACCTACTGATGCATAATTAGTAGTATGTTTTAAATTCCAGTTGCAGTTTGTAATAGATGCATATATATAAAATAGAGTAAATGTCGCAATGCTCGACGGTTTTGACCAATGTGTTTGTTTGTGTAACTGTTTGCATTAGATCTTATTTTGTGATATTGATACCTGATAATTGTTTATCCAGATGGACAACGAAGAAAATCAAGAAAACCAGAATAATGATAACCAAATAAATAACAGTGACATTCAACACATAGTAACCCAAGGAATTAGAGATGCTATGTCATATATTATCCAGACTGTTAAAGAAGCGGAAAATAATAAAAGTAATAGTGGAAGTAAACGACCACCTACTGAACCCAGTCACAGCGTAAACAATGGGTCGTTACTTCAATTGCCTATTCCAAAAAGAAGAAGAACCATGTCTTATGGTTGTTCTTACAAAGAATTCAGGTCTTGCAAACCGATAGAATTCTCTGGAAATGAAGGAGCCATTGCAGCTCTACGTTGGATAGAAAAGACAGAGGCCGTCTTAAAAATAAGCAAGTGCGCAGAGGAAGACAAAATCATGTTTGCTTCCAATCTTTTTAAGAATGCAACCTTAGAATGGTGGAATACTATTCTTCAGTCTAAGGGAAGTGACAGAGTCTATAATATGGAATGGACTGAGTTTAAGAACATGGTCGAAAGAAAATTCTGTCCTCCCAATGAAAAAGAACAAATTGCTAATAAATTCTTAAACCTTAGAATGACTAGAATAGACTGTAAGGGTTACACTACCATATTCTTCGAATATGCTAGAATAGTGCCAACCCTAGCTTCACCAGAACCAGTACTAATCTCCCGTTACATCTGGGGATTAATCAGTGAGATTAGACATGTAGTCAAGGCAGCTAGACCACAAACCATAGAAGAAGCTGTAGAACTAGCAAATACCTTGACTGATGAATTGGTACGTACGCAAGAAGAGAACAAGAGGAAGAACCTAGTCCAGAAACTTACCTAGGAATTTCTCTACGGTAATTCCAACCGTGGGAAGAACATAGGTTCTACTTCTGCACCTTACTGTAAGTCCTGCAAGAAGAAGCTTTCAGGAAGATGTTCCACATACTGCAACTTCTGCAAAATACCGTGTCACACCCCGACCACGTGTAACATACAAAACGTGGCGGAAACGTCGGGGAGTGTTGTAACAGAATTAATGTTTCATAACCATGGATACCAAAAGTGTTTCGTTTTATTAAACATTGAATAATTACATCGTCTGGAAATCTAAATACACAATTTAAACACAGTCTATCATTGTTATTGAGTCACTAAGGCCTTGTCCAGTCCTATGTGAGCATGCATCCTATCAATCGATATCTTTCAACAATACCTGAAACACATGTGAAAACGAGGTCAGCAAAGAAATGCTGGTGAGTACATAAGTTTTGTGAAAATAAGATTCATGACTTCTGTTTAAGAAAATGTTTAGTCATGAACCTTGTAATTTGCTTTGTCTTTGTAAATCGTTTGAAAAATAATAAGTTCAGATGATATGTATAAATAAGAGAATAATGTATGGTTAAATGAATAACCATTGTAAAATGAGTTTGTATAAGATAAATTGTTTGTAAATCAATGTCTTGTGAAAAGTATGTTATTTGTATAAAATGTTATATGTCTCAAACTGAAATGATTCAAATAACGCTACGATATGTAATACCATACAAACACTTATATATAGGAAGTACCAGCGGCGTATCCACCATGCTTGTATCATAATACACACGCATCGTTACTTAATCACTTAATCAAACCAAACCACCAATGTAAGATGTCTATGTTTAAACCAATTGTCAAATGTATTGAATAATATACCAAAATGTTTATATTAAGATGTAAATCATGTTATGTATAACCAATGTCAAAAGTGTTTGTGTCAAATGTAAACCATGTAATGTGTAACCAAAATGATATGTATGGCTAGTGAAATGCATTAACTAAACCATAGGTGAAATGCACAAAACAAAGTATTGATGTAAAACTTGGTTTAAATCAATACTATGTTTCGTGGAAATGCATAATCAAATGTAAATCATGTCCAAACGTTTACCCAATCGTTAAAACCTTTTGTGAAATCGTTCAAATCATTCTTGTTGTTTTAATCGTTCAAATCGTTCTTGTTTTAATTGTGAAACTACTTTATGGTCGATTTTCTAATAACATTCAAACCTTCTTGACTCGTTCATCGTTCCAACTCGTTCTCGTTCTCATTCTTAACAAACCCTTACCAAAGGGTAAATTAATAATTACAGATTCAGTCGTTACTCAAAATACCCACACATAACCATGGGTATAGAGAATAACGGGATTTGTCAGATCCTATGGTACCATAACCTAATACTGGTCGGCTTGATCATTGCTAATGAATGTCATTGGTTATGTAACTACAACCAACAAGTTTGTTCACTTTATTGAAATCGTTCTTGAAACCATTGTAATTGTTTTTGAAACCATTGTAATCGTTCTTGAAACCATTGTTATCGTTCTTGAAACCACATTGTAATTGTTTTTGAAACCATTGTAATCGTTCTTGAAATCATTGTTAAGACATTTAGCACATATGAGTCACCCCAAAACAGTTGAAAACAGTAAAAGAGGGGAATAATGTACTCGCCTGAGAATGCTTAGAGGTCTTGAACAACACCCAAACAAAGCTAGAGGGAGCACGGAATCAGTCGGCAATCTAGCCTATATAAATAAACCGGACTTAAATCGGGAGATCGGATAGGATGAGGCTTGGTAAACCAAATGAGTATTGGAACTCATATGATATGGTTTAACAAGGCCTACATACTACGTGAAACCTAACCTAAGTGCTTTCGACCCATCGCGGCCCATTAAGGTAGCTTATGCTACTTTAACGCGTCGTGCGCGTGAAACGCGTTCGGACCGTCTAACTAGTCCTATGACAAGTGTTATATGCCTAAACATGTTACATAATCAGTTATGTGACAAAAGTTTAGGTTACATATGCTTAATTACCAATTATACATGAAAAGGGTATTCTGGTAATTTACCTAAGGCATATAAACTACCTATCATACAACTAATCAAACGATGTGACCATAGGGCATAACCTCGGAAGGTTATTCCCTACCTACTATGGTCACCTAATGTGTTTGGTCGGATCCTAATGATCGACCAAATGGGTCGGGTTCGAAGGTATAAGCGATTTATTAGATCGCTTACCCTACGACCCTAGACAACGTGGTAATCAGTAGGCATAGTCCCAAGGGACTATAACCAACGTGATTACACTCACGTTGCGAAGTTCAAACGAACTTCGCATCGACCATAAACTGGTCAACGCAGAAAGTCAAACAAAGTTTGACTTTCAGACTCTAAAAGACTCGAAAAGCAATAAAAGAACGAAAGAATACTTACGAAGGGTCCCCGAATGCTAATTTCGATTCAAAAATCTCAGGTATGAAACAATAGTTTCAACTTAGAGTTTCTCAAATCAAAATTCTTGTAAGTTTTGCAATGGGGTGGATGGGTATTTATAGGAATACCCGTACCGTTAGGATCGTTTGTCGAATATCGTGCCTTAATCGCATCCGTACAAGTGTCGGAACCTTATGGTAGCTAAAAATGATCCTTATCATCTGACTAAGCAATTGGGAATGTGTGGGTGTGGATCAAACAGCTGTAATCTGCTGTTAAATGCAGTTAATCTGGTTAGGAAGTCGGATGCGGCCCGCTTCAGGATGTACATAAACTCAGGCGGGCCGCCTGGGAGTTGCGGATCAGATATATATTTGCAGAATTACAGTTTCAGTCCCTGTTGATGTTTTAAGCCATTTTCGACACTTCTAAGGCCCGTAAAGCCAACTTTAAGGCCCTAAAATGTTTGCTAAACATTGTGGACATGAAACATGCTCAAAAATATGCCGGGTGTTGGTGCGTTTGGTCGTACGAACGCGATGTTCGCTTAATTACGACGGAATGCGCATAAGCGCGAAAAACGATCCAAATGACACAACGAATGGATTTTTGGCAAGCCAAACACTAAAGCATAATATAGTCATGCTTACATAAATTTTTGGATGTCCGGATGTATTCAGAACGTGAGTTATGCGCAAAAGTGCAAACTTGTGCACTTTTTGACACTTTTAGTCCCTGAATGACCCAAAAGTTTATTTTAGCATACCGAACCCCTCAAAGCCTATTTCTAAGCTATGTAAAGGATATTTATGGTATGTTTAACTTATGGTCATGTTCCGGAATGTCTGTTACAGTTCAGATTGGCATACTTTCGCAGTTTGTCAAATTTAGTCCCTGTAGACGAATTAACTTGTTTTTGTCACACCAAAGCCTTCAAAACTTATTTCTAAGTTATGTAAGGGTTATTTAAGGTATGTTAAGCCAATGTCACTATTCTGGAGTGTTTGTTGCATTAAACTGGTTATATTTACGCATTGGTGCGCGTATAACCTTCCAGAAAGCGATTTAGAGTTTGAAATTGAACAAAAATTGATATGTGCAAATGATACACATATTTTTACAAATCCCAAGTATGAAATACAATATTTCATTGGTTTGGTATTTTTTTGATGGTCGCAGTGACCCAGGTGTCACAGTCTCCCCTACTTTAGGAAATTTCGTCCCGAAATTTAATCAGAGGAAACTTGTGAGAGTTTAAAACATGAAGTTGAAAAGATCGAACAACATTGGTTAGGGTTCTGAACTTCTAGTAACCTTAATAACATTATGCTTGCAATGTAAGAGGGACACTTATATACAAGTATATGAAGTGTCATTGGTGCGTCCACCGTACCTCCATTACATTGTTCTCATTTTGTTATTGTTGTCACTATCGGTTCTTACACATAATAAACCTTACTGGGTTTCTGTGCACTAAATTTCATAATTACGTACGCGTCCATAATTAGACAATTCCTTGCACAGTTCACACAGTCTATTTTATAATGTGTAGGGTAAAACCAAATGAACAAACCTGTGATGAGTGTGACTGGACCACCATAGGGTCCTTTCAGCTGTATCATCACATGCCATTCTTAACCAGATCTTGAATCAATCTTTAACTAGACCACTCAAGGGTCTCTCATCGAATCATGGAATGGTACTATATAACCCAAGGGTCTTAACTACCACGTAGAAGCCCATAAGGATTAAGGTAGTACCTTTTAAATATCCTACTATGAATCCCTCATATGAAGATATAAAAGATTCTATGAGGATTTGAAAATCGGATCACAAAAACATAGAGGAGAACACATAAACACATATCACATAATCGCATAATCACACACTCGCATTAATGTTTAATTTGACCTTTAAATTTGTTATCTTTGGACACGGGTATTTAAAGCATACTAGGAATCAAATCCTTAATTGCAGCAATTTGGATGGATCCACATGAATACCCTGCTTGTTGACTACATGACCCAAAAACTGAACTTCTTTAAGCCAAAATTTCCTCTTGGAGGATTTAGCGAAAAGTTTGTTCCTTCTTTAAGGGTTCCAGTGTCAATGAAGGTGTTGATCGTTGTCGGCTCGGGACATGAATAGATCAAGATGTCATCAATAACAACAATGACGAACTGATCCAAATAAGACTTGCAGACTCTATTTATTAAGTCCATGTAGATGGCTGGAGCATTTGTCAATCCAAAAGGTATGACTGTAAACTCGTAATGGCCATACTTCGTTCAGAAAGCCATTTTGGGAATATCTTCTTCGAGAATACAAAGTTGATGATACCCAAAACGCAAATCGATCTTGGAAAAGCATGAAACGCTATGCAGTTGATCAGAGAAATCATTGATTTAAGGTAGGGGATATCGATTCTTGATGGTAAGCTTACTAGGCTTACGTTAATCGATATACATTCGAAAAGATCCATTTTTTTTTCTTTTCACAAAGAGGACAGGAGTTTCTCCAAGGTGAGAAGTTCGGACTGATGAATCCTTTATCAGACAACTCTTGAAGCTGTTTTGATAATTCTTGCATATCGAACGGTGCAAGACGATAAGATACTTTAGATTTAAAAGAAACAAGTGTTTGAGGTTCTTAGGGAGATCACAAGTGATCATAAAAATGACAGAACCACACGAGTAGTTTTGTCTTTGTGTTGACATCATAAGGTTGGATCAAACATTCATACAATTGCATTAGTTAAAAATAAAACCACAAATTTTTATTTATATAACAACCGCATTGTCTTTAAATGTTACAAGATAACAACCAGAGGAAATACAAAATGCTAATTGTTCACTCCTTCATCATTGAGTGCCTCATTGATGTTAAACACTCGACCACGTGCTGGATTCACATTGACGTTGACGTTCGCATTTGGGTTTGCGTTAGCATTTGCATTCACCAGTCTCGGACAGTTGTGGCGGAAGTGACCAATCTCTCCGCAGTTGAAACATAACCCTAGTGGGAATCTCGCAGCATTCCCTTGAACCGGAGCTTGAACCTGAGCAGCCTGATTTTGTCCCAAACGACAAACATTGGCCAAATGCCCAAGTTTACCACACGTCGTGCATTGCCAGCAAGCTTGTTGTACCGCGTGATGACCGTTGCATCGTGCACAATGAGGTGCGGTACCGGCATATGCTTTCTTTGCAGGTGGCTGAGCTGGTGGGTTCCGCGGGTTCTGAGCAGTCTGTGCTGTAACAGCAAAGTTCTGAACACCCTTTCGCTTTCTTGATTTCTTTGACGTCTCACCTTCCTTACCCTTCTTGTTTTGACTTTTCTTGCTATCCTCCTTGTCAGACCCCTGCTTCTTACCCTTGTCACCCTTTCTGTGTAACTTATTCTTTCGAATATGCGACTCAGTCAATGTCGCAGCTAACTCGATCGCCTGACGGAGTGTGGTAGGGCTACTACCAGTAAGGATGTCTTGTACCGAGTCAGGTAGGCCGTCGATGTACCTTTCGATAGCCTTGTCGAGTGGGGTAACCATTGTCGGGCAAAGCAGACTCAACTCCTCAAACCTATCAGTATACACCCTGTGCTCACCACTATCTTGCTTCAACTCATCAAATTCCTTCTCCAAAGCTCGCTGCTCATGACGAGGACAGAATTCCCTCATCATAAGGGCCCTAAGTTCAGCCCATGTCTGTGCTAGAGCAACTTCTGCACCACGATCCCTCATAACCCCGTTCCACCACGTGAGAGCCCTCTTCTGAAACACACTCGAAGAAAACTCGACCTTGCGATTGTCACGACACTGCATGTGGCGGAAAGTATTCTCAATGCTCTCGAACCATTGAAGAAGCCCAGTCGCTCCTTCAGAACCACTAAACTTGAGTGGTTTAGCCTGGTTAAAATCCTTGTATTTGCATGTAACATTGTTGTTGTTGTTAGCTTGGTTCCATTGAGCAAAGAGGTTTGGGAATTGAGCAGCCATTTGCTGCGCAATGATTTCTGCCAATTCGGCAGTCGTTATCTGGCTTTCGCGTCGAGGAGGCATTCTAAAAGAGGAAACATGAAAGGGAACGAGTGAGAGAATTAGACGAAAAGAATGAGATGAAACAAATCTGATGAAAGCAAGGATAGTGGTCATTTGTTTGTTACTACAAAGCAACAAACGACTCACAGTGACTAATCAAAGTAAATGGGTCAAAAATAATGTATCGCGAAGACATGCTCGCCTATAAGTGAACACTCATCCCAAGAATTCCCAGGTAAGCACAACTGGTCTCGCGTCTGATGAGATGTATATGAAGTGCTTGCCTAGACAGAAAACCCAGAATACAGGCATTCACCCTTCCAGTTTGCACGTGTTCACATTATTTAAAACCTAAAATCTTGACGAGATTTTGAAAACTCAAAGGGGTTCAAAACCATATAACAGAGGGTTCAAAACCTAGTAATCAATTATCCTAGAACAGATGATTAGTTTTTCAAAGTGGTTTTGAAATTTATGTTCTTGTTGTGGTCGTCGCCTAAGGATAGGTGACGAAATTGTTTTATGACTAAACGCAAGTAAACTCGCGTTAGGGTCCTAAGAAGGTTATAGACTAGGTCAAAGCATTACTAATAACCTAATTCCCTATAACCATTGGCTCTGATACCATCTTTTCTGTCACACCCCGACCACGTGTAACATACAAAACGTGGCGGAAACGTCGGGGAGTGTTGTAACAGAATTAATGTTTCATAACCATGGATACCAAAAGTGTTTCGTTTTATTAAACATTGAATAATTACATCGTCTGGAAATCTAAATACACAATTTAAACATAGTCTATCATTGTTATTGAGTCACTAAGGCCTTGTCCAGTCCTATGTGAGCATGCATCCTATCAATCGATATCTTTCAACAATACCTGAAACACATGTGAAAACGAGGTCAGCAAAGAAATGCTGGCGAGTACATAAGTTTTGTGAAAATAAGATTCATGACTTCTGTTTAAGAAAATGTTTAGTCATGAACCTTGTAATTTGCTTTGTCTTTGTAAATCGTTTGAAAAAATAATAAGTTCAGATGATATGTATAAATAAGAGAATAATGTATGGTTAAATGAATAACCAATGTAAAATGAGTTTGTATAAGATAAATTGTTTGTAAATCAATGTCTTGTGAAAAGTATGTTATTTGTATAAAATGTTATATGTCTCAAACTGAAATGATTCAAATAACGCTACGATATGTAATACCATACAAACACTTATATATAGGAAGTACCAGCGGCGTATCCACCATGCTTGTATCATAATACACACGCATCGTTACTTAATCACTTAATCAAACCAAACCACCAATGTAAGATGTCTATGTTTAAACCAATTGTCAAATGTATTGAATAATATACCAAAATGTTTATATTAAGATGTAAATCATGTTATGTATAACCAATGTCAAAAGTGTTTGTGTCAAATGTAAACCATGTAATGTGTAACCAAAATGATATGTATGGCTAGTGAAATGCATCAACTAAACCATAGGTGAAATGCACAAAACAAAGTATTGATGTAAAACTTGGTTTAAATCAATACTATGTTTCGTGGAAATGCATAATCAAATGTAAATCATGTCCAAATGTTTACCCAATCGTTAAAACCTTTTGTGAAATCGTTCAAATCGTTCTTGTTGTTTTAATCGTTCAAATCGTTCTTGTTTTAATTGTGAAACTACTTTATGGTCGATTTTCTAATAACATTCAAACCTTCTTGACTCGTTCATCGTTCCAACTCGTTCTCGTTCTCGTTCTTAACAAACCCTTACCAAAGGGTAAATTAATAATTACAGATTCAGTCGTTACTCAAAATACCCACACATAACCATGGGTATAGAGAATAACGGGATTTGTCAGATCCTATGGTACCATAACCTAATACTGGTCGGCTTGATCATTGCTAATGAATGTCATTGGTTATGTAACTACAACCAACAAGTTTGTTCACTTTATTGAAATCATTCTTGAAACCATTGTAATTGTTTTTGAAACCATTGTAATCGTTCTTGAAACCATTGTTATCGTTCTTGAAACCACATTGTAATTGTTTTTGAAACCATTGTAATCGTTCTTGAAATCATTGTTAAGACATTTAGCACATATGAGTCACCCCAAAACAGTTGAAAACAGTAAAAGAGGGGAATAATGTACTCGCCTGAGAATGCTTAGAGGTCTTGAACAACACCCAAACAAAGCTAGAGGGAGCACGGAATCAGTCGGCAATCTAAAACTATATAAATAAACCGGACTTAAATCGGGAGATCGGATAGGATGAGGCTTGGTAAACCAAATGAGTATTGGAACTCATATGATATGGTTTAACAAGGCCTACATACTACATGAAACCTAACCTAAGTGCTTTCGACCCATCGCGGCCCATTAAGGTAGCTTATGCTACTTTAACACGTCGTGCGCGTGAAACGCGTTCGGACCGTCTAACTAGTCCTATGACAAGTGTTATATGCCTAAACATGTTACATAATCAGTTATGTGACAAAATTTTAGGTTACATATGCTTAATTACCAATTATACATGAAAAGGGTATTCTGGTAATTTACCTAAGGCATATAAACTACCTATTATACAACTACTCAAACGATGTGACCATAGGGTATAACCTCAGAAGGTTATTCCCTACCTACTATGGTCACCTAATGTGTTTGGTCGGATCCTAATGATCGACCAAATGGGTCGGGTTCGAAGGTATAAGCGATTTATTAGATCGCTTACCCTACGACCCTAGACAACGTGGTAATCAGTAGGCATAGTCCCAAGGGACTATAACCAACGTGATTACACTCACGTTGCGAAGTTCAAACGAACTTCGCATCGACCATAAACTGGTCAACGCAGAAAGTCAAACAAAGTTTGACTTTCAGACTCTAAAAGACTCGAAAAGCAATAAAAGAACGAAAGAATACTTACGAAAGGTCCCCGAATGCTAATTTCGATTCAAAAATCTCAGGTATGAAACAATAGTTTCAACTTAGAGTTTCTCAAATCAAAATTCTTGTAAGTTTTGCAATGGGGTGGATGGGTATTTATAGGAATACCCGTACCGTTAGGATCGTTTGTCGAATATCGTGCCTTAATCGCATCCGTACAAGTGTCGGAACCTTATGGTAGCTAAAAATGATCCTTATCATCTGACTAAGCAATTGGGAATGTGTGGGTGTGGATCAAACAGCTGCAATCTGCTGTTAAATGCAGTTAATCTGGTCAGGAAGTCGGACGCGGCCCGCTTCAGGATGTACATAAACTCAGGCGGGCCGCCTGGGAGTTGCAGATCAGATATATATTTGCAGAATTACAGTTTCAGTCCCTGTTGATGTTTTAAGCCATTTTCGACACTTCTAAGGCCCGTAAAGCCAACTTTAAGTCCCTAAAATGTTTCCTAAACATTGTGGACATGAAACATGCTCAAAAATATGCCGGGTGTTGGTTCGTTTGGTCGTACGAACGCGATGTTCGCTTAATTACGACGGAATGCGCATAAGCGCGAAAAACGATCCAAATGACACAACGAATGGATTTTTGGCAAGCCAAACACTAAAGCATAATATAGTCATGCTTACATAAATTTTTGGATGTCCGGATGTATTCAGAACGTGAGTTATGCGCAAAAGTGCAAACTTGTGCACTTTTTGACACTTTTAGTCCCTGAATGACCCAAAAGTTTATTTTAGCATACCGAACCCCTCAAAGCCTATTTCTAAGCTATGTAAAGGATATTTATGGTATGTTTAACTTATGGTCATGTTCCGGAATGTCTGTTACAGTTCAGATTGGCATACTTTCGCAGTTTGTCAAATTTAGTCCCTGTAGACGAATTAACTTGTTTTTGCCATACCAAAGCCTTCAAAACTTATTTCTAAGTTATGTAAGGGTTATTTAAGGTATGTTAAGCCAATGTCACTATTCTAGAGTGTTTGTTGCATTAAACTGGTTATATTTACGCATTGGTGCGCGTATAACCTTCCAGGAAGCGATTTAGAGTTTGAAATTGAACAAAAATTGATATGTGCAAATGATACACATATTTTTACAAATCCCAAGTATGAAATACAATATTTCATTGGTTTGGTATTTGTTTGATGGTCGCAGTGACCCAGGTGTCACATACCGGGCCACAAGGAAGAAGACTGCAGGAAGAAACCCAGCAATGGAGTATGCTTCAGTTGTGGAGAAAAGGGGCATATTAAACCAAACTATCCGAAACTAGCTCCAGCCATGAATAACAAGACTACTAAGAATGCTAGAGCTTTTGTTCTAATAGCAGAAGAAGCCAAGATGATTCCGGATGTGATTGTCGGTATGTTTTTAGTTAATGATGTTTTTGCTAAAGTATTATTTGACTCTGGTACAAACCAAAGTTTTATTAATACTTCGTTTTGAAAATTGCTCAATCAACCATTAACTAAACTCCAACAAGAATGTCTGGTAGAGACAGCAAATGGAGAATCCAGTAAGATTACGGAAATCTTGCAGGGAGCAAGAATAGGAATTTTAAACCATAATTTTCCTGCTAATCTTTACCCAATGAATCTGGCTGAATTTGATATTGTATTAGGAATGGATTGGTTAGTAACCAATAAAGCCAGTATTCTATGTGATCAAAGGTCAATACAAGTAAATTCACCAAAGGGTGAAAAGATCACAATTAAAGGAGATAAGCCAACTAGATCTACAAAATTCATCTCCGTAATGAAAACAACAAGTTATGCAAGAAAAGGATCATTAGTGTATATGATTTCCAAAATCATTAGCACTAAAGGAAAAGAATTAAAAGATATTCCCGTAGTATCTCAATTCTCAGATGTTTTTCCTGAAGAACTACCCGGACTACCACTGGATCGGGAAGTTGAATTAAGAATTCACCTACTACCAGGAACAACACTGATTGCCAAGGCGCCTTACCGTTTAGCACCAGCAGAGATGCAAGAATTAAAGAAACAACTGGACGAACTTCTGGAGAAAGGTTTCATACAACCAAGTTCATCACCATGGGGAGCACCAATCTTGTTTGTCAAGAAGAAAGACAGATCAATGCGTGTGTGCATCGATTACCGAGAACTGAATAAAGTCACGATTAAAAATCGGTACCCATTACCGAGAATCGATGATCTTTTTGATCAACTGCAAGGAGCTCGATTCTTTTCCAAGATCGACTTATGCTCAGGATATCATCAACTGAAGGTACAGGAAGAGGACATTCCTAAAACTGCCTTCGGAACAAGGTATGGCCATTATGAATTTATAGTCATGCCATTTGGTTTAACCAATGCCCCAGCCACATTTATGGACATGATGAACAGAATATGTAAGCCATATCTGGATAAATTAATAATTGTCTTTATAGATGATATTCTCATTTACTCTAAGAGTAAAGAGGATCATGCAGAGCATCTGCATATACTTTTAAAGTTGCTGAGAAAAGAAAAACTTTATGCTAAATTCTCAAAATGTAAATTTTGGTTGCAAGAAGTACAATTTCTTGGACATTTAGTTAATCATGAAGGAATTCATGTGGATCCCACAAAGATCAAGGCGATTACTAAATGGAAAGTCCCTGAATCACCAACGGAGGTGAGAAGTTTTCTTGGACTGGCAGGTTATTATAGATGGTTTATCCGAGATTTCTCTAGAATAGCCATTCCTTTAACAAAACTGACATGTAAATCAATTAAGTTTGAATGGGGACCAAAACAGGAAGAAGCCTTTAGAATCCTTAAGCAAAGATTAACCAACGCACCCATACTAGTGTTACCAGAAGGAACTGAAGACTTTGTAGTCTATTGTGACACTTCTAAGTTAGGTTATGGATGTGTGTTGATGTAATGTCAAAAGGTATAGCCTATGCCTCTAGACAACTTAAGAATCATGAAGAGAATTATACAACCCATGATCTAGAGTTAGGAGCCATAATTTTTACCCTTAAAATTTGGAGACATTACATTTACGGTAGTAAGTTTACCATTTTCACCGACCATAAGAGTTTAAGATATGTTTTCGGGAAAAAGAGTTAAATATGAGACAAAGACGCTGGATGGAAATCCTTAGTGATTATGATTGTAATATCCAGTATCATGCAGGAAAGGCTAATGTAGTAGCTGATGCTTTGAGTCGAAAATATCACGACAAGCCAAGAAAAGTACGTTCTCTCAAATTAAATATGCAGATAGATTTAAATGAGCAAATTGGAGCAATACAAGAATTAGTAATCAAGGACGATACTGAGAAATTAAAAGGAATGATTAAGGAATTAGAACAAGGAACAGATGGAATTTGGAGATTCCATAAGAAAAGAATTTGGATACCTAAACAAGGAAACCTATGCCACCGAATTTTAGAAGAAGCCCATAAGTCTAAGTATACAATACATCCCGGAAATCATAAAAGGTATCAAGACTTAAGAAAGAATTTCTGGTGGATAGGAATGAAAAAGGATATAGCAGCTTATGTTGCCAAGTGTCTAACCTGTTTAAAAGTTAAAGCTGAACATCAGAAACCCTCGGGTTTATTACAACAATTGGAAATGCCTGTATGGAAATGAGAATTGATAACAATGGACTTTGTTACCAAGTTACCCAAGACATGAAAAGGTAATGATACAATCTGGGTGATTGTAGACAGATTAACCAAGTCTGCTTATTTCTTACGATGAAGGAAACTTTCAGTATGGAACAATTAGCCAAGTTATATGTAAATGAAATAGTTTCATTACATGGAATTCCTTTATCTATTGTGTCTGATAGAGATAGCCGTTTTACTTCTCATTTTTGGACTAGTTTCCAAAAAGTAATGGAGACCAAGTTAAATCTAAGCACAACTTATCATCCTCAAACGGATGGACAAAGCGAAAGGACAATTCAGACAATGGAAGATATGCTTAGAGCTTGTGTAATTAATTTCGGAGGAAATTGGGACGACCATTTATCATTAATAGAATTTTCCTATAGTAACAGCTATCATACCAGTATCAATGCTACACCATTCGAAGCACTTTATGGACGAAAGTGCCGAACCCCAGTCTGTTGGGCAGAAATTGGAGAAAAGAAAATGTCTGGACCAGAGATAGTGCAAGAAACAACGGACAAGATTATTCAAGTCAAGGAAAGACTAAAAGCAGCATGCGATCGTCAAAAGAGTTATGTTGATAACAGGCGAAAACCATTGGAATTTCAAGTAGGAGACAAAGTATTATCAAAAGTTTCCACATGGAAAGGAGTGGTTAGATTTATCAAGAGAGGAAAGCTAAGCCCCAGGTATGTTGGACCTTTTGAGATTATTAAAAGAATAGGACCAGTAGCTTATCAGCTACAACTACTAGAAGCAATGGCAGGAATACATGATGTATTCCATGTATGTAATCTCAAAAAATGCTTACCAGATGAATTATTAGAAGTACCTCTTAAAGATATAGAGGTAAATGAGAAGCTTAAGTTTGTAAAGAAACCACTACAAATTGAAGACAGAAAGATCAAGAATCTCAAACACAAGAGATTAGTTCTAGTCAAAGTGAAATGGGATTCCAAGAGAGGACTAGAATACACTTGGGAGCTCGAATCAGAAATGTAAAGGAAATATCCACACCTGTTCCAGTAGACCTCGAGGACGAGTTCTAAAATAAGGTGGGGAGGATATAACAACTCTCCTAAAACACTTATAACATCCCTATATGTCCTAAAATACACCCCGTATACGAAAAACGACCCCGAAATACCTTTAACTCAACAAAATTAATTAAAAACAAGAAATAAGGGGCGCTCGCGGGGTGCGACACGCTCTTGTGTGTCTCTCGCGGGGCGCGACCTCCTTGACACCAGGTCGGGCCTTGAGCTGGCACGTGTCCCTGTTGTAGCCAACCTATACCGTTGATTCGACAAAGCTAGACCGTAGCCAGCCTAGCACGCGGGCCGCGAAGGCCGAAGCAAACTGGGTCGCGGGCCGCGACCTGTTGTTGGATCAGAACTATAAATAGGGGTCTTTGGCATTCAGTTTCAAATCGTTCAGAAATTCTCTCTCTCATGAAATCTCTAATAGCAATTATAATTCTCGGGAATAATACCCACTAAAAAGCTCCTCGATGTAAGTATTATAACCCCCGGTTACGTATTAGTTACGCTGCCCGATTGATCTAGTGCTCCGTAACGCATGTCGAGGCCCTGCCTGACTCAGTCATTGGAGTTCTGTCTCGGGGAGGGTATAGCTAATGTAAATTTGGGTTATTATACTAACACGTGTGCATTGTTTAAATTAATATATTATAACCAGGAAGTCACAAGGAAATACCTAAATTAGGAATGTGAGTTTATCCTCTTTTTGTAAATTCTTTTTTTGTAAACTGTTTTTACAAAACCTCAAATTGTTTTACATTATAATTAACAGTGATTGAGTATTTGTAATTCTACAATTATCGTCGGTATATTGGGGTTTTGTATACATAACTTGTTATTACACTATGAGTAGTAGCATGACCACAAGTCAGGATTGACAGTACCGTCGGTGGTAATTAAAGTAGATGTAAACAAATGTAATTGCTGGATTGCCCTCAATGTTGTAAAATGATAAAACCTGTTTTGATTAAAATGGGATTCACTCACCAGTATTTTCCACTGACAAAAATGTTTTAAACGCGTTTCAGGTAACAAAATGTGAAAGCCAAATAGAAGCCAGCTAGAATGCACTGAAGGCTTGGAAAAGTGGCTATAAAAGTTACCTAAATAAAGAAGAAGTTTTATTTGAATAAAATAGTGTTTATCCCTATAAAAATATTATGACTAGAAACTTGGGTTTTACCCATATGTTTATTATTTATAAAATGAGGTGTTTTACTCTGATAAAATATGTCCTAACTACAGTCCTGATGTAAATTCCGCTGCCAAATTAATAAACACCGATACCACCAGATCTGAGTAGGTCGCGGCCGCCCGCCTCCTGGGGCAGGGGTCGGGGGTTGCGATAATAACGGGTCGTATGCGTAATTACGGGTCCGGATGGTCGAATGGGTCCTATGATGAGTCTGATATGTCAAAACATGTTTAAAAATGTTTTACGATTAGTTTAGACATCAAATATATTGGTCATATAGGATTAAAACTATTTTACGCAAAAAGCGTATTTTTGACCTTTTAAAAGTATTTAAAGTTGACTCGCCATTTGACTAACCAAACGACATGACCTTAAGGTGTAACCTCAGAGGGTTATTCCCTATATTATTATGGTCATATAAATGGACTTGGTCAGATCCAAAGGTTGACCAAACGGGTCAGATTCGAAAGTCAAAGCAGATGTCAAACCGCTCGACTTTCGACTAAGGAATAAGCGCTAAACTAGAAATGACGAGCTAGACATGTTAAAACATGTCTTATAATGTTATAAAGCTGACTTGGTGTCAAAACTTTAAGTTTTAATACATGAAAACTCATTCGTTGTAAAATGCATTTTTATGCGTTTTTTACATTTATTTCGTAAAAGTATGACTCGTCAATTTGCCTACTAAACATGATAATAAAAGGGTGTAATCGCAAAGGATTAACACATTCATTATTACGATCGCGTAGCATAGTTCAATTTGAGCTTTGACTTGACCAAAACGGTCAGAACCGAAAGTCAAAGCAAATTTCAATTTGCTCGACTTTTGGCTCATAACTTAGCTAAAAGAAATGAAATAGACTAGGAGAAACACTTACTTGTGTTTGGAAGAAGATTTGAACTTAAGATAGGAGGCCTCAAATAAAGAAGCAAGCTCCAATAGAGTTTTTGAGTGAGAAAGAAAAGAATGGTTTGAAAAGCTCTCAAGAACTCAAGCCTATTTATACTAATTTGGGATTAAGGAGAGCTTAACAAGTGTTATGTGAGGTGTCCTAAGGTTGCTTAGTGTCCTAACAAGTGTCAAGACCAGATTAAAGGTGGCAAAGATGGTGTTAGGTGTCATAAATTGAAGCAAGGTGGCAGAACTTGGTGAACAAGCAAATTTTCTGCAACTGGGCATGTCATGCGGACCGTAAGGCTCAGGTCTTGCGGTCTGCATGGACCCCTGGCCGACAGAATTTTGTTTTTTTCACAGTATCTGTCCCTGGACTTTTATTATCACATTTTTGCCATTTTTAACCCTTCTAAGTTTTTATTTAAGCTATATGAAGGGTATAAAGGAATATGTAACTTGGATTTTGGTTCCGGAAATGTCGTGAATATCGTTTCGCTTGATCGTACGACAATTGAAATTTTGCAAATGTTACATACATATTTCTAAACCATGTTGCAAACGAATTCCAAATAACTCAAATGGTTTATGAAAGGTTTATGCTAAACATACTCGTTTTACAAACATATGTGTATTTCGAAACATGCATGAGTTTCATGACTAGTGACGGGATTCTCCTAGTTACAACAACTGGAGCGGGTTGTCCTGGTTACGAACAACGGGACTGGTTTGTCCTGTATACAAACAATGGGATTGGTTGTCCTACTTACGAACATCAGGACTGGATTGTCCTACATACAAACATAAGAACTTGATTGTCCGCTACTCAACCGTAAGAGCCGTAGGGTTCTTAAAACTGTACAGTGAAGTCCTCGCTGCAACTATAACTGCCTGCTAGTCTACCATTTTGAGTAAACGGTTTGGCGAGGCACTCTCTAGCACGAGGTTGGTTATAGGCTCATGCGGGCATGTTGTCTTGTCGTACGCGGACATTGACGGTTAAACAAGTTATACAAGTACAAAGTTTTCAACATGCCGAGGAAAATGATTTTATTACGTTTTCTCAACATTATTTAAACTTGTTATAAAAAAGATTTATTCCAAATAATTTTCAAACAAACTATGAACTCGCCAACTTTATGTTGATTTTTCGCATGTTCTTTCTCAGCTTACACATTCAATTTACGGCACGGTTGGAATAGGAGAACCCATTGTGATTCGAGTACTTAGTGGGCGTTCAACTATCTAGAATTATTAGCATTTTATACTTCCGTTATGCAATGAAGATACAGGTAAGATCACGCTAACTCTGATTTTACAAGGTGTGACAAAACGGAGGTGATGTTCGTGGTCTATTTGAGTTTCTGAATAAATCAAGATGTCGTCGATGAAAACAGTGATGAATTCATCCAAATAAGGTTTACAAACCCTGTTCATGTAACACCCCAAATTCTCGTATGACATAAAATTATAATGAGTGGCCATGTTCTAATAAGTTAAAATGGAAAATATAAAGAATTGTGTCAAAAATAAAAGTTAGTAAAAGAAAGATGGCTAAGTTAGAATGTGAATTACTAAAGTGAATAGGGTCTAAAAGGTGAGGGACTAAATGTGTAATTATGTTATAAAATATGATAAAAAAAAAAAGAAACCAGAAATTGGGTCTGGGGGTGCGATCGTGAGAAGCCAGGGAAACTCCTTCCCTCTCAAAAACCCTAAATCTCTAAATTCCATCAATTGAAAGTGAAATTAGTGAGAAATCGAATGCATGAGCTAGGAATTCGGATTTTCTAAGTGTTCTTGACCTCAAGTAAGTGAAATTTCTTGATTTGGTGATGTTTGATTTTGTGGGTTTAGAGTAATTCGTGAATGTAATGCAAAAATTGTTATGAATAATGGTTGCTATGGTTGTCTAAACATCAATAGATGTTAGATTTTGAATATAAGCATGGTTTAGGGCAAAACCCATTTTGCATGTCAAAAGATGGTTAAGAATTTGTGAAGTTCTACATGCTAATTAGGTTGATGTTGGTGAAATTGTTAGGAATAATTGATTTAGAACTATGTGCTCATGACTAGAATGGTAGATTTCAAAATAATGGGATGTTTATGTTAATCAATGAGTGACTATGGAAATTGTGTTTAAGATGTTTGTACATTGTGCTAAACTAGTGATACGCACACAATGTGTTTGATGAAATGCCTAAGTGAGTTTAGTTATGGTTTTTACATGAATACTTGTTAAGTTGATGCAACTTCTTTATGATAATGATGTATGAGATTAGTAGACGCTATAACATATTATAAGGATTGTGAAAGTAATGTTTATGAAAGCTAAAATATGAGATGATGACATATAGGCACGAAGAAGGAAGAAGGCGCAAGTCACTCGAAGGCACAAGCATCTCAAGATCGCGGTAAGTTCATATGAACTTTATCTACTCTATTTGTATCTTTATGTATAAAAATATTTAGTACTAAGAGTTTGGTGTAAGTTTACATTATGATTCATAATTGACTAGTTGTAATGAGTTTTATAATGAGGATTGTTTTTAAGGATAAAATGATGTGATAGTGAATATGGAATGACACGTCTAAATGGGTTAAAAGGATAAGTAGAATGGTTGTTGGAATGTGTAGAAATTGACTTGTTTATAACGGGTCAATTGATGTAAGTATATCGAAAGATATGGTATGTAGCGATTCATTACAAATGAATCGGGAAGTGGTATGATGAATGTTTCCGAATGGAAGTGATAATGTTATTAAAGTAATATGTTATGTTAATGGGTCGAACAATGACATGGAATTAAAAGAATTCAAATGTTATGTACTATGAACTAACATGTTTTTTGTTGTTATGAATGATAGGTAAATCACATGGTTAATTGCGGCGCGCTCGGACCGAACACACACAACGTTGACCTTTATACGCTTCCGGTTCAAGTTGTTTCTTTTGAATGGGTCGAAACGTCCTTTGTGTAGTAAATGTTAAACTAGTTACTAGTATGATGGTAGTAGTTTGAAGTTAAACTTTGTTTTGAATAGTTCGGGTTTAATGTTTTGGGTGAAAAGCGTAAGGTTTAAAATTTAACATCTTTTGTAAATGTCGTTGAATGTATTTTGATTGATTTTGTATAAAAACAGGGAATCGTCTTCTTTACGAATGGGTCATGTCAAAATTTTGAAAATCCGAAAAAAAAAATTTGTAAGAGGTTTATGTTAATTATTGATTATCGGAAAGTGGGCGTTTCAGTTCAATAAGTCCATGAAAATGGCAGGAGCATTTATCAAGTCAAAAAGCATGATAGTGAACTCATAATGGCCGTATCGAGTAAAAAAAGTTGTTTGGGGAATATCTTCTTCGAGTACACAAAGTTGACGATACCCAAAACAGAGGTCAATCTTTGAAAAACAGGTAACACATTGTAGTTGATCAAAAAGATCATCAATACAAGGTAGGGGATATCGTTTTTTAATCGTGAGTTTGTTAAGCTCATGATAATCGATGCACATGCGAAAACATTAGTCCTTCTTTATCAAAAATAACACTGGAGCTCCCCAAGGTGAAAAATCAGACGAATGAAACCTTTGTTCGATAGTTCTTGGAGTTATTTCGCTAAGTCTTGCATCTCAGACGGTGCAAGATGGTAAGGGGATTTGGCAATTGGGTTAGCACCAGGTACAAGATCAATGCAAAATTCCACTTCACGTACCGGAGGTAAGCCAAGTAGTTCTTCAGGAAACACTTCGGAAAAATCTCGAACAATGGGGATGTCTTTGATATTCTTGCCCTTGCCTTTCTCCGCTACGATATGTGCCAAGAAGGCTACATACATCTTTCGTAGGTATCTCTGAGCTTGGGTACAAGTCATAAGTTTGAGTCCCTTAGAAGGTTTCTCTCCATTAACTTCTATGACTTCGCTAGATGGAAAAGGCACGCAAACAATTTTATCGAAATAGATAACTTCTGCGTGGTGTTTGGTTAACAGTCCATGCCTACTATGATGTCGAAACTCCCAAGTTGCATAGGCATGAGGTCGATGGGAAAAAGATGGTTATTGAGGTTTAGTTGGCAATTGCAAATAATTGAATCGAGTACAAGAGGTTAACCACTAGCTATTTCTACCTTTAAATGTTTTCCTAACTTAGTTCGAGGTATCAAAAGAAAAGGTTCGAAAGCTAAGGATACAAAATGTTTATCGGTACCCAAATAAAAAAGAACAGAAGCGGGTTGATTATTAACAAGGAACGTACCGTTAACCACATCGTTATTGGCACGCACCTCATTAGCATTGATGTTAAATGCATGTCCTCAAGCTAGATTGTAATTAACAAGATTTGGACAATTGATTCTATAGTGACCCATCTCGCCACAATTGTAACAAGACCTAGTTCGAAAATGAGGATGAGCAGGATTTGCTTGAGGTTGAACATGATTTGGGACAACTTGATTTGGAACAGAACGAAAAACTTTAGCCAAATGACTGAGTCGCTCACCAAAAGTACATTGACGACAAGGTAAATAGTTTTGATGGTGACCATGGCATCGGTTGCACAAGAGTGCAGTACCAGCATATGGTTTCCTAGTAGGGGGTTGAGCTAGTTGGTTGGGAGCAACTTGATTGGTTGGTGCAACAACAAAATTCCTAGAAGCCTTACCCTTGCGGAAGAGCTTTCCTTTCTTCACTTGAGAGTCAGTTAGGGTTGCGGCTAGTTTGATAGCCTCCCGAATAGTAGCTGGCTTGCTACCATAACAATATATTGTATTTGGTCAAGTAAACCCTCGATATACTTCTCAATTGTCTGATCCAAAGGGATGACCATGGTGGGACAAAGTATGATCAACTCTTCGTACCAAACTATGTAGGCGTGACCATGATTGTATGGTTAGTGTAAATCGTGGCTTAAATGGAAGATCAGATAGAATGTCGTTTATAATCAAACGATCGAAGGATCTCGTTTAATATGATTTATAAAACATTACATTCTGATTGGAAAGTGTTTCAATTTGCTCGACTTTTGGCTCATAACTTAGCTAAAAGAAATAAAATAGACTAGGAGAAACACTTACTTGTGTTTGGAAGAAGATTTGAACTTAAGATAGGAGGCCTCAAATGAAGAAGCAAGCTCCAATAGAGTTTTTGAGTGAGAAAGAAAAGAATGGTTTGAAAAGCTCTCAAGAACTCAAGCCTATTTATACTAATTTGGGATTAAGGAGAGCTTAACAAGTGTTATGTGAGGTGTCCTAAGGTTGCTTAGTGTCCTAACAAGTGTCAAGACCAGATTAAAGGTGGCAAAGATGGTGTTAGGTGTCATAAATTGAAGCAAGGTGGCAGAACTTGGTGAACAAGCAAATTTTCTGCAACTGGGCATGTCATGCGGACCGTAAGGCTCAGGTCTTGCGGTCTGCATGGACCCCTGGCCGACAGAATTTTGTTTTTTTCACAGTATCAGTCCCTGGACTTTTATTATCACATTTTTGCCATTTTTAACCCTTCTAAGTTTTTATTTAAGCTATATGAAGGGTATAAAGGCATATGTAACTTGGATTTTGGTTCCAAAAATGTCGTGAATATCGTTTCGCTTGATCGTACGACAATTGAAATTTTGCAAATGTTATACATATTTCTAAACCATGTTGCAAACGAATTCCAAATAACTCAAATGGTTTATGAAAGGTTTATGCTAAACATACCCGTTTTACAAACATATGTGTATTTCGAAACATGCATGAGTTTCATGACTAGTGACGGGATTCTCCTAGTTACAACAACTGGACCGGGTTGTCCTGGTTACGAACAACGGGACTGGTTTGTCCTGTATACAAACAATGGGATTGGTTGTCCTACTTACGAACACCAGGACTGGATTGTCCTACATACAAACATAAGAACTTGATTGTCCGCTACTCAACCGTAAGAGCCGTAGGGTTCTTAAAACTGTACAGTGAAGTCCTCGCTGCAACTATAACTGCCTGCTAGTCTACCATTTTGAGTAAACGGTTTGGCGAGGCACTCTCTAGCACGAGGTTGGTTCTAGGCTCATGCGGGCATGTTGTCTTGTCGTACGCGGACATTGACGGTTAAACAAGTTATACAAGTACAAAGTTTTCAACATGCCGAGGAAAATGATTTTATTACGTTTTCTCAACATTATTTAAACTTGTTATCAAAAAGATTTATTCCAAATAATTTTCAAACAAACTATGAACTCGCCAACTTTATGTTGATTTTTCGCATGTTCTTTCTCAGCTTACACATTCAATTTACGGCACGGTTGGAATAGGAGAACCCATTGTGATTTGAGTACTTAGTGGGCGTTCAACTATCTAGAATTATTAGCATTTTATACTTCCGTTATGCAATGAAGATACAGGTAAGATCACGCTAACTCTGATTTTACAAGGTGTGACAAAACGGAGGTGATATTCGTGGTCCATTTGAGTTTCTGAATAAATCAAGATGTCGTCGATGAAAACAATGATGAATTCATCCAAATAAGGTTTACAAACCCTGTTCAATAAGTCCATGAAAATGGCAGGAGCATTTATCAAGCCAAAAAGAATGATAGTGAACTCATAATGGCCGTATCGAGTAAAAAAAGTTGTTTGGGGAATATCTTCTTCGAGTACACAAAGTTGACGATACCCAAAACAGAGGTCAATCTTTGACAAAACAGGTAACACATTGTAGTTGATCAAAAAGATCATCAATACAAGGTAGGGGATATCGTTTTTTAATCGTGAGTTTGTTAAGCTCATGATAATCGATGCACATGCGAAAACATTAGTCCTTCTTTATCAAAAATAACATTGGAGCTCCCCAAGGTGAAAAAATCAGACGAATGAAACCTTTGTTCGATAGTTCTTGGAGTTATTTCGCTAAGTCTTGCATCTCAGACGGTGCAAGATGGTAAGGGGATTTGGCAATTGGGTTAGCACCAGGTACAAGATCAATGCAAAATTCCACTTCACGTACCGGAGGTAAGCCAAGTAGTTCTTCAGGAAACACTTCGGAAAAATCTCGAACAATGGGGATGTCTTTGATATTCTTGCCCTTGCCTTTCTCCGCTACGATATGTGCCAAGAAGGCTACATACATCTTTCGTAGGTATCTCTGAGCTTGGGTACAAGTCATAAGTTTAAGTCCCTTAGAAGGTTTCTCTCCATTAACTTCTATGACTTCGCTAGATGGAAAAGGCACGCAAACAATTTTATCGAAATAGATAACTTCTGCGTGGTGTTTGGTTAACAGTCCATGCCTACTATGATGTCGAAACTCCCAAGTTGCATAGGCATGAGGTCGATGGGAAAAAGATGGTTATTGAGGTTTAGTTGGCAATTGCAAATAATTGAATCGAGTACAAGAGGTTAACCACTAGCTATTTCTACCTTTAAATGTTTTCCTAACTTAGTTCGAGGTATCAAAAGAAAAGGTTCGAAAGCTAAGGATACAAAATGTTTATCGGTACCCAAATAAAAAAAGAACAGAAGCGGGTTGATTATTAACAAGGAACGTACCGTTAACCACATCGTTATTGGCACGCACCTCATTAGCATTGATGTTAAATGCATGTCCTTAAGCTAGATTGTAATTAACAAGATTTGGACAATTGATTCTATAGTGACCCATCTCGCCACAATTGTAACAAGACCTAGTTCGAAAATGAGGATGAGCAGGATTTGCTTGAGGTTGAACAGGATTTGGGACAACTTGATTTGGAACAGAACGGAAAACTTTAGCCAAATGACTGAGTCGCTCACCAAAAGTACATTGACGACAAGGTAAATAGTTTTGATGGTGACCATGGCATCGGTTGCATAAGAGTGCAGTACCAGCATATGGTTTCCTAGTAGGGGGTTGAGCTAGTTGGTTGGGAGCAACTTGATTGGTTGGTGCAACAACAAAATTCCTAGAAGCCTTACCCTTGCGGAAGAGCTTTGCTTTCTTCACTTGAGAGTCAGTTAGGGTTGCGGCTAGTTTGATAGCCTCCCGAATAGTAGCTGGCTTGCTACCATAACAATATATTGTATTTGGTCAAGTAAACCCTCGATATACTTCTCAATTGTCTGATCCAAAGGGGTAACCATGGTGGGACAAAGTATGATCAACTCTTCGTACCAAACTATGTAGGTGTGACCATGATTGTATGGTTAGTGTAAATCGTGGCTTAAATGGAAGATCAGATAGAATGTGGTTTATAATCAAACGATCGAAGGATCTCATTTAATATGATTTATAAAACATTACATTCTGATTGGAAAGTGTTTCAAGTGTCTTGACCCTTTACGACTTGTTAAAATGGTTTACACCATTTTAACGAGTCGTATGCGTAAATATGGGTCCGGATGGTCGAATGAGTCCTATGACAAGTTTTGCATGTCAAACAAGTTTTATGATGTTATATGATCAGTTCTTTTAGTTAGAACATAGACCATATAGGCTTAAAACCATTTATGTCAAAAGGGTATTTTTGATATTTTAATAATATATATATATATAGTTGACTCGTCATTTGACTCATCAAACGAAATGACCACAAGGTATAATCTCAGAGGATTATTCTTTATATTATTATGGGCACATAGTTGGGATTGATTGCCTAAGGTTGACCAAAAGGGTCAGATTCGAAAGTCAAATCAGAAGTTAAACTGCTTGACTTTCAACTAGGAATTGAGCACTAAACTAGAAATGACAAGTTAGACATGATAAAAACATGTCTTATAATGTTATATAAACTGATCTGGTGTCAAAACTTTTGCTTTTAATAGTTAAAAACTCATTTGTCGTAAAATGCAATTTCTGCGTTTTTTACTTTTATTTAAAGCATGTTTGGCTCGTCATTTTTCCTATTAAATGTGATGATCAGAGGGTGTAATCGCAAGGGATTAACACCTTCATTATTAGGATCACGTAGCAAAGTTCATTTTGAACTTTGACTTGACCGAAATGGTCTGAACTGAAAGTCAAAACAATAGTCAATTTGCCTGACTTTTGGCTCATAACTAGCTAAGAAAATGAAATAGACAAAGAGAAACACTTACTAGTGTTTGGATGGAATGATTTGAACACAAGAATGGAGGCTTCAAGTCTAGAAGCAAGCTCTAAGAATGATTAAAGGAGAAAGAAAAGAATGGTGTGAAGAAACTTAAGAACAATGGACCTATTTATACTAATGCTGGATCAAGGAGATGTTGCCAAGTGTGTTTTGATGTTGCTTAGTGTCCTAACATGTCTCATGACCAGATTAGAGGTGGCAAAAATCATTCTAGGTGTCACAATGTGAAGAAAGGTGGCAGAACTTAGTGAACAAGCAAATATTCTTCATCTGGGCACCCTTTACGGACCGTAAGAGGTATGCGTTATGGTCCGTAAGGAACTCTGATCCAAAATATTTTGTTTTTTTGACAATTTTGGCCCCTAGACTTGTATTATCAACTTTTTGACATTTTTAACCCTTCTAACTTGTTATTTAAGTTATGTGAGAAGTATTAAAGCATAGGTAACTTGGATTTTGTTCTAGAAATGTTGTGAATATAGTCTTGCTTGATCGTACAATTACGAAACTCGTAAATAAAGTATAAAACACAGAAACGATCGAAAGCTTACAATCTTTGAAATCTTGCTAATGTTACATTTTAGACTAATATAGGGTTTAAGAACTCTTGAATGATTGTTGCTAGTCTATGGCAACATTCTTTCCCTCTTGGATCTGGATCTTTTGATCAATGTGTTTACATAAGAGTGCTAAACGGGTCGAGTTCGTGGGTTCAACCCGACCCGAACCCAAAAATTTTAGACAAACTCAAACACGACATGAACCTAAAAATTGTGTCATACATATGAACCAAAACAAGACTCGAATATTCGAAGGTTGACCCGAACACGACCTGTTTAACCCGATTTTTAAAATTAAACTTTATAAAATATCATGTCAATTTCTCTTTTAAGCTATAACTATTACATAAAATACACATCCAATTTAATTCATGAGTTAAAATATATTGTAAAAAATATAATATAATATAAATAGGTTTAATGGGTTAACCTACCAACCCAACCAGGTTGACCCGAACCCGACCTGTTTAGCTAAACGGGTTCGCGGGTTCGACCTGAAATTGACCGGAACCCATCAAGATTAAACACTAACCCATGAATTTCGTGTTATGTTTTGTCGTGTTTTTAGGTCGTGTTAGGAATTCACACCCCTGTGTTTACACATGCTTTATCTCTTTTCTAGATGTGTACAAATCGGGTATTTCTAATACCCGGCTCCGAGTGTGGACTCAGGTTTGGGTATGATCGGGTACTGAAATTTGGATATTGAGAGAAACCGAGGGTTTTGGGGTGGGTATTGAGGTGAAAACCTTACCCTACGTACCTGGGTATGATCAGGTTTTGGTATTAATACCCTTTTTCTTTAAAAAATAGTTTTTTTTTTACAATAAAAAAAAATTTTGATTGCAATTTGAAAAAAATAATTAAAATACAGAGTAAGTTATTTACTTTATAATATGTATTTGTTAAGAAAACTTAAACCTATAAGTTGTAAAGTAAACATAAAAATATACATTAACTGGTATCAGGTACAAGGTATTACCGGGTTTGGGTATAACCACTTCAGTCGACTCAGTAGACAGTCCAGTGATGCATGCTATTTGCTGATGATATTGTACTAGCTGTATAGAATAAACAGAGCCTGGATGCAAGGATTGAGGAGTGGTCAACAGCTTTTGGGGGAAATGGTTTAATAACTAGTCGTGCTAAAACAGAGTACATGTATTGTGATTTCAGTAATGCAGGCGATGGCGACGACACTCAGATCACCTTTGAGGATCATGTGGTTCAATGGAAACTAATTTCAAGTATTTAGGATCATTTGTTCAAAGTTATGAGAGATAGATAGAGACGTTACCCACCGCTTCGAGGTTGGCTAGTGTAACTGGAGAGCTTCCACTAGGGTTTTGCGTGACATAAGGTTTCCCACAAAGTTAAAAAGGAAATTCTATAAGGTTGCAATTAGATCTTTTATATTATATGGGAATGTTGGGACATCAAGAAGACACAAGCACGCAAGATGGAGATGGCGGAGACGAAGATGCTGAGATGGATGTGTTGGTACACAAACTTAGACCAGAAAAGAAACAAGGCATTTAAGGAAAAGTTAGGAGTGGCTAGTATTGCAGATAAAATAAATGAGTGGAGATTGATATGGTTTGGGCATGTGAGGAGAAGGCAGACAACAACGACAGTAAGAGTAGTGGAAACCCTCATTGTAGAGGGGAAGAGGAGTAAAGTTAGACCCAAATTGATTTGGGGTGAACGAGTTAGGCAAGATATGGTAGATTTGCACCTTTATGATGACTTGATCTAGGATAGGGGATCATGGAAGCGTAAGATTAAGGTTAGAGACTTTTAGTAGATGATACTTATGTGTGTTAGCTTTAGTTTAGATACTTAAATGATCTTACACTTTAGGTAGCGTTGCATATGCATTTTTGGTGTTGCGTTTTGCTAGAATTTGCATGTCCATATATTATATATCATGTTATACGAACTTCTATTCTTAGTATGGTACTCAGCCACTCCTTTTATTATTGGTAGCTTCTAATTTTTATATATTTAGTTTTGTGTGTTCGTCTGTGGTATGTTTTGGAGCCGGGGGTCTTTATGGAAGCAGTCTCTCTATCCTCAGGTATGATGAAGGTAAGGTTTACCTACGTCTCACTCCCCCCAAACCCTATCTATAGCTTTGCTATTTGTGGGATTTACTATGGAAGCAGTCTCTCTATCCTCAGGTATGATGAAGGTAAGGTTTACCTACGTCTCACTCCCCCCAAACCCTATCTATAGCTTTGCTATTTGTGGGATTTACGGGCTATAATTGTTGTTGTTGGTGGTGCTATAACCACTTCCAACGTATTGTTGTGTATAAACTGTATACGGGTATTGAGCTCAACATGTATATCATATCAATACCATACGGGTAGGGTCGGGTTAGGTTAGAAGTATAAAATACCCAGGTAAAAGAAACTAGTTCCGTGTTTTTTTCCAGGGTCCGAGATTAGTTTTTTTGTGCCCGACTACTCTCATCGCTATTCTATTATCATGAACCAAACTTGGAGATCAAGAGCAAGAGGTAATGGGGCTCTCTTCATGGGCTGTTGGGCCTTATTTGCTTATCAAGTTGGGCTCCAACAAATACTTGCGAATTAACAACGAACAAAAACAATTATTTGTCATGAATCACTCTTGGGCAGTTGGGCTTGAGCAAAATGTTTATAGGGATAAATGATAAGTTCTGGTGTTTGGTTTCCGTTATTAAATTTCAGCGAAGTGTAAATACCGATATTTAGGTTGAGGGAGAAAGTTAGAATAACCATATATTATTGCTATAGTTTAGTTTGTTAGTTGATAGTCTTTTAACTAGTTTAAATACATAACTTTGTGTTATGTTACAATATATGAAAAGTTTAGTTTGTTAGATGATAGAGTCTTCTAATTACCATATACATTGTATAACTATAAATATGCTATGTCGGTGGGAACTTTTTTTTATCTTTTTTTTCTTTTTTTTTTTTTTGTCTTTTCCTAGCAACCTTTGGGTTTTTTTTTTCTTAATTTACGTTTTCGGCCCTTATGATTTGTGTGTTGTTTCTTAAATACCAACTTCTTTTGCAATTTACAGTTTTCATCAACTTTTTAACTTTACGATTTTACCCTTGCACTAATTTTTTGTGGTTTTGTTTTTTTACGTATTTTTTCCCATCTCTTGTAATGTACGTTTTCGGTCCTTATGCTTTGTTTGTTGTTTCTTAAATACCAAGTTCTTTTGTAATTTACAGTTTTCGTCAACGTTTAAACTTTACGCTTTTACCCCTTGCACAATTTTTTTTCTTTCTTTTTTGTGGTTCTGTTTTTTTACTTATAACCTTTAATTTTCAGCATTGACTCTTACAACCTCCTAACTTTCTAAATACTTTTTAATCAGCTTTTACGTCTTTATTTTTATGTACGTGTCGCTATAAACTTAAGTTGATTATCATTCACACTGACAACCTTTTTACTTTGTAAATACTTTTCTAATCGAGTTTCCCACTTGATGTAAGACATGTGTCGACATACTTTTGTATCGAATCAAAAATCGTTTCGCCCCGCCGCGAAGCGCGGGTGTAACACCCTAGTAGATAAAAAAAAGCTATGTCGGTGGAAGTGGACCCATTAACTCCTTGCCATACAATACAACCCCTTTGTTTCCACGTTCGAAACACATATACGTATGTTATTCCTGATTTTTTTTCCATAGAGAAGTCTGTTTGATTATTATATTATATATTTTATTCATATATTCATACAGGGGAAGGTTGAAATGAAAACCACTAGTTAACGCGAAAACCCGAAAACTAACTAAAAAAAACCTAAAAACATACCAAATTTTTTTTTCATACCAATTTTCGCTATTTTAGTTATATAAAAAAATTTCAAAAAAAAAATTGTAGTGCACATGTGTTGTACACATGTGTATGTGTACTACACATGTGAATTATTACACATCTGCACTACAAATTTTATTTTTTAATTTTTTTTATATACAAAAACTAGTGATTTTTCATAAAAAAAATTGCAAAAAAAATGGTGTTTTTTTAGGCTTTTTTAGTTATTTTTCAAGTTTTCGCGTTATAAGTAGTTTTCATTTGAAACATCCCCATATATTAGTATAAGTTAGTTGTATATTACCTTTAACCGATCCAATTTTTTGCTTTATACAAAATGCAATTAGAAAGAATTTCGTCTAATAAATGCACTTAAAATAAATATTCACATAAAGTCCGTCCAATTTAGTATAGTTTCACTTAATAATTTTTATTTGGGTTATTGGATTTTAATAATCCTAAGTTTCACCAGTTAGGCCGATAATAATCCCAACTTTAAAAATTCTCTCCAATAATCCCAACTTGTGAAAGTTTGGCCGCCATTGATCCTTTTCAAATATATAAGAAGAGTTAAATGCCATTTTAGTCCCTGTGGTTTGGGCTATTTTGTCAGTTTAGTCCAAATGTTTCATTTTTAACATGTGGGTCCAAAAAGGTTTCACCGTTGCTATTTTAGTCCACTGAGTTAACTCTACCCATTTTTTCTGTTAACGAGAAGACCAATTCAGTCATTTTATATGGCTGAATTGCTCTTTTAGTTAACAGAATTACATACAAAATTACCGAATTGGCCTTCTGGTTAACAGAAAAAATAGATGAAATTAACCTAGTGGACTCAAATGGCACTATGAAACCTTTTTGGACTCACAGGTTAAAAATGAAACCTTTGGACTAAACTGGCAAAATGGCCCAAATCACAGGGACTAAAATGGCATTTAACTCATATAAGAATTTGGTCTCCTCAATAAATTCAATTACACCTAGAGACTCATTAATTGATTTAAGTGCACCTATGTTAGAAAAAGATCAATGGCAACCAAACTTTTACAAGTTGGGATTATTGGAGAGAATTTTTAAAGTTGGGATTATTATCGACCAATTGGTGAAACTTAGGATTATTAAAATCCAATAACCCTTTTTATTTTATACAAATGCACTTAATAATTTTTATTAATTTTTTTCTCTCTATATCAGATATAAAATTAACTATTTTTTCCTATATAATTAATTACTTTTTCTTTGCTAGTCACAAGTTGTAACATATGGAGCTAGGGGTAACACGTATGCTCAAAGACACACCCATGGTTGGGGCTGCATATTGTTGGTCGGCACATTTAATTTATGCCATAACTCTCTCAATAATTTATACACAAGGTAGGTTTGGGTTGTGTTACAACTTGTTTTAAATTTATTATACTTTTAATAACATTCATTTTTGGATTTTTAATATCAAAGGTTTACTATAAACTATAATCATCAATAATATTTAATGACTTTTTAGGCCAAGCTCTCAAGCGGGTAAATATTTTGTTTATCTATTTATCGCTATAATTTATGTTTACTAATTAAACAAAATTGAGTTCACATGAAAGTAAAGACTCTGTGTTCGAAACTATAGGCGATATCTCATATCACAGCTTATATCACCGGGGTAACCCTTTACCCAAAAATATCACAGCTTATATCATATTTCATATAGAGACGAGCAAAACCCAAATCACAGCCCGGATTAATACCGAGTGTTAGGTTTTTTATTTAAGGATTAACTAATTTTTTTTTTTTTCAGTTTGGTTGGATTTAGAGTAGCTCTAAATATCGAACTGATCAACTGAAGAACCGAGACTAGTAGATCTATAGTATAAAACAATTTATTAGGTAAATAGAAATATTCTTATTTAGACTGATTAATACTAACCGGCTTTATTACAATCTAAAACAATGATTAACTCAGATTGCTATGAGACCTACACGCTAGAGGAAATGGTTTATTTGAAAGCGTACTCTGAAGCCATTAAAGATGAGGAGTGTTTCTTGCAGCAGAAAGCTAAGGCGCTGTGGCTTAAGGAAGGTGATCATAACACTAAATACTTCCATAAAGTGGTTAGAAGTAATAATAACAGGAACCGAATTCACCTTGTGGAAGATCTGAATGGTAAGTGTTATTCGGGGCCTGAAGTAGGCCAGGCTTTTATCAATCATTTTGAGTCAGTGTTAGGAGTATCAACTGCTACTGTCCCTTTCGAGGAGCCTGATACCCTGTTCACCACTCGTGTTTCCCAGTCTGATGCTGAGTTGATGATACAAGATGTGTCATCAGCAGAAATCAAAGCTGCCATCTTCGAGATTGATGATTTAAAAGCCCCGGGTCCTGATGGCTATTCCTCCAAATTCTTCAAAGCTGCCTGGAGTGTGGTTGGCCATGACGTGTGTAAAGCCGTTAAAGAGTTCTTTCAAAATGGGAAGTTACTGAAGGAAGTTAATGCTACAGTTATTGCTCTGGTCCCCAAAACTGATACTCCTCGACGGGTTTCCGATTACCGCCCCATTGCTTGTTGCAATGTCATTTACAAATGTATCAGCAAAATTATAGCCAACCGCATCAAACAGGCCCTGGTGTATGTTGTTAATGAGAACCAGTGTGCTTTCATCCCAGGTAGACAGATAAGTGATAATATCCTCCTCACGCAAGAGCTAATGAGGAACTACCACCGGAATAGGAGCCAAGCTAGGTGTGCTTTTAAGATCGACATACAGAAGGCCTATGACACTGTGGAATGGGACTTCCTTAGATGCAGCCTTAGCCACTTTGGTTTCCCAGATAGAATGATTAACTGGATTATGACTTGTGTCTCTTCGAACTCGTTCTCGATTGCTATTAATGGTGATCACCAAGGTTTCTTCAAGGGCAAAAGGGGTTTAAGGCAGGGTGACCCTATGTCCCCTTACCTGTTTACCCTCGTCATGGAAGTTCTCACCCTCATGATAAACCGGCGAGTCCAACAGTCGGAAATTTTTAAATACCATTGGAGGTGTAAGGAAGTGGATCTTACACACCTGTGTTTCGCTGATGACCTCTTTATGTTTTGCGATGGCGACTACCACTCGGTCAATACGTTGATGGCTGCTCTAAATGAGTTCACTCTGGTCTCGGGGTTGGTCCCAAGTCTCCCGAAAAGTACCATTTACTTTAGTAGTGTAGACCAGATGGAACAAGAATGGATTAGAAGCCAGATTCCGTTTAGTGAGGGGGTCCTCCCGGTAAAATACCTAGGGGTCCCTTTGGTGTCTTCTAGACTTTACCATAAGGACTGTTTACCGCTCATTGATAAAGTAAAAAAGCAAGCTTCACAACTGGAAAAACAAGTCATTGTCGTTTGCTGGCCGCCTCCAATTAGTTTCTTCAGTGCTCAGCTCTCTCCAAGTGTACTGGTCTTCAGTCTTCATCCTCCCGGTGTCGGTTTCCAAAGAGATTGAGAAATTAATGAGGGGCTTTCTGTGGTGTCATGGAGAGCTGAAAAAAGGGAAAGCTAAGGTTAAATGGAAAGAGGTGTGCACTCCCATGGCACATGGAGGATTGGGGTTAAAGCTCCTACGCACCTGGAATCATGCCATTATCTCAAAACACACTTGGAATATTATTGCTTGTAAAGACTCCCTCTGGGTCAAATGGGTTCATGCGTATAGACTAAAAAATGGGAACTTTTGGGAGTCTTGAGGCAAAGCGGAAACGTGTTGGGGCTGGAGGAAAATTTTGGAACTGCGAGATAATCTCCGACAACACATTGTTCACAAGATTGGTAATGGTAAGAACACTTCAGCCTGGTTTGATAACTGGCACCCTCTTGGTCCGCTTAGTAACCTGCTTACTCATCGGAATATGTGTGAAGGAGGTATGACCCGTCTTATGAAAGTCTCGGATATTGTTGCTGATGGTCAATGGAAGTGGCCGCCTGACTGGCAGACTAGATTTCCTGCCCTTTTCCAGTCCAATCCCATCACCCTTTATCCCCAGTTGCAGGACAAAGTTGTTTGGAAGACCAAAATGGGGAAGTGCATCCAATTTTCTGTTGGGGAGGTGTGGAGGGATCTCCGTGAAGAAGGAAACCCTGTCCCGTGGGTCAAAATAGTGTGGTTTTCGCAAAATATCCCCCGCCACGCTTTCATCCTTTGGCTGGCTGTCAAGGGGAAACTTAAGACGTATGATGTGTTAAGTTCTTGGCTAGATACTGCAAATATGATCTGTGTTTTTTGCAAGGAAGTCCCTGATACCCATAAACATCTGTTTTTTGAGTGCCCCTTCTCCAACTCCATATGGAAGGAACAGGGTACTCTTACTAAATGGGGTGCCATACCTAATTCCTGGCCAAACATTATTGAGCATCTATGTTCTCTCAGTACTAACAGGTCTATTTGGATTGTCATAAACCGGTTAACGTTAGGGGCTGCTGTGTATTACATATGGCAAGAAAGGAACCTTAGGACCCATGAAAATAGAGCCAGGTCTAGGGCTGATGTGCTGAAGCTTATTAAAGATTCAGTCAGACTCCGTATTATAGGCCTAAAGTTGCAAAAGATCCCCCTTCATCCTTAAATGGTGCTAATGTGTGGGAGCTGAAGAATGTTCAGTGGGTTAATGCCAAACATCCCCCTGCATCCTTAAATGGTTAATATGTTTCATTTTTACATCTGCTGGCTGAGTTGGGAGTATAGTCAGGCCTTCGATTCTGTCACCATTGTGCCTGGGTGGGGTCTAACTGGGAGCAAGAATGAGATATTTATCACTCATTTCATGGAAAACCTTATGTGTATCACCCCACTGGTGTTACCTAATGTTTTTTATCGCTGGTTTTGGAAGGGAGGGTGGGGCTGGGGTCATTATAATTTCTATTGTTGGTCATGGAAGGGTGGGCAATGGGTTGGTCTGAGTCACTGTGTTACCTTCTTGGGCATACTGGGTGTTAAGGGTTGGGTTGGAGACATAAGGGGGAGGAGGGTAGAACCTTTGATTAGATATTCTTGCTGGTATCTGGTGGTTTGTTCTCATTTTCTATTCGTGTGACACCTGTGTCACTGCGACCATCAAACAAATTCCAAACCAATGAAATATTGTATTTCATACTTGGGATTTGTAATAATATGTGTATCGTTTGCACATATCATTTCTTGTTCGATTTCAAGCTTTAAATCGCTTTCTGGAGGGTTATACGCGCTCTGATGTGTAGATATAACCAGTTTAATGCAACGAACACTCCGGAATAGTGAAATAGGCTTAACATACCTTAAATAACCTTTACATAACTTAGATATAAGTTTTGGAAGGTTTGGTGTGGTGAAATCAAAGTTAAATCGCTTACAGGGACTAAAGTTGACAAACTGCGAAAGTATGCCAATTTAAACTGTAACAGACATTCCGGAACATGACCATAAGTTAAACATACCATAAATATCCTTTACATAGCTTAGAAATAGGCTTTGAGGTGTTCGGTATGCTAAAATAAACTTTTGTGTCATTCAGGGACTAAAAGCGTCAAAAAGTGCACAAGTTTGCATTTTTACGCATAACTTACGTTCTGAATACATCTGGACATCCAAAAATTTATGTAAGCACTAAAATATTTTATTTTAGTGTTCGGCATAAGAAAAATCCATTCGTCGCGTCATTTGGATCGTTTTTCGCGCTTATGCGCATTCCGTCGTAATTAAGCGAACATCGCGATCATACGGCCAAACGAACCGACATCCGAGATATCTTTGAGCACATTTTAAGTTCCCTATACTTTAACTTCATTTTAGAGCTTTGAAATGGGGTTAACGGGCCTTAAACGTGTCAAAAATGGGCTGAATGCATGACAGGGACCAAAAGTGTAAATCTGCCAAACTTAAGCCTAGCGCACCGCTACACTTATTAAGTAACGGTGCGCTAGCCTGGGACAGACCAGATGCAGTGTTTCTAACAGCCTGTTTGCAGCTGTTTTAACCACAACCACATACTCATGCTTGCCTAGTCAGCTGATAAGAACCCATTCTTAGTCACCACAACTTTCCAACACATGTACGGGTAGGATTCAATCACGTTATTCCATGAAACGATCCTAACGGTTCGGGTATTACTATAAATACCCCATGCCACCCATTGCTAAAATCACTAGAATCTTGATCTTAGGAACTCTAAGTTGAAACCATTGTTTCATACCTGAGATTCTTGGATCGAGATTAGCATTCGGGGACCCTTCGTAAGTATTCTTTCGTTCTTTTATTGCTTTTCGAGTCTTTCGAGTCTGAAAGTCAAACTTTGTTTGACTTTCTGCGTTGACCAGTAATGGTCAATGCGAAGTTCGTTTGAACTTCGCAACGTGAGTGTAATCACGTTGGTTATAGTCCCTTGGGACTATGCCTACTGATTACCACGTTGTCTAGGGTCGTAGGGTAAGCGATCTGATAAATCGCTTATACCTTCGAACCCGACCCAGTTTGGTCGATCATTAGGATCCGACCAAATACATTAGGTGACCATAGTATATAGGGAATAACCTTCCGAGGTTATACCTTATGGTCACATCGTTTAAGTAGTTGTATGATAGGTAGTTTATATGCCTTAGGTAAATTACCAGAATACCCTTTTCATGTATAATTGGTAATTAAGCATATGTAACCTAAACTTTTGTCACATAACTGATTATGTAACATGTTTAGGCATATAACACTTGTCATAGGACTAGTTAGGCGGTCCGAACGCGTTTCACGCGAACGACGCGTTAAAGTAGCATAAGCTACCTAAACGGGTCGTAATGGGTCGTAAGCACTTATATTAAGGTTTCATTTAGTATGTAGGCTTTGTTAAACCATATGACACCAGTCTCTATACTCGTTTGGTTTACGAACCCTCATTCTATCAGATCTTCCGATTTAGGTCCGGTTTATTAACATAGTTACCTATATTAGGTGCCGTTTGATTCCGTGATCTCTAGCATTGCTTGGTGGTTATCCTAGGACTTCTGAGCAATCTCAAGTGAGTACATAGACCCCTCTTTTACTGTTTTCCAAACTGTTTTGGGGTGAAACACATGTGCCTACTTGTTACTTTCATGCTTTCCTGTTTTCACATCATATACCTGCTATATTCGTTAGTACATTATAGTACATGATTTTATTACATCTTATGCTAGGTGTGCCCATTGTGTGCATTACTTAGTACATCGTTTTACATTACATTACATGCTACGTATGTCTATTGTTGTATACGTAGTACAGGTCACATGCTACGTATGTCTATTGTTGTATACGTAGTACAGGTCACATGCTACGTATGTCTATTGTTGTATACGTAGTACAGGTCACATGTTAAGTATGTCTATTGTTGTATACGTAGTACAGGTCACATGTTAAGTATGTCTATTGTTGCATACTTAGTACAGGTCACATGCTACGTATGTCTATTGTCGCGTACTTAGTACATTTGTTATTCATCACAGGCTTACATTTTGGATACATATTACATGATTTACATCAGACATGAACATTTTACTTTGGTAGTTTGGTTTGAGTAAGTGATTAAGTAACGAGGCGTGTGTAATATGATACAAGCATGGTGGATACGCCGCTGGTACTTCCTATATATAAGTGTTTGTATGGTATTGCATATTGTAGCGTTATTTGAATCATTTCAATTTGAGACATAGAACATTTTATACAAATAACATACTTTTCACAAGACAATGATTTACAAACAACTTATCTTATACAAACTCATTTTACATGGTTATTCATTTAACCTGACATTTATTTATACATATCATCTGATCTTATCGTTTTTCAAATGATTTACAAGACAAAGCAAATTACAAGGTTCATGACTAAACATTTTCTCAAACATAAGTCATGAATCTCAGTTTTCATAAAACCTATGTATCTCACAGGCATTTTTATGTTGACGTACCTATTTTCACATGTGTTTTTCAGGAGCTGTTGCATAAGATGATCAAGATACACATAGGCAGACTTGGGTTTTAGTGACAATAAAAGATGCAAGACTAGTTAATTATGTTGTATTTCCTTGTTTGTTAAGACATTGTAACACTTTTAATCAATAAAACGAAACTTCAATTGCCATGGATTTGAAACAATTAATTCTGTTACAACACTCCCCGACATTTCCGCCACGTTTTGTATGTTCCACGTGGTCGGGGTGTGACAGAAAAGATGGTATCAGAGCCAATGGTTATAGGGAATTAGGTTATTAGTAATGCTTTGACCTAGTCTATAACCTTCTTAGGACCCTAACGCGAGTTTACTTGCGTTTAGTCATAAAACAATACCGTCACCTATCCTTAGGCGACGACCACAACAAGAACATAAATTTCAAAACCGCTTTGAAAACTAATCATCTGTTCTAGGATGATTGATTACTAGGTTTTGAACCCTCTATTGTAAGGTTTTGAACCCTCTATTATATGGTTTTGAACCCCTTTGAATTTTCAAATCTCGTCAAGGTTTTGGGTTTTAAATAATGTGAACACGTGCAAACTGGAAGGGTGAATGCCTGTATTCTGGGTTTTCTGTCTAGGCAAGCACTTCGTATACATCTCATCAGACGCGAGACCAGTTGTGCTTACCTGGGAATTCTTGGGATGAGTGTTCACTTATAGGCGAGCATGTCTTCGCGATACATTATTTTTGACCTATTTACTTTGATTAATCAGCGAGGTCGTTTGTTGCTTCGTAGTAACAAACAAGTGACCACTACCCTTGCTTTCATCAGATTTGTTTCATCTCATTCTTTTCGTCTACTTCTCTCACTCGTTTCCTTTCATGTTTTCCTCTTTTAGAATGCCTCCTCGACGCGAAAGCCAGATAGCGACTGCCGAACTGGCAGAAATCATCGCGCAGCAAATGGCTGCTGCCTTCCCAAATCTTTATGCTCAAATGATGCAAGCCATCAACAACAACAATGCTCCATGCAACTTCAAGAGTTTCAACTCGGCTAAACCGCTCAAGTTTAGTGGTTCTGAGGGAGCGACTGGGCTTCTTCAATGGTTCGAGAGCATTGAGAATACGTTCCGTCACGTTCAGTGTCCTGAAAATCGCAAGGTCGAGTTTTCTTCGAGTGTGTTTCAGAAGAGGGCTCTTACGTGGTGGAACGGGATTATGAGAGACCGGGGTGCTGAAGTTGCACTAGCACAGACTTGGGCCGAGCTTAGAACTCTTATGATGAGGGAGTTCTGTCCTCGTCATGAACTGCGAGCGTTGGAGAAAGAATTTGATGATTTGAAGCAAGACAGTGGTGAACATCGAGCTTATACTGACCGTTTTGAAGAATTGAGCCTGTTGTGTCCTGCTATGGTTACTCCTGTGGATAAGGCGATCGAGAAATATACTGATGGTCTTCCTGACCTAGTTCAGGATATTGTTACTGGCAGTAACCCTACTACTGTCAGACAAGCCATTGAACTGTCTGCCACCCTAATTGAATCCCACATCAGAAAGAAAAAGCTTTTTCAAAAAGGCGACCCAAGACCATTCGACAAGACTGCTCAAGTGGAACCAAAGGAAGAACATGCTGAGGTGTCCAAGAATAAGAAGCGTAAGGCTTCGCAGAATTTTGCGATTGCTGCTCAACCTAACCAAAACACCCGTAACCAACTAGCGCAGCCTCCTGCAAGGAAACCTTATGCCGGTACTGCACCGATATGCGACAAATGTAATGCACACCACTTAGCTCACCTACAGTGTCGTTTGTGTGCATCATGTGGGCGACTCGGTCACCTGGAAAATGCTTGTCGTTTTACCCCGAACCAAGCTAGTCCAAACCAATCTCGGGTCAATGCTGCTCAAGCTCGTCTTCCACGAGGTCCTTGCTTCAACTGTGGCGAGATGAGCCATTTCTTAAGAAATTGCCCAAAGATTGCTAATGCTAATCCAGCGCAGGGATGAGCATCGGACCAACTAGAAGACAATGTTGTTTGGAAATAATCAAGCCTTATGTATTATTTTCTTTTGTTGTCAAGGTCCATGAAACAGTTGTTGTTGTTTATAAATAAATCTTTTTATTTTGCATTGCAATGTACAAATATGATGGCATGTATAAACAACGCATTCCCTACAATATCGAAAATCAAGGAACCGTATTCCTTGAAGAACAGACTACCCCGTAATTTCTTTCATTTTATTATCTCTTGCGTTTTCCACGGAAATCCTAAGTACCCGTTTCTTCCAAGGAAATGAAGTACAAGGCGCAAGTTACAACTCTGTACGAATACCCAACGTACCACTATAAATTATTAATAGGGTACCTAAGGGTATTTCCGTATCTTCAAATTTTTGTGTTCCTTAATTCGAATATTGCGTTTTCTTGAAAACGAAATCGAATTTTTGGAAGATCTTGCTATCTTCATAGTTAGATTCTTGCTAATGTTTAAAGTACCAAATGAAATCCCTGAAATGGATTCCTAGTGTGCTTTAAATGCATGTACGTAATTAACAAAACAAAACTTGCAAATTAAAGATCTAGATAAACAATTTTGTGGTTATGTGACTATGTGTTTATGCATTTTGCGTTTTCTTTTATGCTTTTTTTTTTGTGTTTTTGTATACTCTGGATATTCGTTATCCAAATCCTCATAGAATCTTTCTTACCTTTATATGAAGGATTCGTAGTAGGATATTAAAAAAGGTACTATCTTAAATCCTTAATGGACTTCTAATTTGTAGTTAAGTTCCTTGGATTATAAAGTACTATTCCAAAGTTTAAGGACAACATGTGTTGATAAAGTTAAATACATCCTACGTCGATGTAGTTAAATTTTCCCCGTAGGTAGTTTAGTTAAAGAGATCCTACGTCGATCTAAGTTAAATAGATTGGTCCGACAATCTAAGTTAAATACATCCTGCGTCGATGTAGTTAAATTTTCCCCGTAGGTAGTTTAGTTAAAGAGATCCTACGTCGATCTAAGTTAAATAGATTGGTTCGACAATTTAGTTAAATATATCATGTGTTTATGTAGTTAAATAGGCCCTCGGGTGGTCTAAATCAAGAGATTGTTCGTTAATCTAATCCTTTGGTGACCTAGTTAAAGAGACTCTATTGCAGTCAAGTTAATTCACCACAGGATTATTCGTTTGATTTTTCCCCATACGCATTATGAAATGAACTGTGCGGACTGTGCAAGGAACCACGTAATTATGGAGGCCTACATAATTATGGAATTCAGTGCATAGGAACCACAGGAAGTTTTGTCATGTGTTAAGACCAACAGTGGCAAGAGTAATGATACGGGAGAAGTCTTGGACTTTGACCAATGTCATTTATTCTCACACTACCCAATTCTGATCTCAATCACACACACAATTTCCTATGATGAGTCTTCATAAGAAACGTTCTTCTGTCCGTAGTTCAAAACTCCATGTTTTGTTACTACAATGACTTCACTTTGAGGGTTGACATTTTTGCTAAGAATCCTAACTTGGCCCAGAGTTCTACTTAGGGTTCAAGGGGTTCATTCAAAGCGAAAACATCACCGTCGTCCCCATAAGTTTCTCCTAAAATTAAATTTCGGGACGAAATTTCCTAAAGTAGGGGAGACTGTGACACTTGTGTCACTGCGACCATCAAACAAATTCCAAACCAATGAAATATTGTATTTCATACTTGGGATTTGTAATAATATGTGTATCGTTTGCACATATCATTTCTTGTTCGATTTCAAGCTTTAAATCGCTTTCTGGAGGGTTATACGCGCTCTGATGTGTAGATATAACCAGTTTAATGCAACGAACACTCCAGAATAGTGAAATAGGCTTAACATACCTTAAATAACCTTTACATAACTTAGATATTAGTTTTGGAAGGTTTGGTGTGGTGAAATCAAAGTTAAATCGCTTACATGGACTAAAGTTGACAAACTGCGAAAGTATGCCAATTTAAACTGTAACAGACATTCTGGAACATGACCATAAGTTAAACATACCATAAATATCCTTTACATAGCTTAGAAATAGGCTTTGAGGTGTTCGGTATGCTAAAATAAACTTTTGTGTCATTCAGGGACTTAAAGCGTCAAAAAGTGCACAAGTTTGCATTTTTACGCATAACTTACGTTCTGAATTGTTGGACCGGTTTTGACTCCGAAACGATTGCGAAACGAACGTGAAACGTGCGGAATCCGTACACGAACGCGACCTAAACACACATGACGTAATATAAACGTGATTCTATTAGAAATCTGAAATCGTACAATCACTTGAATCACTTAGAGACTTTCTCTCTCTAGTTTCTCTCTCTAGAACTAGAGCTCTTCAAATCTCTAAAATGGCAAAAGTCCTAAACTATGACATAAGGATCTATTTATAGTCCTTGGCTTTTAATGAGATTTCTCATTATTACAATTATGCCACCTTGCCTTTTTGACTAGATATAACACTATAAAGACTCGTTTTCTTCTGTTTCTCGCTACGGCTCGGATTGACGAAGGCTATAGACATAAATGCACTAACAGACTCCCCCTTGGATATTGCCGCAGTCAATCTCGATCATTGAGTCAAACTCGTAGCATCTTCTTTTTCTCTTTTAGACTTCTTGAACAGAATCCCGTTGGATCTGTCTTCAGCTTTAGCTTCTCCTTTTTGTAAACTCTTTTCTTCATCAGGCTCCCCCTTTCGTCAAGCTTCCGTGCTTTGGGATCGACACCTTGCTTTCCGTATACAAGCTCCCCCTTGCTTTGAGCTCGTCTTCAGACTCCCCCTTAGACTCAGCTTCCGGGATCGTAGTCTGGAATCTCATCTGCAATCACTCAAACATTTATAAGTAACATCATTTCAAATTTCAACTATCCAGGAATTGTAACCTGGCAATTCAATCTTTCTAAATTTCACTCCCCCTGTCAACAATCTTTACAGATTTGGCAGTATTAAGTATCCAAAATCCCTCACAATTAATCATCCAAGTCCAAACTAATGACCTTGGAGATATCACAAACTGTTTTTGAAATTTTATTTTTAATTCAAGTTTCAAATTAATGAACTTGTTTTATTTTCAGAAACACAATCAGCTTACTTAGATTTTGAAACTCAGCACTCAGACATCGGTTGTCGAAAATAAAACAGAAATCAAAATCTTTTTGTATTTTCTGAAAATATAAAGCAGTAAAGAAATATGTACAAACATATTTACAGACAATATTTTTGTTTGAGTATGCGACAGAGGATCATATCAGTTTTTGACAAGTCACAAGTACCGTTGAGCTTAGTTACACAGTAAGTATTAAACAATTCACTTAGATTGTCGATATACTGATCCACTTAAATTTTCACACAAAGTTCAACTTATTCAGGATATGAATTAGATGTTTTAAGAACTTAACCTCATTCATGTGTCCCACCTCTTGAATATACTCCCGTATCCAGATCCCAATATTCAGTCTTACAGGCAATTATAACACAAATGATATCTGTAAGGGGTTAATAAATTATGAAGAATCATGAGAGCTTAGGTCAGAACCATCGTTCAGCAGAGAGATCATGACTCAACTTATGGGTGTGTCCCCTTTAGAGGATCTTTTTGCTTACAACAGCAGCGACTATCAATTTTATTGTTTCATCGGCATGCTGAGGGTTTAATGCTATGTTTCAAGCATTGCAGAAAGTATTATTCAAGGACTAGGTCAGAACTACCGTTCAGCAGAAGTCCCGGAATAATACCCCAGACATCATTGAGTATAAAGGCCTAGTATATCAGATTATGAGACCTTTCAAACGAGATTTCAGGGGTTACCTATATATCCAAGTAGTATTCCCCACGAAATAAGTAAGTTTGAATTTAGGTTTATATCCCGAAAAAGTTTACTAAATGTATAAAAATCTACCGACACATCCACGGTGAGATCGTTTAACACATTTAAACTTTCCATTTCTTTAGCGTACTGTAACTGTCTACTGATGTACTATCATTTCCTCTTTTTACGCAAAAACTCAAATTTTTGAATTTTATCATGTTTTTGGCTTTTTCAAATTTTCAAATGTTTTTGTATTTTCTGACAATATTACTCCCCCTAAAATGCAAAATCATATAAAGAAAATTTGACAACCAATACTGATAGCTTTGTCTCGCCATCCATTTTCTGCTAAAAGTGTACTAATTTGCAGAAAATCTAACATACCCCCATGATTTACAACCCATTGATCTTAACAGTTTGAAAACCGTTTTTCAATCTGATGAAAGTAATCATGTTTGTTCAGCCGTGAGGGTTTCGGTATATTCAATCAACACTTCCCCTTACAACAAACTATTTTCCCATAATGATTTCAAAACACTTAAGTTTGTTTTAATCAGAATGGTTTTTCCGGAAAAATTAGTTTGTTTACCCATCTCTTGTGGGTTTGGGGTCATCTCATCATCTTGTTCTCTTTTAACCGTTTTGAAAATCTAACATTATAAGGATACTATCAACACAAACACTTGTAGGAAATCAAGTACAACTTAATGTCCCTGATTTACCACATGTAAGACGAAATATCACAGTTACCATCCTGTGAATTTCTCAAGAATGATGCCGATACCTGCTTCACACTTACCAACCTGGAAGCTCCGGCAAGTCAGAAATTCAACCAACAGATTTATGTACCCAAGCCTGACCAGTCTTGGGTGTGTTTTGAACATTTCTCTTTTCTTCATAAAATTCTTTTACTCCTTTTTCCTTACCATCAACCATCTTGCTAAAAATATGTTTAACATTGCTATTAAACATTTTTCCAGCATCAACACCTTTTGATTTTAGATTTGCGGCTCGTAATGGTGGAAAATTCTCATCATTCATTAACAGAACTGTTTCTTCCTTTTTTACCTCAACTTGTGGCTCATCTGATTTTATGGAATCAGATTCATTGCCTGATCTTGGCTTGTCTGACTTGGACGAGCCAGATTCATCGCCAATAACTTTCTTCTTTTTCTTCCTTTCTGTCCTCAGATTTGTATCTGAAGAATTCGATTTGCTTGACTTTGCCGTCGAGTGAATCAATTTATCAGAACTCTTATTCGAACCAACCAGTGAACCCGAAGACAAAATCTTCTCCAAGTATTCTCTCGCCTTTTTCCTCTTTTTCCTCAGTCTGTCTCTCTGCCCTTGCGAAAGCTTTACTTTCTTATTTTCCGCTTTCTGTTCTTTGGGCTTGACAGTGACTGTTTTCTTTACCATTCTCTGAGATTCAACCCTCGATCTTCCCATCGATCTCCTTGGGCAATCTCTGGCAATATGTCCTCTGATATGGCAATTATAGCATCTTCGTGTTTCAAAATTCCAATTCTGGCAGTTAACAGCAATGTGTCCTCTAACACCACAGGTGTAGCACACTCTGTTATCGTACCATCTACCATCTTCAAACCACATATTCAGATCATAACATTGTTTAGATTTGTGGTAATCATAACTCCTCCTGTAAGCATGATTTGTCCTTTGAGCACTGTGGTCAAACCTGCACCACTTATTACCAACATTTTGTGAGTTTTCATTTACAAATTTTTGTGATTTTTGATAATGATTGGATGATTTATCTGATGAGCTTTTATTTTCAATTTTAGAATTTTTCAAATTTTTATCTTTTTGTTTCTGTTCTGCATTCTTCTTAACAGGTTTTTGCTTCGAGCATTCACCTATTTCAGTAGATTGCAAAACAGTATTTTGAAATTTTTCTTGTAAATCTAAAAATAATTTTCTTTTCTTTTCTTTTTCATCATCAGATATTTCATCACAATCTTCAATTTTGACTTTGTCAAAATTTGTGACATTGTCACTTATTGGAACAACATTGATCGGTTTTGGACAAACGTACGATGCAGAAGTCACAAAACTTTTCAACTTATTCTCAAGCTCGGTAATTTTATTTCGAGCAATTTCAGCTTCATTTTCAAGCCGAATGATTCTCTGAAGATGAGAATTTATTTCAATCTGTTTTTCAAGATTATTGTTAAAAATAACAGATTTTTCATCTTCTAAAACCTTCATTTGACTTTGAAAATCTTTTTCAATTTTTAATTTTTCATTTTTAAACTCTTTTTCTTTTTCTTTCAAAACTTTGTTTTCCAATGTCAAACTGTCCAAACTACTCAACAGTTTGACATTCTCTGACGTCAATTTCTCACAATTTTCTCTTATTTCGAGAATCTGTTTATTATCAGATTCTTTCTCATCCTTCAAGCTTTTGATTTCCAATGTTAAACTCTCCACATCCTTCAAGAGTTTGGCATTGTCAGCTTCAAGTTTATCACATTTTGAGCATTTTTCATTCGTCTTTTCAACATCAACTTCTTTCTTTGTAATTACTTCTTCAAACACCTGCTGTTTTTCAGTAACAGCTTCACATTTTGTTTGACTTGAAATCTGCTCCTCCTCAGAATCTGAATCACCATGATCAAATATTGGCATGTTCTTAGCTTCTTGATCATCATTCACTGTCAACTGATTACCAGTAGCAATTTCATCATCATGATCCCTATCATCTTCAGTGAATTTCCTAGGCTTCAGACACTGACAGCTGCTGTCCTGTACACTCCCTGCTCCACAGTCGCAAAAAAACCTACTTGATGTAGAGTAGACAACACGATGTCCTCGATGACATACATCTGCACAAACAGAACAACAACCTTTTGAAACGGTTAGATCACATGTATAACAGAAATACCAGTGCTGTTCCATAAAATTTCTCCCACTGATCGTAAATGTACAAACTTTAGAAGCGAGGACTTTTTCACTGTTACTATCATGATCAATCTTACTGCTTGACATCTTCAAACAATCAAACTGATGATTTTCTGTACGGACTGAACGATCAACTGTGCAGACTAAATAACCAACTGTGCGGACCGAATGACCAACTGACTGAACTCCAAACCGTGTGACCTGTAGACTTTGACCAAACAATTTCTGACAACAAAAATAATCCAACAATCTTCACAAGTGCCGATGTAGAAGACTTTAAGACAACTGACAAAAATATCTTTCTTCACATGCGCATGAACCGACAATTTGCTTTGACCGTTGACTATTGTTCACATGAGCTGACACAAATCCGGCTGACAACTTTTAATATCAAAACAATCCTTATTCTTGAACCAAGCATTCATATGACACTGACACACTCAAGCTGGCAACAACATATGAGATCTAATATCACATGTAAACTCTTAGTCAACAATTTTCGTCCGACAATTTTAATACTCAACTGAATATTATTGGACCCCAAATATTAATTGAATCTGATTTTAACCAAACTATCTTAATGAACCGACAAACTTTATTTATATTTAAATTCTGATTTGACCACAAATTATAGTGGACAAACAACAATGCATGGTCGGTAATCAGTTCAGATTTCAAATTATGATTGGGCCGAATATGTTTGTATTCAGTCGATGACTGATAAGCGGACCTAATGAGCAGACTGCCGAATAAGCGAATCTACCAACTTGACCTTATAAGCGGACCACCTGATGTACCTATAAGCGGACCTGAAAAGCGAACCTATTGTTGTTCACAAAAGCGGACCAGATAATGTCCGGATGAGCGGACCAGGTATTGTCCGAATGAGCGGACCAGATATTGTCCGGATGAGCGGACCAGATATTGTCCGGATGAGCGGACCTCTTAAAATGTTCAAATAAGCGGACCAGATTGTTCGTAAAAGCGAACCTGCAATTTTGACAGCGAAATCGAACTGAAAATCTTCGATTACTCCTAAACGGCTAGGAATTTTGATCTGAAACTTGGTAGGGTTGTAAATCAAGTGTTTACGCACAACATATCAAAAAATCAGCCGATTCGGACCGTAAAATCCCATTCAATTTGACTAAAAACAGTGAAAAACTTGAAAATATGAAAAATATGAAGAAGTAGATGAAATTCGGATCTGAATCTGATGAAATCACGATCGGAAATGTGTGTTGGATCAGTGCAATCGAGCTCCTGCTCTGATACCACTTGTTGGACCGGTTTTGACTCCGAAACGATTGCGAAACGAACGTGAAACGTGCGGAATCCGTACACGAACGCGACCTAAACACACATGACGTAATATAAACGTGATTCTATTAGAAATCTGAAATCGTACAATCACTTGAATCACTTAGAGACTTTCTCTCTCTAGTTTCTCTCTCTAGAACTAGAGCTCTTCAAATCTCTAAAATGGCAAAAGTCCTAAACTATGACATAAGGATCTATTTATAGTCCTTGGCTTTTAATGAGATTTCTCATTATTACAATTATGCCACCTTGCCTTTTTTACTAGATATAACACTATAAAGACTCGTTTTCTTCTGTTTCTCGCTACGGCTCGGATTGACGAAGGCTGTAGACATAAATGCACTAACATGAATACATCTGGACATCCAAAAATTTATGTAAGCACTAAAATATTTTATTTTAGTGTTCGGCATAAGAAAAATCCATTCGTCACGTCATTTGGATCGTTTTTCGCGCTTATGCGCATTCCGTCGTAATTAAGCGAACATCGCGATCATACGGCCAAACGAACCGACATCCGAGATATCTTTGAGCACATTTTAAGTTCCCTATACTTTAACTTCATTTTAGAGCTTTGAAATGGGGTTAACGGGCCTTAAACGTGTCGAAAATGGGCTGAATGCATGACAGGGACCAAAAGTGTAAATCTGCCAAACTTAAGCCTAGCGCACCGCTACACTTATTAAGTAACGGTGCGCTAGCCTGGGACAGACCAGATGCAGTGTTTCTAACAGCCTGTTTGCAGCTGTTTTAACCACAACCACATACTCATGCTTGCCTAGTCAGCTGATAAGAACCCATTCTTAGTCACCACAACTTTCCAACACATGTACGGGTAGGATTCAATCACGTTATTCCATGAAACGATCCTAACGGTTCGGGTATTACTATAAATACCCCATGCCACCCATTGCTAAAATCACTAGAATCTTGATCTTAGGAACTCTAAGTTGAAACCATTGTTTCATACCTGAGATTCTTGGATCGAGATTAGCATTCGGGGACCCTTCGTAAGTATTCTTTCGTTCTTTTATTGCTTTTCGAGTCTTTCGAGTCTGAAAGTCAAACTTTGTTTGACTTTCTGCGTTGACCAGTAATGGTCAATGCGAAGTTCGTTTGAACTTCGCAACGTGAGTGTAATCACGTTGGTTATAGTCCCTTGGGACTATGCCTACTGAGTACCACGTTGTCTAGGGTCGTAGGGTAAGCGATCTGATAAATCGCTTATACCTTCGAACCCGACCCAGTTTGGTCGATCATTAGGATCCGACCAAATACATTAGGTGACCATAGTATATAGGGAATAACCTTCCGAGGTTATACCTTATGGTCACATCGTTTAAGTAGTTGTATGATAGGTAGTTTATATGCCTTAGGTAAATTACCAGAATACCATTTTCATGTATAATTGGTAATTAAGCATATGTAACCTAAACTTTTGTCACATAACTGATTATGTAACATGTTTAGGCATATAACACTTGTCATAGGACTAGTTAGGCGGTCCGAACGCGTTTCACGCGAACGACGCGTTAAAGTAGCATAAGCTACCTAAACGGGTCGTAATGGGTCGTAAGCACTTATATTAAGGTTTCATTTAGTATGTAGGCTTTGTTAAACCATATGACACCAGTCTCTATACTCGTTTGGTTTACGAACCCTCATTCTATCAGATCTTCCGATTTAGGTCCGGTTTATTAACATAGTTACCTATATTAGGTGCCGTTTGATTCCGTGATCTCTAGCATTGCTTGGTGGTTATCCTAGGACTTCTGAGCAATCTCAAGTGAGTACATAGACCCCTCTTTTACTGTTTTCCAAACTGTTTTGGGGTGAAACACATGTGCCTACTTGTTACTTTCATGCTTTCCTGTTTTCACATCATATACCTGCTATATTCGTTAGTACATTATAGTACATGATTTTATTACATCTTATGCTAGGTGTGCCCATTGTGTGCATTACTTAGTACATCGTTTTACATTACATTACATGCTACGTATGTCTATTGTTGTATACGTAGTACAGGTCACATGCTACGTATGTCTATTGTTGTATACGTAGTACAGGTCACATGTTAAGAATGTCTATTGTTGTATACGTAGTACAAGTCACATGTTAAGTATGTCTATTGTTGCATACTTAGTACAGGTCACATACTACGTATGTCTATTGTCGCGTACTTAGTACATTTGTTATTCATCACAGGCTTACATTTTGGATACATATTACATGATTTACATCAGACATGAACATTTTACTTTGGTAGTTTGGTTTGAGTAAGTGATTAAGTAACGAGGCGTGTGTAATATGATACAAGCATGGTGGATACGCCGCTGGTACTTCCTATATATAAGTGTTTGTATGGTATTGCATATTGTAGCGTTATTTGAATCATTTCAATTTGAGACATAGAACATTTTATACAAATAACATACTTTTCACAAGACAATGATTTACAAACAACTTATCTTATACAAACTCATTTTACATGGTTATTCATTTAACCTGACATTTATTTATACATATCATCTGATCTTATCGTTTTTCAAATGATTTACAAGACAAAGCAAATTACAAGGTTCATGACTAAACATTTTCTCAAACATAAGTCATGAATCTCAGTTTTCATAAAACCTATGTATCTCACAGGCATTTTTATGCTGACGTACCTATTTTCACATGTGTTTTTCAGGAGCTGTTGCATAAGATGATCAAGATACACATAGGCAGACTTGGGTTTTAGTGACAATAAAAGATGCAAGACTAGTTAATTATGTTGTATTTCCTTGTTTGTTAAGACATTGTAACACTTTTAATCAATAAAACGAAACTTCAATTGCCATGGATTTGAAACAATTAATTCTGTTACAACACTCCCCGACATTTTCGCCACGTTTTGTATGTTCCACGTGGTCGGGGTGTGACAGAAAAGATGGTATCAGAGCCAGTGGTTATAGGGAATTAGGTTATTAGTAATGCTTTGACCTAGTCTATAACCTTCTTAGGACCCTAACACGAGTTTACTTGCGTTTAGTCATAAAACAATACCGTCACCTATCCTTAGGCGACGACCACAACAAGAACATAAATTTCAAAACCGCTTTGAAAACCAATCATCTGTTCTAGGATGATTGATTACTAGGTTTTGAACCCTCTATTGTAAGGTTTTGAACCCTCTATTGTAAGGTTTTGAACCCTCTATTATATGGTTTTGAACCCCTTTGAATTTTCAAATCTCGTCAAGGTTTTGGGTTTTAAATAATGTGAACACGTGCAAACTGGAAGGGTGAATGCCTGTATTCTGGGTTTTCTGTCTAGGCAAGCACTTCGTATACATCTCATCAGACGCGAGACCAGTTGTGCTTACCTGGGAATTCTTGGGATGAGTGTTCACTTATAGGCGAGCATGTCTTCGCGATACATTATTTTTGACCTATTTACTTTGATTAATCAGCGAGGTCGTTTGTTGCTTCGTAGTAACAAACAAGTGACCACTACCCTTGCTTTCATCAGATTTGTTTCATCTCATTCTTTTCGTCTACTTCTCTCACTCGTTTCCTTTCATGTTTTCCTCTTTTAGAATGCCTCCTCGACGCGAAAGCCAGATAGCGACTGCCGAACTGGCAGAAATCATCGCGCAGCAAATGGCTGCTGCCTTCCCAAATCTTTATGCTCAAATGATGCAAGCCATCAACAACAACAATGCTCCATGCAACTTCAAGAGTTTCAACTCGGCTAAACCGCTCAAGTTTAGTGGTTCTGAGGGAGCGACTGGGCTTCTTCAATGGTTCGAGAGCATTGAGAATACGTTCCGTCACGTTCAGTGTCCTGAAAATCGCAAGGTCGAGTTTTCTTCGAGTGTGTTTCAGAAGAGGGCTCTTACGTGGTGGAACGGGATTATGAGAGACCGGGGTGCTGAAGTTGCACTAGCACAGACTTGGGCCGAGCTTAGAACTCTTATGATGAGGGAGTTCTGTCCTCGTCATGAACTGCGAGCGTTGGAGAAAGAATTTGATGATTTGAAGCAAGACAGTGGTGAACATCGAGCTTATACTGACCGTTTTGAAGAATTGAGCCTGTTGTGTCCTGCTATGGTTACTCCTGTGGATAAGGCGATCGAGAAATATACTGATGGTCTTCCTGACCTAGTTCAGGATATTGTTACTGGCAGTAACCCTACTACTGTCAGACAAGCCATTGAACTGTCTGCCACCCTAACTGAATCCCACATCAGAAAGAAAAAGCTTTTTCGAAAAGGCGACCCAAGACCATTCGACAAGACTGCTCAAGTGGAACCAAAGGAAGAACATGCTGAGGTGTCCAAGAATAAGAAGCGTAAGGCTTCGCAGAATTTTGCGATTGCTGCTCAACCTAACCAAAACACCCGTAACCAACCAGCGCAGCCTCCTGCAAGGAAACCTTATGCCGGTACTGCACCGATATGCGACAAATGTAATGCACACCACTTAGCTCACCTACAGTGTCGTTTGTGTGCATCATGTGGGCGACTCGGTCACCTGGCAAATGCTTGTCGTTTTACCCCGAACCAAGCTAGTCCAAACCAATCTCGGGTCAATGCTGCTCAAGCTCGTCTTCCACGAGGTCCTTGCTTCAACTGTGGCGAGATGAGCCATTTCCGAAGAAATTGCCCAAAGATTGCTAATGCTAATCCAGCGCAGGGATGAGCATCGGACCAACTAGAAGACAATGTTGTTTGGAAATAATCAAGCCTTATGTATTATTTTCTTTTGTTGTCAAGGTCCATGAAACAGTTGTTGTTGTTTATAAATAAATATTTTTATTTTGCATTGCAATGTACAAATATGATGGCATGTATAAACAACGCATTCCCTACAATATCGAAAATCAAGGAACCGTATTCCTTGAAGAACAGACTACCCCGTAATTTCTTTCATTTTATTATCTCTTGCGTTTTCCACGGAAATCCTAAGTACCCGTTTCTTCCAAGGAAACGAAGTACAAGGCGCAAGTTACAACTCTGTACGAATACCCAACGTACCACTATAAATTATTAATAGGGTACCTAAGGGTATTTCCGTATCTTCAAATTTTTGTGTTCCTTAATTCGAATATTGCGTTTTCTTGAAAACGAAATCGAATTTTTGGAAGATCTTGCTATCTTCATAGTTAGATTCTTGCTAATGTTTAAAGTACCAAATGAAATCCCTGAAATGGATTCCTAGTGTGCTTTAAATGCATGTACGTAATTAACAAAACAAAACTTGCAAATTAAAGATCTAGATAAACAATTTTGTGGTTATGTGACTATGTGTTTATGCATTTTGCGTTTTCCTTTATGCTTTTTTTTGTGTTTTTGTATACTCTGGATATTCGTTATCCAAATCCTCATAGAATCTTTCTTACCTTTATATGAAGGATTCGTAGTAGGATATTAAAAAAGGTACTATCTTAAATCCTTAATGGACTTCTAATTTGTAGTTAAGTTCCTTGGATTATAAAGTACTATTCCAAAGTTTAAGGACAACATGTGTTGATAAAGTTAAATACATCCTACGTCGATGTAGTTAAATTTTCCCCGTAGGTAGTTTAGTTAAAGAGATCCTACGTCGATCTAAGTTAAATAGATTGGTCCGACAATCTAAGTTAAATACATCCTGCGTCGATGTAGTTAAATTTTCCCCGTAGGTAGTTTAGTTAAAGAGATCCTACGTCGATCTAAGTTAAATAGATTGGTTCGACAATTTAGTTAAATATATCATGTGTTTATGTAGTTAAAAAGGCCCTCGGGTGGTCTAAATCAAGAGATTGTTCGTTAATCTAATCCTTTGGTGACCTAGTTAAAGAGACTCTATTGCAGTTAAGTTAATTCACCACAGGATTATTCGTTTGATTTTTCCCCATACGCATTATGAAATGAACTGTGCGGACTGTGCAAGGAACCACGTAATTATGGAGGCCTACATAATTATGGAATTCAGTGCATAGGAACCACAGGAAGTTTTGTCATGTGTTAAGACCAACAGTGGCAAGAGTAATGATACGGGAGAAGTCTTGGACTTTGACCAATGTCATTTATTCTCACACTACCCAATTCTGATCTCAATCACACACACAATTTCCTATGATGAGTCTTCATAAGAAACGTTCTTCTGTCCGTAGTTCAAAACTCCATGTTTTGTTACTACAATGACTTCACTTTGAGGGTTGACATTTTCGCTAAGAATCCTAACTTGGCCCAGAGTTCTACTTAGGGTTCAAGGGGTTCATTCAAAGCGAAAACATCACCGTCGTCCCCATAAGTTTCTCCTAAAATTAAATTTCGGGACGAAATTTCCTAAAGTAGGGGAGACTGTGACACTTGTGTCACTGCGACCATCAAACAAATTCCAAACCAATGAAATATTGTATTTCATACTTGGGATTTGTAATAATATGTGTATCGTTTGCACATATCATTTCTTGTTCGATTTCAAGCTTTAAATCGCTTTCTGGAGGGTTATACGCGCTCTGATGTGTAGATATAACCAGTTTAATGCAACGAACACTCCGGAATAGTGAAATAGGCTTAACATACCTTAAATAACCTTTACATAACTTAGATATAAGTTTTGGAAGGTTTGGTGTGGTGAAATCAAAGTTAAATCGCTTACATGGACTAAAGTTGACAAACTGCGAAAGTATGCCAATTTAAACTGTAACAGACATTCTGGAACATGACCATAAGTTAAACATACCATAAATATCCTTTTCATAGCTTAGAAATAGGCTTTGAGGTGTTCGGTATGCTAAAATAAACTTTTGTGTCATTCAGGGACTTAAAGCGTCAAAAAGTGCACAAGTTTGCATTTTTACGCATAACTTACGTTCTGAATTGTTGGACCGGTTTTGACTCCGAAACGATTGCGAAACGAACGTGAAACGTGCGGAATCCGTACACGTACGCGACCTAAACACACATGACGTAATATAAACGTGATTCTATTAGAAATCTGAAATCGTACAATCACTTGAATCACTTAGAGACTTTCTCTCTCTAGTTTCTCTCTCTAGAACTAGAGCTCTTCAAATCTCTAAAATGGCAAAAGTCCTAAACTATGACATAAGGATCTATTTATAGTCCTTGGCTTTTAATGAGATTTCTCATTATTACAATTATGCCACCTTGCCTTTTTGACTAGATATAACACTATAAAGACTCGTTTTCTTCTGTTTCTCGCTACGGCTCGGATTGACGAAGGCTATAGACATAAATGCACTAACAGACTTCCCCTTGGATATTGCCGCAGTCAATCTCGATCATTGAGTCAAACTCGTAGCATCTTCTTTTTCTCTTTTAGACTTCTTGAACAGAATCCCGTTGGATCTGTCTTCAGCTTTAGCTTCTCCTTTTTGTAAACTCTTTTCTTCATCAGGCTCCCCCTTTCGTCAAGCTTCCGTGCTTTGGGATCGACACCTTGCTTTCCGTATACAAGCTCCCCCTTGCTTTGAGCTCGTCTTCAGACTCCCCCTTAGACTCAGCTTCCGGGATCGTAGTCTGGAATCTCATCTGCAATCACTCAAACATTTATAAGTAACATCATTTCAAATTTCAACTATCCAGGAATTGTAACCTGGCAATTCAATCTTTCTAAATTTCACTCCCCCTGTCAACAATCTTTACAGATTTGGCAGTATTAAGTATCCAAAATCCCTCACAATTAATCATCCAAGTCCAAACTAATGACCTTGGAGATATCACAAACTGTTTTTGAAATTTTATTTTTAATTCAAATTTCAAATTAATGAACTTGTTTTATTTTCAGAAACACAATCAGCTTACTTAGATTTTGAAACTCAGCACTCAGACATCGGTTGTCGAAAATAAAACAGAAATCAAAATCTTTTTGTATTTTCTGAAAATATAAAGCAGTAAAGAAATATGTACAAACATATTTACAGACAATATTTTTGTTTGAGTATGCGACAGAGGATCATATCAGTTTTTGACAAGTCACAAGTACCGTTGAGCTTAGTTACACAGTAAGTATTAAACAATTCACTTAGATTGTCGATATACTGATCCACTTAAATTTTCACACAAAGTTCAACTTATTCAGGATATGAATTAGATGTTTTAAGAAATTAACCTCATTCATGTGTCCCACCTCTTGAATATACTCCCGTATCCAGATCCCAATATTCAGTCTTACAGGCAATTATAACACAAATGATATCTGTAAGGGGTTAATAAATTATGAAGAATCATGAGAGCTTAGGTCAGAACCATCGTTCAGCAGAGAGATCATGACTCAACTTATGGGTGTGTCCCCTTTAGAGGATCTTTTTGCTTACAACAGCAGCGACTATCAATTTTATTGTTTCATCGGCATGCTGAGGGTTTAATGCTATGTTTCAAGCATTGCAGAAAGTATTATTCAAGGACTAGGTCAGAACTACCGTTCAGCAGAAGTCCCGGAATAATACCCCAGACATCATTGAGTATAAAGGCCTAGTATATCAGATTATGAGACCTTTCAAACGAGATTTCAGGGGTTACCTATATATCCAAGTAGTATTCCCCACGAAATAAGTAAGTTTGAATTTAGGTTTATATCCCGAAAAAGTTTACTAAATGTATAAAAATCTACCGACACATCCACGGTGAGATCGTTTAACACATTTAAACTTTCCATTTCTTTAGCGTACTGTAACTGTCTACTGATGTACTATCATTTCCTCTTTTTACGCAAAAACTCAAATTTTTGAATTTTATCATGTTTTTGGCTTTTTCAAATTTTCAAATGTTTTTGTATTTTCTGACAATATTACTCCCCCTAAAATGCAAAATCATATAAAGAAAATTTGACAACCAATACTGATAGCTTTGTCTCGCCATCCATTTTCTGCTAAAAGTGTACTGATTTGCAGAAAATCTAACATACCCCCATGATTTACAACCCATTGATCTTAACAGTTTGAAAACCGTTTTTCAATCTGATGAAAGTAATCATGTTTGTTCAGCCGTGAGGGTTTCGGCATATTCAATCAACACTTCCCCTTACAACAAACTATTTTCCCATAATGATTTCAAAACACTTAAGTTTGTTTTAATCAGAATGGTTTTTCCGGAAAAATTAGTTTGTTTACCCATCTCTTGTGGGTTTGGGGTCATCTCATCATCTTGTTCTCTTTTAACCGTTTTGAAAATCTAACATTATAAGGATACTATCAACACAAACACTTGTAGGAAATCAAGTACAACTTAATGTCCCTGATTTACCACATGTAAGACGAAATATCACAGTTACCATCCTGTGAATTTCTCAAGAATGATGCCGATACCTGCTTCACACTTACCAACCTGGAAGCTCCGGCAAGTCAGAAATTCAACCAACAGATTTATGTACCCAAGCCTGACCAGTCTTGGGTGTGTTTTGAACATTTCTCTTTTCTTCATAAAATTCTTTTACTCCTTTTTCCTTACCATCAACCATCTTGCTAAAAATATGTTTAACATTGCTATTAAACATTTTTCCAGCATCAACACCTTTTGATTTTAGATTTGCGGCTCGTAATGGTGGAAAATTCTCATCATTCATTAACAGAACTGTTTCTTCCTTTTTTACCTCAACTTGTGGCTCATCTGATTTTATGGAATCAGATTCATTGCCTGATCTTGGCTTGTCTGACTTGGACGAGCCAGATTCATCGCCAATAACTTTCTTCTTTTTCTTCCTTTCTGTCCTCAGATTTGTATCTGAAGAATTCGATTTGCTTGACTTTGCCGTCGAGTGAATCAATTTATCAGAACTCTTATTCGAACCAACCAGTGAACCCGAAGACAAAATCTTCTCCAAGTATTCTCTCGCCTTTTTCCTCTTTTTCCTCAGTCTGTCTCTCTGCCCTTGCGAAAGCTTTACTTTCTTATTTTCCGCTTTCTGTTCTTTGGGCTTGACAGTGACTGTTTTCTTTACCATTCTCTGAGATTCAACCCTCGATCTTCCCATCGATCTCCTTGGGCAATCTCTGGCAATATGTCCTCTGATATGGCAATTATAGCATCTTCGTGTTTCAAAATTCCAATTCTGGCAGTTAACAGCAATGTGTCCTCTAACACCACAGGTGTAGCACACTCTGTTATCGTACCATCTACCATCTTCAAACCACATATTCAGATCATAACATTGTTTAGATTTGTGGTAATCATAACTCCTCCTGTAAGCATGATTTGTCCTTTGAGCACTGTGGTCAAACCTGCACCACTTATTACCAACATTTTGTGAGTTTTCATTTACAAATTTTTGTGATTTTTGATAATGATTGGATGATTTATCTGATGAGCTTTTATTTTCAATTTTAGAATTTTTCAAATTTTTATCTTTTTGTTTCTGTTCTGCATTCTTCTTAACAGGTTTTTGCTTCGAGCATTCACCTATTTCAGTAGATTGCAAAACAGTATTTTGAAATTTTTCTTGTAAATCTAAAAATAATTTTCTTTTCTTTTCTTTTTCATCATCAGATATTTCATCACAATCTTCAATTTTGACTTTGTCAAAATTTGTGACATTGTCACTTATTGGAACAACATTGATCGGTTTTGGACAAACGTACGATGCAGAAGTCACAAAACTTTTCAACTTATTCTCAAGCTCGGTAATTTTATTTCGAGCAATTTCAGCTTCATTTTCAAGCCGAATGATTCTCTGAAGATGAGAATTTATTTCAATCTGTTTTTCAAGATTATTGTTAAAAATAACAGATTTTTCATCTTCTAAAACCTTCATTTGACTTTGAAAATCTTTTTCAATTTTTAATTTTTCATTTTTAAACTCTTTTTCTTTTTCTTTCAAAACTTTGTTTTCCAATGTCAAACTGTCCAAACTACTCAACAGTTTGACATTCTCTGACGTCAATTTCTCACAATTTTCTCTTATTTCGAGAATCTGTTTATTATCAGATTCTTTCTCATCCTTCAAGCTTTTGATTTCCAATGTTAAACTCTCCACATCCTTCAAGAGTTTGGCATTGTCAGCTTCAAGTTTATCACATTTTGAGCATTTTTCATTCGTCTTTTCAACATCAACTTCTTTCTTTGTAATTACTTCTTCAAACACCTGCTGTTTTTCAGTAACAGCTTCACATTTTGTTTGACTTGAAATCTGCTCCTCCTCAGAATCTGAATCACCATGATCAAATATTGGCATGTTCTTAGCTTCTTGATCATCATTCACTGTCAACTGATTACCAGTAGCAATTTCATCATCATGATCCCTATCATCTTCAGTGAATTTCCTAGGCTTCAGACACTGACAGCTGCTGTCCTGTACACTCCCTGCTCCACAGTCGCAAAAAAAACTACTTGATGTAGAGTAGACAACACGATGTCCTCGATGACATACATCTGCACAAACAGAACAACAACCTTTTGAAACGGTTAGATCACATGTATAACAGAAATACCAGTGCTGTTCCATAAAATTTCTCCCACTGATCGTAAATGTACAAACTTTAGAAGCGAGGACTTTTTCACTGTTACTATCATGATCAATCTTACTGCTTGACATCTTCAAACAATCAAACTGATGATTTTCTGTACGGACTGAACGATCAACTGTGCAGACTAAATAACCAACTGTGCGGACCGAATGACCAACTGACTGAACTCCAAACCGTGTGACCTGTAGACTTTGACCAAACAATTTCTGACAACAAAAATAATCCAACAATCTTCACAAGTGCCGATGTAGAAGACTTTAAGACAACTGACAAAAATATCTTTCTTCACATGCGCATGAACCGACAATTTGCTTTGACCGTTGACTATTGTTCACATGAGCTGACACAAATCCGGCTGACAACTTTTAATATCAAAACAATCCTTATTCTTGAACCAAGCATTCATATGACACTGACACACTCAAGCTGGCAACAACATATGAGATCTAATATCACATGTAAACTCTTAGTCAACAATTTTCGTCCGACAATTTTAATACTCAACTGAATATTATTGGACCCCAAATATTAATTGAATCTGATTTTAACCAAACTATCTTAATGAACCGACAAACTTTATTTATATTTAAATTCTGATTTGACCACAAATTATAGTGGACAAACAACAATGCATGGTCGGTAATCAGTTCAGATTTCAAATTATGATTGGGCCGAATATGTTTGTATTCAGTCGATGACTGATAAGCGGACCTAATGAGCGGACTGCCGAATAAGCGAATCTACCAACTTGACCTTATAAGCGGACCACCTGATGTACCTATAAGCGGACCTGAAAAGCGAACCTATTGTTGTTCACAAAAGCGAACCAGATAATGTCCGGATGAGCGGACCAGGTATTGTCCGAATGAGCGGACCAGATATTGTCCGGATGAGCGGACCAGATATTGTCCGGATGAGCGGACCTCTTAAAATGTTCAAATAAGCGGACCAGATTGTTCGTAAAAGCGAACCTGCAATTTTGACAGCGAAATCGAACTGAAAATCTTCGATTACTCCTAAACGGCTAGGAATTTTGATCTGAAACTTGGTAGGGTTGTAAATCAAGTGTTTACGCACAACATATCAAAAAATCAGCCGATTCGGACCGTAAAATCCCATTCAATTTGACTAAAAACAGTGAAAAACGTGAAAATATGAAAAATATGAAGAAGTAGATGAAATTCGGATCTGAATCTGATGAAATCACGATCGGAAATGTGTGTTGGATCAGTGCAATCGAGCTCCTGCTCTGATACCACTTGTTGGACCGGTTTTGACTCCGAAACGATTGCGAAACGAACGTGAAACGTGCGGAATCCGTACACGAACGCGACCTAAACACACATGACGTAATATAAACGTGATTCTATTAGAAATCTGAAATCGTACAATCACTTGAATCACTTAGAGACTTTCTCTCTCTAGTTTCTCTCTCTAGAACTAGAGCTCTTCAAATCTCTAAAATGGAAAAAGTCCTAAACTATGACATAAGGATCTATTTATAGTCCTTGGCTTTTAATGAGATTTCTCATTATTACAATTATGCCACCTTGCCTTTTTGACTAGATATAACACTATAAAGACTCGTTTTCTTCTGTTTCTCGCTACGGCTCGGATTGACGAAGGCTATAGACATAAATGCACTAACATGAATACATCTGGACATCCAATAATTTATGTAAGCACTAAAATATTTTATTTTAGTGTTCGGCATAAGAAAAATCCATTCGTCGCGTCATTTGGATCGTTTTTCGCGCTTATGCGCATTCCGTCGTAATTAAGCGAACATCGCGATCATACGGCCAAACGAACCGACATCCGAGATATCTTTGAGCACATTTTAAGTTCCCTATACTTTAACTTCATTTTAGAGCTTTGAAATGGGGTTAACGGGCCTTAAACGTGTCGAAAATGGGCTGAATGCATGACAGGGACCAAAAGTGTAAATCTGCCAAACTTAAGCCTAGCGCACCGCTACACTTATTAAGTAACGGTGCGCTAGCCTGGGACAGACCAGATGCAGTGTTTCTAACAGCCTGTTTGCAGCTGTTTTAACCACAACCACATACTCATGCTTGCCTAGTCAGCTGATAAGAACCCATTCTTAGTCACCACAACTTTCCAACACATGTACGGGTAGGATTCAATCACGTTATTCCATGAAACGATCCTAACGGTTCGGGTATTACTATAAATACCCCATGCCACCCATTGCTAAAATCACTAGAATCTTGATCTTAGGAACTCTAAGTTGAAACCATTGTTTCATACCTGAGATTCTTGGATCGAGATTAGCATTCGGGGACCCTTCGTAAGTATTCTTTCGTTCTTTTATTGCTTTTCGAGTCTTTCGAGTCTGAAAGTCAAACTTTGTTTGACTTTCTGCGTTGACCAGTAATGGTCAATGCGAAGTTCGTTTGAACTTCGCAACGTGAGTGTAATCACGTTGGTTATAGTCCCTTGGGACTATGCCTACTGATTACCACGTTGTCTAGGGTCGTAGGGTAAGCGATCTGATAAATCGCTTATACCTTCGAACCCGACCCAGTTTGGTCGATCATTAGGATCCGACCAAATACATTAGGTGACCATAGTATATAGGGAATAACCTTCCGAGGTTATACCTTATGGTCACATCGTTTAAGTAGTTGTATGATAGGTAGTTTATATGCCTTAGGTAAATTACCAGAATACCATTTTCATGTATAATTGGTAATTAAGCATATGTAACCTAAACTTTTGTCACATAACTGATTATGTAACATGTTTAGGCATATAACACTTGTCATAGGACTAGTTAGGCGGTCCGAACGCGTTTCACGCGAACGACGCGTTAAAGTAGCATAAGCTACCTAAACGGGTCGTAATGGGTCGTAAGCACTTATATTAAGGTTTCATTTAGTATGTAGGCTTTGTTAAACCATATGACACCAGTCTCTATACTCGTTTGGTTTACGAACCCTCATTCTATCAGATCTTCCGATTTAGGTCCGGTTTATTAACATAGTTACCTATATTAGGTGCCGTTTGATTCCGTGATCTCTAGCATTGCTTGGTGGCTATCCTAGGACTTCTGAGCAATCTCAAGTGAGTACATAGACCCCTCTTTTACTGTTTTCCAAACTGTTTTGGGGTGAAACACATGTGCCTACTTGTTACTTTCATGCTTTCCTGTTTTCACATCATATACCTGCTATATTCGTTAGTACATTATAGTACATGATTTTATTACATCTTATGCTAGGTGTGCCCATTGTGTGCATTACTTAGTACATCGTTTTACATTACATTACATGCTACGTATGTCTATTGTTGTATACGTAGTACAGGTCACATGCTACGTATGTCTATTGTTGTATACGTAGTACAGGTCACATGTTAAGTATGTCTATTGTTGTATACGTAGTACAGGTCACATGTTAAGTATGTCTATTGTTGCAAACTTAGTACAGGTCACATGCCACGTATGTCTATTGTCGCGTACTTAGTACATTTGTTATTCATCACAGGCTTACATTTTGGATACATATTACATGATTTACATCAGACATGAACATTTTACTTTGGTAGTTTGGTTTGAGTAAGTGATTAAGTAACGAGGCGTGTGTAATATGATACAAGCATGGTGGATACGCCGCTGGTACTTCCTATATATAAGTGTTTGTATGGTATTGCATATTGTAGCGTTATTTGAATCATTTCAATTTGAGACATAGAACATTTTATACAAATAACATACTTTTCACAAGACAATGATTTACAAACAACTTATCTTATACAAACTCATTTTACATGGTTATTCATTTAACCTGACATTTATTTATACATATCATCTGATCTTATCGTTTTTCAAATGATTTACAAGACAAAGCAAATTACAAGGTTCATGACTAAACATTTTCTCAAACATAAGTCATGAATCTCAGTTTTCATAAAACCTATGTATCTCACAGGCATTTTTATGCTGACGTACCTATTTTCACATGTGTTTTTCAGGAGCTGTTGCATAAGATGATCAAGATACACATAGGCAGACTTGGGTTTTAGTGACAATAAAAGATGCAAGACTAGTTAATTATGTTGTATTTCCTTGTTTGTTAAGACATTGTAACACTTTTAATCAATAAAACGAAACTTCAATTGCCATGGATTTGAAACAATTAATTCTGTTACAACACTCCCCGACATTTCCGCCACGTTTTGTATGTTCCAGTGGAGGGGTTAGGATTTGTCCGTGTGAGGGGTATGCACACAAACCCAGAAGTCATAAGGAAGGAAGGACTTGGGGAGATGTTCTTTCGTTGGCACCTGTCTTTGATCCTTATCCCCAAGTCTAATCCCAGAAATTGTTTCTTGTGGCCTACTAACCAGGTTATATTTGTGTGTTGCTTTGGGGGAAATTTGGGAAATTTGGGTTGGGACAGGTTTCTTCAAGAGAATGTCCGGCTGCTGATGATGCCATATGTTGCTGTTATGAGTATTGAGTTACTGGTGCACGGGGCGAGGATTTCTTTAGCTGTTATGCTGAAAATGCTGTATATTAACTATGGGTTTGGCACTGTGATGCAACTGGGTCTTGGACCAGCCTTAGACTACACTTATTTGGCTGCTAAGAGCTGGCTGCATCAAACGGCTCGTAGGAGGTGGTGTCTTAGGTTGTATCTGTTCACCCAGCTGACAAAGATCATTCTGATGTTGCTAGAACTTGGTTTAGTGTTGGGCCCCGAGCTTAAGACTGTCAAGAGCTGGATTCCTGACTTGGGGATGCAGGACAGGCAATTTGACCATTCTGCCCCTCAATATCTGATCAACTGGATTGTGTTCGGAAATAAGAGCAAAGTCTAGGATTATGAGCATTTGTTGCATATGATTTCTGATAGGATCTGGGTCGGTGTAATTCCTGGCTGGTCTGGTAAAAACTCTGTTTATTGTTTCATTAATGTGTTGTGTTCTATCTGGAGCTGTTGTCACCGGGTCAATTATCACCAGTCCTTAAATCAGTGTTTGTTCACCATCGTGGGGTGCTGGGTTGTTTGGTCTGCTCATGGTGGTTCCAAGGTGGGCTGCAGCTTCTGGTTCACGAAGACTTGCTGCTGGGTTTGGTATTTTCGAAGCTGGTCTCTGAGGTTGGCTGTAGAAGCCTGGTTCCGGGTTTACAGCATTAGCAGTAATCTGCTGAGTGTGACTGCTTTCTTCCTCTATGTTGAAGGCCCAAATCAGCCGGGTTTATATATGTTTGGCTGGTTGCAGACCTGTGTGTCGAAGTCGGTAACATTGCAGACAAAAGGGGACTGGGTTGGTGACATATTTTACTTGTAGTAATATGCTGAAGACTGGAGATGTTCTGCTGGGGTTGGGATGTGGTCGTGTTACTAGGCTGAAGACACATGACTGGGATTTAATCGGCCAAGTTTGGGACCAGTTAATACTTTGCATGATTATTGTGATATTATTGGATCTGTACTTACCAGCGTGTTGGGCCGCCCATATGCAGGCTCGTTTCATCGATAGTTTTATTGGGCCTGTGGATAATCAAAGGAGTTTGGGTTTAGGCTTCTGCATCAGTCATTTAAAGATTCAACTTTGGTTATCGTGCATTATGTTTGGGCTTGTAAACATGCCCTCTGATATGCCTTGTTCAGCAGTCTAGATAGGTGTTTGGGCCTATATTGTTAATGAGAGTGTTGGTTTGAGTAGCTGCTTCCAAGGCCCGGGTACAGTGAGAAAGTTGAAGGCCCGTGCTGGCTTGTTCTTAATCTGGAGTGGTAGAAAGGATTGGCTTTACGGTCATACTTTTGGGATCACTCGGAGTCATACGTTTTGGTGTATTTTGCCTCAGTTTAATAGGCATTTTTGTATAGATGTTATCCAAAGATGGTTAGGATACATTACTAGTGTCGTGTTTGATTACATGAGGTATTTTTGTACCCCTAAACTGTCACAACCCCCGATCCCTGTTTCCCGGGAACGGGCGGATGTGAGCTCAGAGTTTGGTGGTATCAGTTTTAATTAGTCTCGCAGCGGAATTTACATCAGGACCGTAGTTAGGAAATGTTTATCAGAGTAAAAACCACCATATTTCATATTAATAAATAACAAGGGCAAAACCCAAGTTTCTTATTACAATACATTTATAGGGACAAACCCTATTTTATTTAATTTAAAACATCGTTTATTTGGTAACTTTTATAGCCACATTATCCCCAAGCCTTCAGTGCTCTCCAGCTGGCTTTTAATAATTGGCTGTCACATTGGGTTACCTGAAACGCGTTTTAAAAACATTTGTCAGTCGGAAATACTGGTGAGTGAATCCCAAATTAATTAAGTTTAAAGTCACAGTGAACAGTATTGAGAGTGATCACTTTGTTTATGTCTACACAATTACTCCATTTGGTATTATCAATCCTGACTTGTGGGTCATATTACCCATTGGCTAACTCATTGTCCAATGGTAACGTATTGTCATCCCGACTTACTACTCGCAAGTAGTACAAATTTTTGTATACAAAACCCCAACATACCGGTAGTAACTGAATAACTACAAAGACTCAATTACTGCTAATTTTCATAGTAAAACATTTAAGGTTTGGTAAAACATTACCAAAAACATTAACAAAAAGAGGATAAACTCACATTGCTGTCTTAGGCTTTTCGTAAGGGTTTCCTGGCTATAATCTATAATTTATACAAATGTACATTGATTAGTACCATAACCCTTTGAAATTATTAATAATACCCTCCCCGAGACGGCATTCCAACAACTACGTCGGGCAGAACCACGACAGTTGTTACGGAACCCTAAATCAATCGGGCAGCGTAACTATTATGAAACCGGGGTTATAATACTTACAATGGAGCAGAACCTCGCTAATTAGGGGTATAATACTCAAAATATTACTTTCAATATCAGAGATTTCGAGATTGAGAATGAAATGTGAGCGACGGAATTCGTAAACTGATGCCTTCTATTTATACTTGTGAAATTGGGTTCTGTCGCGGCCCGCGTGAAAGACAAGCAGGGCTTACGCGGCCCGCGTCAAAGCGAGTCAACGGACTAGCTTAGCTGAGTCGTTGAGTAGGTCCGCCACGATGTCGACACGTGTCGGCCTCTGGTGCAATCGCGTGTACAGGTCTCTCGCGGCCCGCGTTGATGTAAGCTTAAGTTGAAGCGGCCCGCATGAACTAAAGAAGTCAGCGGAGTCCAATCTAGTCTTAATACGGCCCGCGTGAGCTTGAGGTGGGATCCTACGCGGCCCGCCTCAGCTCTAAATTCATATTTTTATTTTATTTTTATAAACTATAACATAATTTGAGCTCGGTTTTCACATACGGGGTGTAATTAAAGACATATGGAGACATTTTATAGTATATTAGAGAGTCGGAAACATTATGAGGGTATTGATTTTACCGAGGGTTGTTACATTCTCCCCACCTTGTTTAGAGCTCGTCCTCGAGATCTACTGAAATAAGTGTGGATATTTCCTTTTCATTTCTGATTCGAGTTCCCATGTATACTCAGGTCCTCTTTTGGAATCCCACTTCACTTTGACTAGAACTAGTCTTTTATGTTTGAGATTCTTGATTTTCCTGTCTTCAATTTGTAGAGGTCTTTCTACAAATTTGAGTTGTTCATTTACCTCTATATCCTTAAGAGGCACTATCAATGATTCATCAGCTAAACACTTTTTAAGATTTGATATATGAAACACATCATGTATTCCTGCCATTTCCTCTGGCAATTGTAGCTGATAGGCTACAGGTCCTATTCTTCTAATAATCTTAAAAGGTCCAACATACCTGGGACTTAGCTTTCCTCGTTTGATGAATCTTACCACTCCTTTCCAAGGAGAGACTTTTAACAATACTCTATCTCCTATTTGAAATTCCAACGACTTGCATCGGTTATCAGCATAACTCTTTTGTCGATCACGTGCTGCTTTCAATCGTTCCTTGACTTGAATAATCTTATCAGTTGTTTCCTGCACTATCTCAGGTCCAGATAGTTGCTTTTCCCCAATTTCTGCCCAACAGACTAGGGTTCGACACTTTCGTCCATAAAGTGCTTCAAATGGTGCATCATTGATACTTGTGTGATAACTGTTATTATAAGAAAATTCTATTAAAGGTAAGTGATCGTCCCAATTACCTCCAAAGTCAATTACACAAGCTCTAAGCATATCTTCCATTGTCTGAATTGTCCTTTCACTTTGTCCATCTGTTTGTGGATGATAAGCCGTACTTAGCTTTATCTTAGTTCCCATTGCCTTTTGGAAACTTGACCAAAAATGAGATGTAAAGCGACTATCTCTGTCAGAAACAATTGATAAAGGAATGCCATGTAAAGAAACAATTTCATTTACATATAATTTAGATAATTGTTCCATACTAATTGTTTCTTTCATTGGTAGAAAATGAGCTAACTTGGTTAGTCTATCTACAATCACCCAGATTGTATCATTTCCTTTCTTAGTTTTGGGTAATTTAGTAACAAAATCCATTGTTATTAATTCCCATTTCCACACTGGCATTTCTAATTGTTGTAACAAACCTGAGGGTTTCTGATGTTCAGCTTTAACTTGTGAGCAAGTTAAACATTTAGAAACATAGGTTGCTATGTCCTTTTTCATTCCTATCCACCAGAAATTTTTCCTTAAATCCTGGTACATTTTATCACTTCCTGGATGCATCGTATATTTAGATTTATGAGCTTCTTCTAATATACGATTACGCAGGTTTCTTAATTTAGGTATCCACATTCTCTTTTCATGGAACCTCCAAATTCCATCTGTTCCTTGTTTTAATTCTTTTAACATACCTTTTAATTTTTCAGAATCATCCTTGATTACTGATTCTTGTGCTTCTCTTATTTGATCATTTAAATCTACTTGCAGATTTAATTTAAGAGAACGTACCATTTTTGGCTTTTCATGATACTTGCGGCTTAAAGCATCTGCCACTACATTTGCTTTTCCTTCATGATACTGGATATCGCAGTCATAATCACTAAGAAATTCCATCCAGCGTCTTTGTCTCATATTCAACTCCTTTTGTCCGAAAACATACCTTAAACTCTTATGATCAGTGAATATGGTAAACTTACTACCATAAAGGTAATGTCTCCAAATCTTAAGAGCAAAAATTATAGCTCCTAATTCTAAATCATGGGTTGAATAATTCTCTTCATGATTCTTAAGTTGTCTAGATGCATATGCTATAACCTTTTGGCGTTGCATCAATACACATCCATAACCTAATTTAGAAGCATCACAATAGACTACAAAGTCTTCAGTTCCTTCTGGTAATGCTAATATTGGTGTATGGGTTAATCTTTGCTTAAGAATTCTAAAAGCTTCTTCTTGTTTTATTCCCCATTCAAACTTTACAGATTTACAAGTTAACTTAGTTAAGGGAATGGCTATTCTAGAGAAATCTTTAATAAATCTTCTATAATAACCGGCCAATCCTAAGAAACTTCTAACCTCAGTTGGTGATTCAGGGGTTTTCCATTTCGTAATTACCTCGATTTTGGTTGGGTCTACATGAATTCCTTCATGATTAACTAGGTGTCCAAGAAATTGTACCTGTTCTAACCAAAATTCACATTTTGAAAACTTAGCATAAAGCTTTTCCTTTCTTAATAGACTTAAAAGTACGTGCAAATGTTTTGCATGATCCTCTTTACTCTTAGAATAAATTAGAATATCATCTATGAATACAATTATGAATTTATCCAAATATGGCTTACATATTCAGTTCATCATGTCCATAAATGCAGCTGGGGCATTGGTTAGACCAAATGGCATGACAGTAAATTCATAATGACCATACCTTGTTCTAAATGCGGTTTTAGGAATGTCCTCTTCCTGTACCTTTAATTGATGATATCCTGACCTTAAATCGATCTTAGAGAAAAATCGAGCTCCTTGCAGTTGATCAAACAAATCATCGATTCTCGGTAATGGGTACCGATTCTTAATCGTGACCTTGTTTAATTCACGGTAGTCAATGCACATCCGCATTGATCCGTCCTTCTTTTTAACAAACAATATCGGCGCTCACCATGGCGATGAACTTGGCTGTATGAATCCTTTTTCTAATAATTCATCTAATTGTTTCTTTAATTCTTGCATTTCTGCAGGTGCCAAACGGTAAGGTGCTTTGGCAATTGGTGACGTTCCTGGTATTAAATGGATTCTGAATTCAACTTCTCTATCCGGAGGTAGTCCTGGTAATTCTTCTGGAAAGACATCTGAAAACTGAGATACTACTGGAATATCTTTTAAATCCTTTCCTTTAGTGTTAGTGATTATAGAAATCAGATACACTATAGAACCTTTTCTTATGCAACTTGCAGTTTTCATCACAGAGATAAATTTATTGGACTTAGAAGATTTATTTCCTTTAATTGTGATCGTTTTACCTTTTGGTGAATTTACTTGAATTACCTTTTTATCACACAAAATATTGGCTTTATTGGCTATTAACCAATCCATTCCTAAAACAACATCAAATCCTACCAGATTCATGGGATACAGGTTTGCAATAAATTTCTGATTTAATATTTCTATGCTTGCTCCCTGCAAGATTTCAGAAATCCTAATGGTTTCTCCATTGGCTGTTTCTACTAAGCATTCATGTGGTAGTTTAGTTAATGACTGATTTAAAATTTTGCAAAACGATGTATTAATAAAACTTTGGTTTGCACCAGAGTCAAATAATACTTTAGCAAAGACATCATTAACTAAAAACGTACCAGCTATAACGTCTGGGATCATCTTGGCTTCTTCTGCAGTCAGAACAAATGCTCTAGCATTTCTAGTATTCTTGTTATCTGTGGCTGGAGCTAATTTTGGACAATTTGGCCTGATATGACCTTTTTCTCCACAGTTGTAGCATAATCCATTACTGGTTTTCTTCCTGCAATTTTCTTCCTTGTGTCCTGGCATCTTACAATGATTGCAGAGAATGGAGCATTTTCCCGAATGCTTTTTCTTGCAATTTCTGCAGTATGGTGTAGAGGTAGAACTTGTATTCCTACGATTGTAATTCCCCGAACGGAATTCTTGAGTAAGCCTTTGGGTTAGGTTCCTTCTCTGGTCTTCTTCTCTAGTACGGACTAATTCATCAGTCAAGGTATTTGTTAATTCTACAGCTTCTTCTATGGTTTGAGGTCTAGCTGCCTTGACTATGTGTCTAATCTCCCCAATTATTCCCCAAATATAACGAGAGATTAACACTGGTTCTGGTGATGCAAGAGTCGGCACTATCCTAGCATATTCGAAGAATAACTTAGTGTACCCTTTGCTATCTATACCAGTCATCCTAAGGTTTAGGAATTTGTTTGCTATCTGTTCTTTTTCATTGGGTGGGCAGAATTTCCTTTCTACTTTGTTTTTAAATTCTTCCCATTCCATATTATAGGTGTGATCACTTCCTCTTGTCAGGAGGATAGTGTTCCACCATTCTAGTGCTGCATTCTTAAACAGATTAGAAGCAAACAATATCTTATCTTCTTCAGCACACTTACTTATTCTTAAATCTGCCTCAGTCTTCTCTATCCAACGTAAGGTTGCAATGGCCCCTTCATTGCCCGAGAATTCCATTGGTTTACAAGACCAAAATTCTTTATAAGAACAACCATAAGGCATGGTTCTTCTTCTTTTGGGAATAGGCATTTGAAGTACCGGTCCATTGTTCACACTGTTTTCTGGTTCAAGTGGTCGCTTACTGCTATGCTTACTTTTATTATCAGCATCCTTAACAGTTTGTAGTATAAATGGCATAGCATCTATAATTCCCTGTGCTACTATATGTTGGATAGCACTATTGTCCATTTGATTTCCATTGTTATTGCCACTTGGATTATCATTAACCACGTTAATGTTACTCTGGTTATCGTTATTCAGATTTTCTTGATTTCCTTCATCGGCCATCTGAATTTTAAACATTTATACCATATTAATATCACAATTAATATCTTAATATAATTAATTACACGACACGCAATTTTGCCAAAATCGTAGATCATTGCTACTTACTCTTTGCATATACTTATGCGTCTATTACACACTAGTACAGAAATAAAGATTACAATACCAACAAAAATAAAATAGTAATATGCATCCGTACACACATATTTTATTTTATTTTTATTATATTATTATTACTACCACTTCCTCTATTCAAACATTCACGGATATGGATTTATCCAAAAATCCATATTGCACTCATCGTATTTCCATACGAGACGCTCTCCTACCTGACGCATCCTCTCACTGTTTTCCAGAATTTCCTCCCTGAAAGTCCTAAGTTCTTGAACGTTTTCTGCACTCATTGGGGGTGCAGGTTCTCGGACTGGGTTGGGAATCTGGGGTACGGGTTCCTGATATGGGGGTGATAATTCCTGAAATTGGTAAGGATCCTCTAATATCTCCCTAATATAATCATCTTGGTAATAGGGATCTAAAGGGTCCATACCTGGGTAAACTTCTATGTTCTGTATGGGTGGATAATCCTGAATAGGGTAACGTTGCACAAAGTCCCTATTATCGTCCCACCAGGGGTCGTAATTCGGGTCTAGTGGGTTTGGTGCAGGCACTCTAGGGATTTCTTTTGGGTTAAAATCATGCATTTCCACCTGGTTTTCCTGATTTTCTATCTCCATAGGATGTTCTGGGTTTTGTGGTTGTGGGGCTACTAATTGTTCCAGACCTGGGTCAGCAGCAGTCGTAGCTAAGATATGGAAATTAGCTAATCTTCTATTTAGCATATCTTGAGTATGGGCATCTGTCTCTCTCTTAATGGCTGCTAAAGTCTTTTGCTGTTGCAATTTCCTCATTCTTTTCCTACGAGCAAAAGCTTCTTTACTGAACCATCCTCGCTTCTTAGTAGGAAATGGTTCTTCAGATTGAGCTCTAAAGGTAAATATTCCCTCTTCCTGATCAGCAGAATACCCTGAAAGGGCAGGCTGTGATGATGTACCTTCACTCCTAGGTGAATCAAATAACTGACGATTCACGTCTGATGGTCCTTGATCACTCATACTGAAAACTAACAGATAGTCAAATAACACATAATTACAATTATGCATTTATTTCGTAATTTATTTCCTAACACAAGTTTTATAATTTAAGTGTCAGCAGAACACTTCTTTGGCTTGAACCAGTGGCTAGGCTCTGATACCACCTTCTGTCACAACCCCCGATCCCTGTTTCCCGGGAACGGGCGGATGTGAGCTCAGAGTTTGGTGGTATCAGTTTTAATTAGTCTCGCAGCGGAATTTACATCAGGACCGTAGTTAGGAAATGTTTATCAGAGTAAAAACCACCATATTTCATATTAATAAATAACAAGGGCAAAACCCAAGTTTCTTATTACAATACATTTATAGGGACAAACCCTATTTTATTTAATTTAAAACATCGTTTATTTGGTAACTTTTATAGCCACATTATCCCCAAGCCTTCAGTGCTCTCCAGCTGGCTTTTAATAATTGGCTGTCACATTGGGTTACTTGAAACGCGTTTTAAAAACATTTGTCAGTCGGAAATACTGGTGAGTGAATCCCAAATTAATTAAGTTTAAAGTCACAGTGAACAGTATTGAGAGTGGTCACTTTGTTTATGTCTACACAATTACTCCATTTGGTATTATCAATCCTGACTTGTGGGTCATATTACCCATTGGCTAACTCATTGTCCAATGGTAACGTATTGTCATCCCGACTTACTACTCGCAAGTAGTACAAAATTTTGTATACAAAACCCCAACATACCGGCAGTAACTGAATAACTACAAAGACTCAATTACTGCTAATTTTCATAGTAAAACATTTAAGGTTTGGTAAAACATTACCAAAAACATTAACAAAAAGAGGATAAACTCACATTGCTGTCTTAGGCTTTTCGTAAGGGTTTCCTGGCTATAATCTATAATTTATACAAATGTACATTGATTAGTACCATAACCCTTTGAAATTATTAATAATACCCTCCCCGAGACGGCATTCCAACAACTACGTCGGGCAGAACCACGACAGTTGTTACGGAACCCTAAATCAATCGGGCAGCGTAACTATTATGAAACCGGGGTTATAATACTTACAATGGAGCAGAACCTCGCTAATTAGGGGTATAATACTCAAAATATTACTTTCAATATCAGAGATTTCGAGATTGAGAATGAAATGTGAGCGACGGAATTCGTAAACTGATGCCTTCTATTTATACTTGTGAAATTGGGTTCTGTCGCGGCCCGCGTGAAAGACAAGCAGGGCTTACGCGGCCCGCGTCAAAGCGAGTCAACGGACTAGCTTAGCTGAGTCGTTGAGTAGGTCCGCCACGATGTCGACACGTGTCGGCCTCTGGTGCAATCGCGTGTACAGGTCTCTCGCGGCCCGCGTTGATGTAAGCTTAAGTTGAAGCGGCCCGCATGAACTAAAGAAGTCAGCGGAGTCCAATCTAGTCTTAATACGGCCCGCGTGAGCTTGAGGTGGGATCCTACGCGGCCCGCCTCAGCTCTAAATTCAGATTTTTATTTTATTTTTATAAACTATAACATAATTTGAGCTCGGTTTTCACATACGGGGTGTAATTAAAGACATATGGAGACATTTTATAGTATATTAGAGAGTCGGAAATATTATGAGGGTATTGATTTTACCGAGGGTTGTTACATAAACGGGGTAGAATGATCTCTTATTTTTGGTCCCCGATGTTTGTTTCGGGGATGTTACGGGGGTATGCCCCTTTGAAGTTGTAATTTTTTTATTGGTTTAATGATATGTTTGCCGGGCTCTGCCCTTTATCCAAAAAAAAAAACAATGATTAATGAAATTGAATTATAGAGTCAAAAATGATATCAACTAAATTAACCCGGGGCGTTTTAAAGGGAGTGCAAGAGGGGGACTCCATAGAGTCCATCTAGAGAGGACACAAAACAAAGTTTATTGTTTAGGCTAACGAATATATATATAGGGTAGGATTCATCTGACAACCACTTTTATTACGAGAATTATGAGAATCAATGTGAACATAAAAAAAACCTAAAAATACCTAAAAAAAACACAAAATGCATCACCAGTATTAGACAATTACACTTTCATTTACACTACCATCCGTAATACACTACTTTTTGCATTAGCAAATAAAATGCAAATATGCATCTATATGTATTAACATGATATAACGTGTTTTGTTACAAAAAAAATGTGATTTTAAATGATGAAGTATGCTAATATACATGTTTTTTGTTAGTTATATCTAGTGGTTGATGATTTGGTTATATTTGTCACTTTATGGTTATATCTAGTGGTTGATGATTTGGTTATATTTGTCACTTTATGATGCAATATGTTGTTTGTTTTGGTATGAAGGGTGCTGACGTACATGTGCATAAAATGAAAAATATTATACATATTGGTAATGGTGGTGTATTATAGATAGTAGGAGATAATGCCAGTGTATTATGGATAGTAGGAGGTAATGGTAGTGTATTATGGATGGTATAATAGATGAAAAAGAAAGTGTATTTAAATTAGTGTACAAAAAACACGTTATATCATGTTCATACGTATAGATGCACATGTGCATTTCTAATATTGTAAATGTAAAAAGTATTGTATTTCGGAGATAATGTAAATGAAAGTGCAATTGTCTAATACTGGTAATGTATTACGGAATTTGTCAAAGAAATGATATATATGCACATGTGCATCCATAATTGTTACTCATTTTTTTTAGAAATGAAAAGTATCGATTTTTATAAAAAAATAATAAAAAAAAATGTGTGTTTTTTAGGTATTTTTGGTTGTGTTCACATTGGTTCTCGCGTTTCTCGCACTAAATGGTGGTTCCTAACCGGTCATAATCCCATATATAAATAAATACACACACACACACACACACACACACACACACATATATATATAGGGTAAGGTTCATGCGAGAACCACCTTTATTGCGAGAACCAATGTGAACACAACCTAAAATAGCTAAAAAAACCTAACCCCCACCCCCCCCCCAAGCTAAATGCTAAAAACTAAAACCCTCAAAAAACCAAAAAAAAACCTAACCCCCCCTCCCCCACCCCGCAAAAACCTAACCCCCCCCCCCCAAGCTAAAATGCTAAAAACTAAACCCCCAAAAAACCTAAAAAAATCTAAAAGAAATTAAAAAAATCTAAAAATTTTTGTTTTAATATTTCTATGTTAAAATTGCTACTTTTAGTAGCCAAAAAAAAAATTTTTTTTTTTAAATTAATTTTTTTTACTACTAAAAGTAACGATTTTAACATAAAAAATATTAAAAAAAAAAATTTGTGTGTTTTTTAGCTATTTTTAGGCATTTTTTGTTGTGTTCATATTGGTTCTCGCGGTTCTCGCAATAAGGGGTGGTTCCTAACGGATATTTGTCCTATATATATATATATATATATATATATATATATGAGGCCGCTAAAATGAAAACCACCACCAGTAACCACTCTCCACCAATCAGATAATGACAATCAAAAGGGCAATATAGTGATTTGATCAAAACCATCAAATCATCTTTCTCTCCTCATTAAAGTCTCATTTTAAAGTTTTTTTAATTTCTCTCTCTTCAATTTCTTTCTTTTCACATTTCTCTTTCTTCTTTTTGTTATTTTGTAAAAAAAAATTGTAAAAAAATTTTTGTAAAAAAAAGTTTAAAACTGTAAAAAAAGTTTTCGTAAAAAATGTAAAAAAAGTTAAAAAAACGTGTGTGTAAAAAAAGGTTTATGTAAAAAAAAGTTAAAACCGTAAAAAAATTTCCGTATAAATTTTTTCCTTTTGTAAAAAAAGTTTTTATGAAAAAAAAATTTGTAAATTTTTTTTTTGTAAAAAGCTTTTGTAAAAAAAAGTTTAAAACCGTAAAAAACGTTTTCGTAATAAAACGTAAAAAAGTTTAAAACATGTGTGTAAAAAAAGTTTTTTGTAAAAAAAGGTTAAAACCGTAAAAAAAAATTCGTATAAATTTTTGTTTTTTGTTAAAAAGTTTTTGTAAAAAAAATTTTTTGTAAAAAAGTTTTTTTGTAAAGAGAAAGTTTAAAACCGTAAAAAAAACGCGGCGTAAAAAAAAACAGCACGTAAAAAATAGGGTGTAAAAAATGGCGCGTAAAAACGGGGAGTAAAAAACGGCACATAAAAAAATCGGGTGATAAAATGACGCGTAAATACGGGGCGTGAATGCGGGGGCGTCAAACGGCGCGTAAAAACAGGGTGTAAAAAACGTCGCGTTAACAAACGACGAGTAACACCGGGCGTAAAAGAAACGACGCGTAAAACCGGGCGTAAAAACGACGCGTAAAACCGGGCGTAAAAACGGTGCGTAAAAACGTGGCGTAAAAAAAGGAGCGTAAAAAACGGCTCGAAAAAAACTGGATCGTAAAAACGTTTTTTTTTGTAAAAAAATCCTGACAAAAATTGTTTTTTTGTGAAAAAATATGATTTTAAAATGTTTTTTAATTAAAAAATCTGATTTTAATAAAAAACAATTAATTTAATAAGACAAATAAATTAATAAAAAACAATATATACAATAAGACAAAACAAGCAAATTTACTAAACAACTATTTTGACATTAAAATACTAAAAAATAATAAGACAAAAATAATTTAATATTGTTTTCATAACTTTTAGTCTCATCCATCCATCTTCAAAGATCAATGATTGGAAAATGGTTCCCGTGGTTCTCTTAGGTGCTGTTTGTTTTTGCAGACATAAACTGTCTGCAAGCTGATTTCATCTGTTTTCATGTCTGCAACTGAAGATGAGGTCAGAAGCTCTGCAAGCTGAAAATATAAGACTGTTTGTTTTTATAAGTTGATATTGTCTGCATAAACTGAAAATATGTAACTGTCAAACTTTTCTCACTAGATAGAAGTCATTTAACATTCAAATTACATAAAAAATATAATAATAAAACCAAGTTTAAAAACACAAATAGTGAAATAAACTCAAAGTACATTGTTTTGCATATGCGTGGTTGAATTTTAATATTGGAAAACGTGCCTTTAATACCCCATAAGAACGTTCAATAACATTTCTAAGTTTTGCATATGCGTGGTTGAATTTTTCTTTGTTGGTCAATGCACGATTTTCGGGAAAATCTCCAAGCCAATCCCTCGCATTTCGATATGGTGCCATAAATCCACGAGTGTGTGCATACGCAACATCACATAGATAATATTTATCTAAAATAGACAATACACACATCATCTTAAAACTATATATGTAATATAAATAATAAAGTTGAGATTGTAAATATATACCCGGAGGAGGAAGTGGAAATGGTGCATTAGCATTTGTTAAAGATTCAGACAATATTCTAGAATCATGTGCTACTCCTTCCCATCCGGCCACGAGAAAAGTAAATACCATGTTGAAGTCACATATGGCCAAAACATTTTGATAACACTCGCCTTTTCCTTTTCCTCTTCCTCTATACAAATGTTGTTTCTGAACAGGGACAATAGCATGTATCAAAGTTCCATCAAGTGCACCAATCGCTCCCTATATAGAATATAATTGTTAATAATATACATGGAAAGAAATCACAATAGAACTTGTATAATGTACCTTAAAAACTCATTGTAATCTTTTATTACGCCCTGGAATATCTGGATTAGGATTAAAAGATGTTGGAACTATAACCTCTTTAGCAAACTCCATCATTGTTGCCAATACTTCATGAAAATACTTATGAATTGTTTGTTTCGAGTGTTGAAAACGTTGATTGTGACCAAGCATAATAAAAAACATAGCCATTTTTTCTTCAAGGGATATGTGTTTGCTATCTTTTAACCAACCTTTTACTCTAAAATGTGTGCAAAGTCGAACAAATGAATCACGTGACATACGTAGGAGTTCAATGCATTGTCTATCATTCCCTTGCAACAACTCTAAAGTAAAATGGTGTCTGGACATAACCGAAGTGTTATCTCTTTTTCTTTTGGGATTTCTCGGCCAAAAGTATCGAAGATATAAGAACATCACAATGAGGAGCAATAACTTTTGATTATAATCCATGATAAACATGCACAAAAAACTGCACAAAAAGTTGCTCAAACACTGCTAAAAAACTGCATAAAAAACTGCAGCAATTTGCTGTAAAAAACTACAACAATTTGCTGTAAAAAACAGCTCAAAAACTGGACAAAAAAAAGCAGCAAAACAGCTCTAAAAACCTGCATAAAAACAGCACAAAAATGCACCAAAACAGCTCTAAAAACCTGCACAAAAACAGCACAAAAACTGCAGCAAAACAACACAAAAACATATCAAAAACAGCTTCAATTTGCCAAACTACCAATACAATACACATAACGGTGTCAACTTACATAATTGTTCAAAATACAAAGCAAATAACGGTTCACATAATACGAATCACATAACATGAATCACACAAAAAAAATACCGATATCCCTCCCTACTTAAACATCCCCAATGTCGTCCCGGTCATCTTAATCCACCCTTTCAACTCCTCAGGGTTCAATGGCAATGTCATCCATGCCTGTCTCATTTGTATAGACTGACCAAAAATGTTAAATGCTGCAAAAAACAAGGGATCTATAGGCTCTAACCCAACTAATTTCAACTTCTCATAGCATTCGTCAGTTGATGGTCCTTCCATGCTTTTCACCATATGCTTGAGTGCTTGTTGCATATCTTTAGCCAAATCATCTAGGGTAATGGTGGTCTTAGAGGTTTTAGCCTTTTTGTTGGACCTAGCTTCATTATCATTAGATGTTTGAGCCTTATTATTCGTAGGAACTTCATCACCATTTTGAAAACTTTGTTTATGAGAGTCTCCATCATCATTTTCTAGATTATGAAAACTACCATCTTGTATCTGAAGTGCTTGGACATGTGGGGATGATGAAACTCTAGATATTTGAGTAGATGTCCATTGATTACCACCTGTAGCACTAAGCCCTTCAAACACAGCTATGTGAAGGTCAAGATGAGGCAACGGGCGTGTTTTTAATGACATTGCCCTCGGATGACCCTGTGGCAAATTAATAGGGACTATAATAAATACTTTTCACTTTAACATGTGACATAATACTGGAAACCTAAACAAATACACACCTTCTTAAAATCTTCCCATTCCTGAGGCGTTAAAGTGAACATATTTGTTTCTGGGTTGTACAGATTTCCAGTCTTGTTTCTCAAATAGCACCATCCTACATATTTTGATTTCATAGTATCAAAAGCATTTCTAATTTGCTTTTGAGTCAAATCCATGTGAAATTGTTCCTTGAGTTTCTTCCCTACTATAACCCAAGACTACCTGCACAAGCTTTGTCCATTTCTACCTATCCTCCCTATTTCTTCAAGACATGTTTCTAATAAGCATTTAACAGCCTCATCCTTCCATTGTTGTCGACCATCATTAGTTTCCATCTAGAATTAAATCACACATAACATACAAGACAATCAAGAATCACAATATGTATATAACATGCTGTCAAAAACTACACAAAAATTGCAACAATTTGTTGTCAAAAACAGCTCAAAAATTGCACAAAAACAGCAGCAAAACAGCTCTCTAAAAAATTGCACAATAACATCTACTTTGTGTTCAACATTCAAGAACCTTATGCTCAACAAATCCAACATTAATGTAATTATCTTCTATGAAATATAAACACCAATGAAATATAAACATTCAAGAACGTTAACACCAATTTTTTGTATGTATCAAGAAGCAAAGTTAGGTCTAAGAAATTAGGGCTAACAAACTAGAAGCAAAAAAGAAGCTTCAAGAAGCAAAAATTAGGTCTAAGAAATCGAGAAGCAAAAAAGAAGTACCTAGTCGGAGGAGAAGAGGGAGGTCACCGGAAAACTAGTCGGAGGAGGAGGATGAGCGGTTTCTGAGATGGGAAATATGGGAGGGGCTGATGTCTGTGTGCGTATATGATATGAGGGAGGAGTAGGGTTTTTGTGAAGATGTTATAAGAATGAGATCCGTATCTTATTTTTTAAGATGAAAGAAGCTGACTTCATATCTGTTTAAAAAAAACAAACAGTCTTCAAGGGTAATGTCTGTGCGCCTGCAGACATTAGCTCCCTTGAAGATATTTGAAGGAAAAACAAACACACCCTTAACTGGGGGTGGTTTTCATTTTAGTAGTCCCCTATATATATATATATATATATATATATAGGGCTCGGTTCAAATGAGAAACACCACAAGTTGACTGTGAGAACTTTTTCTTCCTGCACGAGTTGGTACAAAATTTTTTTACACAAACGTAAATGAAAATATTATAAACATATTTGTAAAAAAAGTTTAAAAAAAATTGTCGAGTCTGTAGTTTTGACTGATGCAAGTTGTTTTTACACGCTGGTGTAAATTTTGTACGAAGATAAATAGTTTTTTTATGGCTTATGTAAATGTGGGTATGCGACATTTTATATAATTTTTTTTGCCGAAACAAGTGATTTTTTTTATGACTTTTGAGAAAAAAAATCCGGAAAAACCTTTTGGATGCCTTAGTTCTCACGGTTCCCACAACTCAAGGTGGTTCTCATTTTAACTCATCCATATATATATATATATATATATATATATATATATATATATATGTAGGGGACCGCTAAAATGAGAACCACCTCGAGTTGTAAGAACCGTGAGAACTACACCGTATGGGGCGAGGTGGACCAATTTTTTTTTTCATAAACGTAGATGCGTGTATTATAAACACATTTGCAAAAAAAAATCAAAAAGAAAATGTCGTGTGTGTAGTTTTGAGCACCACAAGTTTGTGTTTACGGGTACCGTAAATCTTACCGGAAAATTTACGGTACCCGTAAACACAAACTTGTGGTGCTCAAAACTACATACACGACATTTTTTTTTATTTTTTTTTTAAATGTGTTTATAATACACGCATCTACGTTTATGAAAAAAAAATTTGGTCCACCTCGCCCCGGATCAAATAGTTCTCACGGTTCTTACAACTCGAGGTGGTTCTCATTTTAGCGCAATTCTATATATATATATATATATATAGAGAGAGAGAGAGAGAGAGAGTTAATTACTATTTTCATCCTTGTGGTTTGTCAAAAATCACTATTTCAGTCCTATAGTTTAAAAATTGCGATTTCGGTCCCTGTGGTTTCACTTTCGTAACCATTTCAGTCCACCTCCTTTAACCCCCTCCATTTATTCTGTTAAGTACACGTGAATCGACCATAATGCCCTTATTAATAAAAAACAAAAAATATATCTAAATGAGTTAATTACTGTTTTCGTCCCTGTGGTTTGTCAAAAATCACTATTTCAGTCCCTGTGGTTTCACTTTCGTAACCATTTCAATCCAGTCTCCTAACACCGTCTATTTTACCGTTAAGTTTTTAATGATATACCTAAATTACCCTTGTGTTAATTACATAAAAAACCATGGAAATTTAAAAGATTGTATTCTAGGACCCACTTGTTAAAACACAACCCCACACTACCCCACCCCACTCCATCCCTGTTATCATTTCCGGCAAAAGTTTCCGGTCATCTTCTCCGACATCACCACCCCACCCTCTTAATGTCCGACAACCCATTACCCCACTCCAATTAATATCTTCCTAGCAGCATCAATTAACATAATAACTTTGAAAATGATGTTTACCGGGACATTTTCTCATTCTAAAATCCGAAATTAAAATTTTGGAACCATATATGTAAAAATAGTGCCAGACTTCTATTTCTACTGAAGCCATGGTGGCTCGAACCCTACAATCCAATTTAAGGGCATGTTTGGCTAAGCTTTTTGAAACAACGTATTGACATATTGGCTTTTTAAAAAGTGATAAGCTCAAAAATGATGTTTGACAATGATGGTGTATGTGAGGGGAAAAAACCTATAAGTCAATAAGTCACTCGATACTGACTTTTCCAAAAAGCCAATAAGTCAATAAGTTGTTTCAAAAAGCTTAGCCAAACATGCCCTAAGTCCATATGTTATACAACAATAAAATCATATAAATCCAATAATAAAATCATATAAGTCCATATTTAATTAACACAAGGGTAATTTAGGTATTTCATAAAAAAAAACTTAACGATAAAATAAATGGTGTTAGGAGACTGGACTGAAATGGTTAGGAAAGTGAAACCACAGGGACTGAAATCGCAATTTTTAAACTAATGGACTAAAATAGTGATTTTTGACAAACCACGGGGACGAAAACAGTAATTAACTCCTTTAGATATATTTTTGTTTTAATAAGGGCATTATGGTCAATTCACGTGTACTTAACAGAATAAATGGATGGGGTTAACGGAGGTGGACTGAAATGGTTACGAAAGTGAAACCACAGGGACTGAAATCATAATTTTTAAACTAATGGACTGAAATAGTGATTTTTGACAAACCACTGAAATAGTGAAACCACTCCAATTAATATCTTCCTAGCAGCATCAATTAACATAATAACTTTGAAAAATGATGCTTAGCTGGACATTTTCTCATTCTAAAATCCAATATTAAAATTTTGGAACCATATATGTAAAAATAGTGCCAGACTTCCATTTCTACTGAAGCCATGGTGGCTCGAACCCTACAATCCAATTTAAGGGCATGTTTGGCTAAGCTTTTTGAAACAATGTATTGACATATTGGCTTTTTAAAAAGTGATAAGCTCAAAAATGATGTTTGACAATTAGGGTGTATGTGAGGGGAAAAAGCCTATAAGTCAATAAGTCACTCCATACTGACTTTTCTAAAAAGCCAATAAGTCAATAAGTTGTTTCAAAAAGCTTAGCTAAACATGCCCTAAGTCCATATGTTATACAACAATAAAATCATATAAATCCAATAATAAAATCATATAAGTCCATATTTAATTAACACAAGGGTAATTTAGGTATTTCATAAAAAAACTTAACGATAAAATAGATGGTGTAAGGAGACTGGACTGAAATGGTTACGAAAGTGAAACCACAGGGACTGAAATCGCAATTTTTAAACTAATGGACTGAAATAGTGATTTTTGACAAACCACGGGGACGAAAACAGTAATTAACTCATTTAGATATATTTTTGTTTTAATAAGGGCATTATGGTCAATTCATGTGTACTTAACAGAATAAATGGATGGGGTTAACGGAGGTGGACTGAAATGGTTACGAAAGTGAAACCACAGGTACTGAAATCACAATTTTTAAACTAATGGACTGAAATAGTGATTTTTGACAAACCATAGGGACGAAAACAGTAGTTAACTCATATATATATATATATGTATATATATATGTATGTAGGGGAGGGGAGGGTTTAAATGAGAACGCTAAATATCGCGAGAACCGTGAGAACGAATGAAAAAACCATGAGAACTTGGTCAAAAACAATTCAAATTCAAAATTTCTTTTTGCACTTATCATTAATATTTGAATACAATATTAGAAATTAAATTCACACGTTTAAATTTTCGTGAATTCGTAAATAAAGAAAATTTACACATGTGTAAGTTTGCCATTTACACATGTGTAAATTTGTCATATTTACACATGTGTAAGAAATCTAGTAAGAGTGATTTTGATAGAAAAAATGAATTATTTGATGTTGTAAATTCTTTTTTGATGTTGTATTTTATTACAATGAGGTTTGTATTAAAAAAATTCGGTTTTGATTGGTTTTTTTATTCGTTCTCACGGTTCTCACAATATTTAGCGTTCTCAAGATAACCCTCCCCTATGTATGTATGTATGTATGTATATATATATGTGTGTGTATATATAGGAGAAGGATTCGTTAGAAACCACCCTTTATTGCGAGAACCGCTAGAATCAATGTGAACACAACAAAAAATACCTAAAAAAATCTAAAAAAAACCCAATTTTTTTTTATGGCAGTGGCCTTTTGTGAGGATCTCCAAAAGGGAACCCTTGCAATAGCCATCCAAAAACTAATAAGGGTCTGCCTGTTTAAGGCTCTAACCCCCTGTGTATCTGTATCGAGCTCGACATGTGTGTACAAACCTGAATGGACGACAAAGTCCCGCAGACTCCTCCCAAACTCCTTTTCCGGCCAGCCGGAAAGTAATATCGTGCATCAGATGGTCCGGGTCCTCCACATAATTGTCCGGATGCGGCGCGTATATAAACGACGATAGAAACTGGATTGTAATCTCACAATACGAGTCCTCCGTCGCAATCTGGAACAATCACGCAAACGAAGTCGCCAACCCAACTATCTCCTTCGCCCCCACGACATCATCCACGCTCTCTAAAAGTACCCAATCAATCCCCACATGTCCAAACACGACTATTTTTCACTATATCATCATCAACATATCTAATTAGCTACTTTGACCCGTTTGGTTGTCGAGTGAGTTACATCACTTCATTGACATTCCAACACGACTACTTAAACAAATATCATCAACAAACATATCTCATTAACTATTTGAGCCGTTTGGTTGTCGAGTGAGTTACATCACTTCATTGGCTTTCCAAACACGACTATTTTCACTATATCATCATCAACATATCTAATTAGCTACTTTGACCCGTTTGGTTGTCGAGTGAGTTACATCACTTCATTGACATTCCAACACGACTACTTAAACAATATCATCAACAAACATATCTAATTAACTATTTCGACCCGTTTGGTTGTCGAGTGAGTTACATCACTTCATTGACTTTCCAAACACATACGGCTTTGCTATAAACTACATCAATCATATTCTAACTATTTGTTTCGACCTGTTTGGTTATCGAGTGAATTCCATCACTTCATTGACTTACCAAACGCAACTATTTTCGCAATATCAACATTAAACATATCTACGACTAGGCTTAGCTACATAAGTGTAACGAGACGCCAAGTCGCGTACCTTCAACACTTATCCTTCAAGCACGCGCGTCCGCTACAATTTGTCGCTTGAAAATTCGATTACCTTGCCTATAGAGTTCAACCAACGACATGTTTAGAACTCTTAGCACATCATATTTCGCATAATTCGCCATATTATTCAATTATGCGTTTTACTCTAAATTTCAACAAATTCATGTTCTTTTAGGTATTTTAACAAACATCTTATGGGCATAATTTTCACAACTTCAAACAAGTTCATAACTAGTTATTTTTGCCAAGATTAAAGATCATTTTCAAGTCCATTATATCTAGCATGCATAACAACACCTAGATTTACTTCATGGAAATCAAATAACACCCATTTTATGATCAAAATCCTAGTGTTATTCATCATCCTACAAAACTCATTTAACAGTTAAGTGGGTGATTATGAATTTCATAATTATGAACACCAATTCACCAAATTATTGACTAGGTTTCATTCCTAAACATGGATTCATCCTAGTTTCACCCAAACATCAATCATTCAAGCCAAATTTTTGATTTCATGTATTCATCAAGGATTCAAGATGGAACCAAATAATGAAATTTGGCATATATTGTGATCCCTTCACTTGGGTGATCACTAATTTGAACTTAGTTTTCGATTTGGGTTCGATTTGCCCCTTCAATTTGGCTAATTTTGTACTAGCTAGGGTTTGAACAAGAGAGCTTCTTTGGCTCTATGGAAACTCACGACCAGAACACACACTTTGGTGTGTGTTTTGGGGTTTTGTTTTTAATAAATTAAAAACCATTTTTCAATTTGTCAATTTTAGTCCCTCAACTTAACTCAAGTTTTCATAATGGGTTTCATAACTAAGTTTCCTTGTTATTTCTAAAATTCACGAATAACTAGGTTAATTATTCATAGTAGCATTATTCTTTGGTTATGACTAACATATATACCATATGTAAATAAATATTAATTCTAATATTTTCGGGGTGTTACAAATAACAAAGTTAAAAACAATTTTACAACAAATTTAAAAACAACTGATTTTAATTCTAAAAACAATTTCTAAAAACAATTTTATATGAATTTTAAAAATAATTTACAAAAAAGGCCAAAGCGCAGCGCTTTGGGTTAAGCTCTGCGCTTTGGCCGGCTGATCTTCAAAAACCCCACCAAATAGTCTGATCACCCCACAAATTCATACAAAACACATACGACAACATGGAATTTATTAAATGTACATAATCGGGGACTAGTAATCACACCTTATAGCCTTTGTATCATCTAAAATGGTCTTGAAACGAGCTCGAATTCGTCAACTGTGTGAAAATCGCACCTTTGGTGTGTGTTTTTTTGGTTTGGTTTGAGTTTGAACCAAAGCTGCAGTGCTTTGGGGTTATAATTGGGTAAGAGCTTTCCTCATTGACTAATAGATCCTCCTGCTCACTACCGTCTCCCTAGTCCGGATAGTCTTGCTGTACAAATTTCTGCTCACCACCCTCTCCCTGGTCCGGATATTCAACCTGAGGATATAGTTCACCTCCATATCCGTAATTCGAATAGTTGTGTTGTGCGTACGAGTCTGCCACAGGGATATTCAAGTCCAGCTGCACCGTATTGTCACGATAACGAATGCTAGAGACATGTCCTCCTCCCTCATGTTGGACGGGATCAGTTTCTCATACGAGTCAGGAATAGCGGTTCCCTCGTAAGAATCTGGAACAACAGACTTTTCAGAGTATTCACCAAAAAGGTAGTTGCTAAACCACGACATCGTATTTTGAAGAAACGCCATTAACAACAAAACACACATTTGTTTGAAACACTTTTGCAATTTAGAATTTGAATGAAATGTGAATGCATGGTCTACCTTCTTAAAAGCACCAGAATTTGGGACCAAAGAGTCGCTCTTTGGCCAAAACGCAGCGATTAGGGTTCCTCGTGACCCGGCTGACAACATCGTACCGAATCAAACCTCGTATCAAAGTCACATCAGCTCACATCACCGTTTGTCTGGAAAAGAACCCTAAACGTCGCGCTTTGGCCAAAGCACGGCACTTCAAGGGTGTGGAAATAAGGATGCGTGTGTGAATATCATGATCCTTTAAAGCTTATAGTACAATAAGCTATTGCATTCTCCACGTTTTTTTTTTCCTTTTGACACGTTTCTCTTCGTTTCGTTTCTTTTCTTTCCCAAAAAAGCATGAACTCCTCCACAGAAACCCATCTTCAGTTTCCCCCAAAATAATTTTTTTCTTTTGAGAAGTTAGGATTTGTGAGTTATGACTTATAAAAGTTAATAAGTCATAAGTTAAAAGTAATCCCAAACACCCCATGTGCTTTAGGAGATCGGGGGAATCATGTTCTTTAATGCTTTAAACCAAAATAAAGTAGATTTGCCTTTCACATTGGAAAATTCGACTCATGTCATTATTCGGCATCCATGGGTTAGAGAGGGGGCGGATGGGTTTGGCCGGAGAAGAAAATGGGGTTGGGAGAAGGATGAGTAGTTGACACCGACTTTTTAGATAGTAGAATTCGGGACCCCAAGTAGTTTAAACCGAACTTTGTCTGGGTGTTTCGTTTTGCCTTTTCATCTTCAGACCGTTGAATACGGAAGGAAACCAATTAGTGACTGTTGTTGAAGAAAAGCGAAACCAAGATGGTAAAAGTATGATGAACACGGTGGGAGGAGGATGGTTAAGGAATCGTGTATTTTTAAATGTATCTGTTTGTTTTTTATTCTCAACTGTATTATTATATGTTTTTGTTTATTCTGAACTGTATTATTATATGGTTTTGTAAAGGTTTATTATTATTATTATTATTATTATTATTATTATTATTATTATTCTTTTTATTACGGTATGTATTCGAGGTGTTCACACAAGTGTACGGTTGGATTTACATAAAAGTTTTCTTTTCTCATGTTTAACAAGTTGCAACACGTAAAGGTATTTCGTCGCAACGCACGGGTAATATAGCTAGTTTAATTACACAAAAAACATAGAATTATAAACTTTTGCATTATGTTCTTTAATTAGTTCTTTAATTAGACTGTGGTGCCACCTCACCATCCCAAACCCTTTCCGGACACCACACCTCATAGTCTTAGTTGTTAAAATAACTTCATTTTACCCAACATTTTTAAGGCTTCATAACAACTATACTATCCTATATATGTTCGTAATTAACTTAAAAACTATTATTTATAACATTAATATTACCAGCAATGAAAAAGAAATATCATAAGAGAGTTAATGAATTTATTGCCATTAAAATTTAAAATTCAATACGAAAGAACAATACAATACAAGTTACACGGTGCCTCTCAAAACTTGTCATGAAGCTTTAAAGCAGCAAGAACAATAAGAAGAAGATATGCTATGCTACCAGCAAGGGAAAGAAAAACAGCAATGGCTACCTGGTGGCAAAATTTACCGAACACATTACACACCTTGTCCCAATGCACATGTGAGTTGCCATTGTAGCCGATCAAACCGATTGAACCGGTTGCTCCGATCGCGGAAAACAGTAGTGCCACCATCACTAGGTCTAAAACAGTTAACATCAATGGCACAAGCTTATTTTTGCCTCTTGTTACCAGTATGACAATCAAAGATGTTGCTCCGTATGAGCACGCAATTGCATTTGCAATCACAAAATACCTGCCACATGAAATTGGAGTCTTAGATCAGAGTTCGTATGTAATCGAATGTGTTTAACAATTCTGTAACAAAATTGAGATCTGGAATCAAAACAGATCGTTAAAGCAAGAGGAAAGTTAGCGTTATTTCTTGGGATGTAAACGAGCCAAGCCGCTCTTAAACTACTCAAAATCAGCTCATTAAAAGCTCAATTCGAGTTTGGCTTAATTAAACGAGCTAGTGCCCAAGCTCAAATCCAAAAAATAAGTTTGTAATAAAACCACAAGCTTCACTTAGCAACCCTAAACCAACCTGTATTTATATAACTATATTTAATTTATTATATGTATATATTAATTCTTATTATTATATATATATTTATTAGAATATAGAGCAAAGATTCGTTATAAACCACCATTTATTGTGAGTACCAATGTGAACACAGCCAACACTACTTAAAAAAACACAATTTTTTTTTGTTAAAAATCGCATTGTTATACACATATGTATATAGTCAATTTTAAACCATACATATGTGTATTTTAAGAAAAGCTAAGGGAAAATGTGTGGCCTAGATTACTTCTCAAGTTTTTCAATTAGTCTAATGCTTCCCACATGATCCTATATATATATAATGAGGTTAACTGAGTAACACTAAAAAAGTGGAGAACCGGAGAACACTCTTAACAATTTAACTTAAAATGATAAAAACCATTTCTTTTAAATTTTTTTCGACACTTTTCTTTATATATACTTTTAAAAGCATTTTTAATGAAAAAAATCAAAAACTAAAAACATAAAAAAAAAAAAAAGTTAAAAATAGGCTTAACTTTTTTTTTTACAAAAATAATTTTTTTATTGAAATAGTTTCTACCCATTTTTATAAGGAAAAGCGCTGAAAAAATTTAAAAAAAAATTGATTTTTAATATGTTAAGTTAATTTTATAAGATATATTTTTTAAACATTTTTTTATATTTATATTTTATATTTTTTTATTAAAAATGTTTTTACATGTATTTATAAGGAAAAGCATCGAAAAATTTTTAGAAAAAAAAATTGATTTTTAACATTTAAAGTTGAATTTTTAAAACTGTTCTTCACCGGTTTCTCACTTTTTTATTGTTCCCAAATAAACTCTCTTCCTCATGTGAAAATCAACTTTAGAACCAGAACCAGAACCAGAATATGAACACAACCAAAATAAAACCAAAACCCTTCCCCCTCAAAAAAAAAGTAATTTACCAAAAACCTCCACCGTTTCTGAAAAAGTAACTTGAGCTCGAGTTCCTATCAATAAACGAGCTGAACTCAAACTCGAGCTCCACTTAGATTTCTGCGAATTTGTTGATTTTCAATGATGATGACAATCGTCTTCCTCATTCAAGTTGACATGAGATGTCGATTTAATGAGAATTTACAAAGAGAGAGAGAGAGAGAGAGAGTTACGTACACAAATGCGGACATATGATTCCACTTAGCAGTGACAGGGAGGTCTACCGGCGGTAGGGACGTAACGATGGTGAGAGAGACCGTGGTAGTCTGCTTATCAACTCCGAGTAGGACCGCAGCCACCAGAGTGAGTGTGAGTGCTAACAACCTCACCATCAATGCCTTGCTATTGAAGCTGGACTTTGTCTTCACCATCTTCACGTCCTTGACTTCCGTCTCCATACCGCTGTTACTATTGATATGATTAAGAATGCATACTTCGGATTGCCATGTGAGTATATATAAGCGATCCGTCGCTTGCTGATAACATTCCGGCTCAGGGTCCCTACCAGACAAAATAACTGTTCATATTATAGTTGTCAATAACCGGATGGGCTGGCTGTTGGGTCCATGAGATAATAAATTAGCCTATTTAAAAGTCGTGTCCAACCGGCAATTGATTCAACCGTTGATAGGAATGATAACTTGTGAAAAAAAAAAAGCATTTTAATAATTGGATTCAATAATCATTACACCATATGTGTAGTTGTTTGGGTGAATAATGCTCTACGTTTGGGCGTTATCCGCCACGTGACATCCTTATCAGCAAATGGGTGTTTTTTAAATGAAGGGGTAAGGTCCCAAAAAACCCATAATAAGGGCTTAGGACCATACCACAACCTCATCTTTAAAGATATCCTTACCTTGCGCGGCCGCGCACTGGTCTTACAAAAGGAAGACTTTGAAAACAGTCAACAATCAACACTTACGCGCCGAAGGGAAATCATAAGGCCTTGCGCTTTCCTTCCACAAAGCAAAGGGTAAAAATCCTACATTAGACATTTCCGCCCAATATCCAGACTTGGATACTATTTACCCAGACTTGGGAATTATTTATTCAGTGGTCTCCACACGATAAGATGCCACACCAGATTACAGCAAGTAATCTTCTAGAAGAAATACGATCGTGCACCACCAAGACGGTTATAACCGTCTGGACACGTGTCGGCTCCCTAGACGTCTCCGGAATCACAGTGATGGCATGTAATTGGAGAGTAATCTCCACTTGGCCACCTTACACGTGGCAAATCCCCAGCCTTCGATCTAAGCCACGATCCGTGTGCTCTCACGTCGGATCATGAAGATTGACGGAAGGAAATGTAACCGCTTACGGGGTTAGCATCTTCCGTCAACTTTTCACCAACGGGTTTTCCCGCCTAAACGACTCCCGGCTATAAATATGAGAAACAACCCAGGTAAGAATTCAAGTTACACACACTTCTCAAATACATCTTCTTCTTCATTACCCATACTTATTCTCACACCGGAGACGGGTCAAGGAGAGAACCCTCTTCTCCCCTTGGCGAGGCTAACGGTGCTCTTTTTTGCAGAATTACCGGAGAAGAAGATTAGTTGTTGATGTGTGTAAAATGCAACATATAAATTACATCAAATGAGACATAAAACTAACCCTTTTTAAGTACTAATATTGGAAAAAGAGTGTTTTTGTCTTCCTTTTGTATTTTCAGGATTAAATGAGCTCAAAAACACAAAAGAAGCAAAAAGACAGCTAAATCCAACATAAATACAAGAAAAGGAACATAAGTGGACTGCCCGACCCCTCAACGGCATCTTCCCAAGCAAAATAAAGAAGGCAGAAGACTGAACACGCCCCGTGCTCAGCCAGCACGGGGCCGTGCCCAAGAAGCAGCAGAAAAGACAAACCTATAGAAGCTTCTATTGCCCACCATGGGGCCGTGCCCAGTGAGCACGGGGGCGTGGCGAAAGTACAGCAGGCGCATTAATTGTAATTGCGAATTACAATTAATGAAGAGAGAGAGTGTCAGACAGGCACGGGGCCGTGTCCAGCGGACACGGGGGCGTGCCCAGCCTTCTGTTCATTCTATAAATAGGAGTGCTTGGTTTCATTTCAACTCATCCCTTGGCACACCACCTCTCTCACACTTCATCCACCACCCACCACCATCACAACACCATCATCCACCACCATCATCCATTGTCCATCGTAGAGTGTGTGAGTCGTCTCGGGATCCAAGATTGATCGTAAGAGTTCTTGACAATCAAGGCCATGTTTGCCTAAGTCTCTTACATCACTTGGTGAAGACAAAGTGTCTAGTATAATACTTTTTATTTCTAATCTTTTGCACTTTTTATTTGGTTTTGTATTAATGACTTTAATAACTAGTTACTTATGTTGAAGGTGATCTTTCCTTATCGTTTGTCCGTGGTGTCTTGGCATTATTTTACTGTCTATATAAAATAAAAGATTTTCACCATTCATATCTCCACGGTCTATACGGAGGTATGTTGGCTACCTGGTCGGGGGTTAAGGGAACGGTTTGGTAAAGGTCTTGCCATTGTTCAGCGTTTAGAGGTCCTGCAATGGACCTGGGTCAAATTTAGTAGGACCTCCTTCAATGCTTCACGGTATTGGATGGCGGGGGTCCAAACTCTTTGATCCCCTCATAAGTTAACTACTATTAAGACTATAACCCGGCTATTTAGGACTGTATCCCTGCTGACTCAGACTACTTAGCCGAGGGTAACGTCACCGCCAAAAGCGGGGCCTACCACAATATTGCATTAATAACTTAATTCATTATCTTCCAATAATCCACCCTTTTAGGATTGTATCCTTGCTGACTCAAACTACTGGGGTGAGGGTAACGTCACCTTCAAAAGAGGGGCCTACTACAATAACTAAGATAATCTCTTAATTATGTGCAAAAGTGCGGAAATAATCAAAGGTTATACTAGATACGAGTCGGAACCAAGTGATTCATCTTGTCTATCTGTTTTTTTATTTTCAGCATTTTAGTAAGTTTTTATTTTTCTTAGTTTAAAACATTTTTCTAATTTTTTTTTTTTGATTAGACGTTGAGGATAAACCGGTACTAAAAGCTCTTGTGTCCTTGGACGACCTCGGTATCTTACCAACGCTATACTACGCTCACGATGGGTGCACTTGCCCATATGTGTGTTTAGTGTTAGTAAAATATCGTGTTTTATAAATTTAAAACTTGGCTAAAAATAAGTGTTAAAAGGGCTTAAAATATACACCTAATATATATAACACTTCATGCACATCAGTTGTACCTGAATTGAACGAGAGGAAACCCACCTTTTATGCGGATTCAAACCCCCTAGATATCTCGGTTCCAACCATTTATCTAGTGTTTCTTCATTGGCGCCCACCTATTTCTCTGTTTTTTCAGTTTTCATCTCGTTTCGATTCAGTTCTTTTCATTCTCTGTTTAAGCATGGCAGAAAATTCATCATCTCATCGACAAACCGGTCTTCGACCGAACGTCGGAAACAATGTTCAAGTGGAAGGAATCCCAGAGGATGCCTCGGATGACAATGAGGTTCAATCCAACCGAGCAAATGATCCTGTCACTCCAGGAATGTTACCAGCAAACCCTGCTCAATCAATTTTGCCACCAGGAGAAACTCCGATATCCTGGTACGTCAGGTCTCAAGGGGCACTAAACGCAGTATACACACAGTTGTGTGCTCAAACTGCTCCCTTAACTCAGTCACGGAGACCAGGATCTCGGGCAAACGCTTCCCAACGGGAGGATTCAACTTATGAGAATACAGAAGTTTATGCCAGATCCACATCACAGCGTGAATATACTCAGACAGGAAGTCACCAGAGAGAGAACCATGGTAGACCACACCCTCACCGAAGACAATCGGTTCATGATAGGTTGGGTTCCCAGCGAGACACCCACACCGATGAATCCGATCCAACATACCGTTTAAGTACAAACACCAGTGTGTTCCATCGACTGCAGCCAAACTATAACAAGTGCAGGCCTCGTGCGGTTTATAACCCTGAGGCAGAACACAACTACGATTTGATTTACCGCCCTGCGGAAGCAGCGGAAAATTCAAAGTTCATAATGGAAATAGCTTTGGCTCCGCTTAAGAAAGCAAAACTACCATCCAACGTGGGAAAGTTTAATGGGTTAACAGACCCCGATGATCACCTGAGGGTATTTACCAGCGCAGGTCTGGTTGGGGGTTGGACCCTCCCGCTATGGTGTCATCTGTTCGTGCAGACCCTAACCGGCCCAGCGCGAATCTGGTTCGATAACCTACCAACCAGACAGATCGAATCATGGAAAGATCTGCGTGAAAAGTTTTTGACACACTTCAGTCAGCAGCGGCGTTCCATTCGTGACACATCCGACGTCATGAACATTTGGCGCCGTGATGACGAAAATCTGGAAGATTTCATCACCAGATATTGAAAATTGGCGGTGTTCACGAACAACTAATCCGTGCTCAATTCAAGTACGCGGTTAGATGTGATGACATGGTTAAAGTCTTATCTGGAACAGAGGGCCTTCCAAAAAGTTGGGAGAAGATAATGGCGGCGGCCAAGGTTTACGCGCAAACTGAGAAAAACCTTACTACAAACAGGCCACCACCACCACACAATAGGCCCGCGGACTTAAGCTCAACCGGTGAAAGGAGGTTTAAGAAATCATGGCGTGAGTCTGGGTCAAGAAGTCGTTCGTCTGAAGATTGTGACAACTCGAGTTTCCGACTTTCACTTTCGCATTAAGTGCACGTTGACTTTGACTGTGTAGTTGTTTGACTTGTTTAACTTGTAACTGTACACGTTATTTTTTTTTTAATGAACACATTGTGGTTGCATGATTTTGTGTTTGACTGTATAACATGAAACCTGTTGAAAACTTAAACTGTTAACACATAAAAGGACTCGACGAAACAGACAGGACCCGACGAAACAGACTGTTTCGCCATAAGCATCTCGACGAAACAGAAGTCTGTTTCGCCAAGCCCAGTTTCGCCAAGCCCATTAAGGGCCCAGAACGGTAATTCGTTCATATTAACGTGAACCGACTTCCTGTTTCACATCTTTGGCTAAAACAAAAACCCTAGAGTCTCTCCTTCTCTGTTGACGGCGATCTAGCATTCCCGAAGCCTCGAATCGATCAAGTTATTATCTCATTCTTCGTGGTTAGTGTTTAAGCTATGCGTGCTGTTTGATTTATATCCATTGCTAACTGTTTTGCTTGAAAACGATAAAGCTTGATGTTATATAACGTTTACACTCGTGTTACTTGATGAATTGATATTGCTAGAACATATAATATGGATTTCGATTCTTGTGTTATGAGATTTATGATTCAATTGCTGTTGATGATTGTTGCTGAATGGGAAAGGCCAGCATAGAGGATTTAGGGTTAGCACATGATTATGATATACAATGTTATGTGATGTATGATAACCGATGATTTCTGTATGAGGATTAGAATGTTTTCTGTGTTGTTGATGATTGATGATATTGGTGACGGCTGTTAGAATGATTAGGGTTTCTGTGATTTCGTAACTGAACTGTTCGACGAAACAGAACTCTCGGCGAAACAGAATGTGTTTCGCCAAGGACAATCGACGAATTAGGATTCTGATTCGCCAAACAAGGCCACGACGAAACAGGAGATGTGTTTCGCCAATTTGTGTTTCGCCGAGGGATATCACGACGAATCAAGTGATTCGTCGAAGGGGCTCACGGCGAAACAGAGGGTGTTTCGCCGACTTGGGTAATTTGCACAGTAACTGTTTCTGTTAAAACTTAACTGAGTTAACTAACTGCTGTTAGATGTTATGCCTGACTTGTATGATCATGAATGCGTGCAATGTGCTACTTGGTGATTATTTATGCGTTGTCCACTATGATTATACTTACGTGCCAACTTCGTGAATGTAAACTGATTATGTACACGTGCGCACTTTAGGACGTGATTGACTTACTTTGAGCACATACTTTAGCATACCGAGCAAAACAAGGTGAGTTCACACTCTTTCTAAGGCATGGGATTCCCGGTGGTTTGGGAATGGGTTAAGAAACTAAAATGGAACCTACATATCCTCCTTGGGTAGGATATGTACCGCCATCCTCCATGGGTAGGATGCCAATATTAATCCTGCGTATTCTCCTTGGGTAGAATACGTACGTTCGTCCTCCTTGGGTAGGACAACAACCTTAACGTACGTAAAACCTACGTACACTCACACTCGCTACGGTCCTTGGATCAAGAAGGGCACGTACAAATACGACTAGTCTACACATGGGAAGCCCCCACCAATCTTCGCAAACATGCCTGGAATGGCCGCGAACTATACCAGAACAATCTTCGCAAACATGCCTGGAATGAATGGCCGCGAACTATACTAGAACAATCTTCGCAAACATGCCTGGAATGGCCGCGAACTATACTTTAATCTTCGCAAACATGCCTGGAGGGCCGCGATACAAATATAACTAGTCTAGAAAACATGGGAGACCCCCACTAAACTTCGCAAACATGCCTAGAGGGCCGCGATGCTATTACATACGAAACATGGTTTACAAAACGAACAACTGATTTTACGAAACGAACATTATAACTGAATAACCAACTGTGAACTCGCTCAACTAGTTGTTGACTCTCTGTTACATGCCTTGCAGGACTTTAGGTACTTTTGGAGCTTGCACGGGAGGCACGGTCGTTGTGGACATGGATCGTGAATGTGTTGTTAAACATTATGACATTTTGTACTTTAACTTATGTTGGGTCTTACATTATTGCTTCCGCTACACACATGTTTTATGTTAGGTTTGAAAACACCTATCGTATTGATGAATGACTTTTACTATATACTTATGTTCAATATGATTGGTGGCTTGATCCTGGTCATGTCACGCCTCCAAGCGGTGGTACTCCGCGTGTGGATTTTGGGGGTGTGACAGATTGGTATCAGAGCCATTGGTTATAGAGAACTCGGTTTTAATAAGGGGAAAACGATTTTTATTAAAACCAGACTATAACCAGTACAGTGCTCAACGATCCACAACGACGCTTCGCTCCACGTGCAAGGCTCAACATCATAGGTATTACTATTCATGTTACTTTACCTACTTGCTAGAATTACATAGAACTTTGCTCGTGGTATGCTCAGATTACAGAACCTACTATACGTTATTGCTTGAGAATACTTGTGTGCTCACTCTCTTCGCACTATTCGCGAACCTCTCTTACACATGTCCTCCTTGATGTCAAGATCATGAGTGGACGCGTTAACCTAACTCAAGCCCAGTTGGCGGCTTCGGTCACTGAACAAGTTACTGCAGCACTCGCAGCTGCCCAGGCAGGAGGTGTAACCTGCCATCACCACATACTCTAGGATTTTTAGATCCTACTCTTGTAACTCAACACTTGTGCTTAATTTTGATTACTCTTACGCACACGACAAGTTAACACGCTCAGCCACCTGTATGCACATACAAGACTTTTATGGACTGCCGTCCTACTACTTTCAGCAACACTGAAGGAGCTGTTGTACTCCTCCATTAGTTCGAGGAACTCGAATCGGTCTTCGAGTGTGTGAATGACCCGAGGCTCGTAAGGTGGAATATGCCACTGATACTCTCGAAGGCACTGCGTTAACTTGGTGGAACGCGCAAGTTCAGATGCTGGGGCTGGCGGCTGCTAATGCCACCCCATGGAATGATTCTAAGGAACTGATCAAACGTGAATACAGTAGTTATGATGCCATCCACAAGTTGGAAGTGGAGTTCTTTAACATGAAGATGACGGGATCAGAGATAGAAGCGTGCAAGATTACGATCCAACAAACTGGCAATTTTGTGTCCAACTATGGTGGATCCTCCCATAAAGAGCTTTGAGCTGTACCTCAAGGGTTTAGTACCAGGAATTCAAAACCATGTGATGACGGCTAAACTTGCTACTATTCAAGATGTTACTCATCTTGCTCATCGTCTCACAGACCAGGCAGTGGAACAGAACAAGCTGCCTCAACGTATCAGCAATACTACTACCACTACTACTTCAACTACTTCTGCTACCCTCAGTAACAATGGATGAAAGTGGGATGGAACCTCTAGCAAGGGTTCGACTACAATTCCGTCCCAGGCACAGCAGTGAAAGGTCGATGACAACTAAAGTCCTGATCAGCAACATTTAGTATTCAAGGGCAGGGTGGATACAAGGGAAACCACCCTAAGCGCAAACGATGTAACCTGCACCACAGCGGGCAGGGCAAACGCAATCATTGTCAATAATGCAACAAACTTGGTCATGGAACCAAAGATGGTAGAAACTCACGTCCTGCAAACCAGAACCAACAACAACAGCCACAAGATCTATAGAATCGGCGGCAACAGCAGGGTAACAAGGGATGTTATCAGACGATGCTGAAGGTCACTTCAAAATACACTGCCCACGGTTGAACCAGAACCAGAACTAGAACCACAACCAAGGAAACGGGAACAATAATGGAGACAACAATGGGGGTAATAACGACGGCAATGTTGCCAGGGGTCGAGTGTTCGTGATGGGTCAGGGTGATACTAGGAATGATCCCAACTTGGTGATGGACTTTCCTTATCAATCGTATTCCTATAATTTTGGGTAGTTTTGACATCGTCACTGGTATGGATTGGTTATCCCAACAGCAAGCAGAGATTCTATGCAAGGAGAAGATCATCCGCATTCCTCGTGCTGGTTAAGAACCTTTGGTAACTCATAGTAACAAGCTCCTGGAGCAGCACCCATAGCTCGAGCACCTTGTCGTTTAGCTCCAACTGAACTGGAAGAACTGTCTAAGCAACTGCAAGAACTTTTGGAAAAGGGTTTCATACGTCCTAGCTCTTCGCCCTGGGGAGCTCCAGTATTATTTGTGAAGAAGAAAGACGGCACTTTCCGCATGTGCATAGATTACCGCTAACTGAACAAGGTAACCGTGAAGAATCGCTATCCTCTTCCACACATCGACGACTTATTCGACCAGTTGCAAGGGTCGAGCTATTACTCGAAGATTGATCTGAGGACAGGTTACCATCACTGAGAGTCCGGGATGAGGACGTCTCCAAAACAGCATTCAGAACTCGCTACGGCCATTACGAGTTTTTGGTCATGCCATTCGGGCTAACGAACGCGCCTGCGGTTTTCATGGATCTTATGAATAGGGTGTACAAACCTTATCTTGACGAGTTGGTTATTGTTTTCATCGACGACATCCTAATTTATTCAAGGAATCGGGAGGAACACGAACAGCATTTACGACTTATTCTGGAACTCCTTCGAACGGAACAGCTGTACGCTAAGTTTTCAAAATGCGACTTCTGGCTTCGTGAAGTCCACTTTCTAGGCCACATGGTAAACAAGGATGGGATTCATGTCGATCCATCCAAAGTAGATTCGATCAAGAACTGGCCTGCACCTCGTACACCAACAGAAATACGCCAATTTTTGGGTCTGGCGGGATACTACAGAAGGTTCATCAAAGACTTCTCAAAAATTGCTCAGCCGCTTACACTACTGACACAGAAAGGTGTTGTTTACCGTTGGAGTAATGCACAGGAAATAGCGTTTCAACACTTAAAGGATAGACTTTGTAGCGCACCTATCCTCTCATTGCCGGAAGGCACGGACGATTTTGTAGTCTACTGCGATGCATCTATCCAGGGTCTTGGATGTGTATTGATGCAACGGGATAAAGTTATTGCTTATGCTTCTCGCCAACTTAAGATTCACGAACGGAATTACACTACACACGATTTTGAACTGGGAGCGGTTGTTTTTGCGCTCAAGATATGGCGACATTACATGTACGGTACTAAGTGCACTATATACACTGATCACAGAAGCCTCGAACATATCTTCAAACAGAAGGAACTGAATATGCGACAACGACGATGGGTCGAATTACTGAACGACTAAGAATGTGCTATAAAGTACCATCCAGGCAAAGCCAATGTTGTGGCTGACGCCCTCAGTCGAGAGGACACCGCGCCTAAGCGCGTGCGAGCTTTACAACTCACTATACAGTCTAGTCTTCCTTCCCAGATACGAAATGCTCAGGTAGAAGCATTGAAACCAGACAACGTCAGGGCTGAAGCCCTATGCGGCTCAAGGCAACGCTTAGAACAGAAGGAAGATGGTGCTTCCTACGTCACAGGACGCATTTGGGTCCCACACTATGGTAACTTACGCGAGCTTGTAAGGGATGAAGCTCATAAGTCTCGCTACTCGGTACATCCAGGTTCGGATAAGATGTACCATGACCTCAGAACTACATATTGGTGGCCTAGCATGAAGGCCCACATAGCAACTTACGTTAGTAAGTGTTTGACTTGTGCGAGAGTCAAAGCAGAATATCAGAAACCATCAGGTCCACTCCAGCAACCTGAGATACCACAATGGAAATGGGAGCAAATTTCCATGGATTTTGTTACTGGCCTGCCTAGATCTCAGCGCGGAAATGATACTATTTGGGTGATCGTGGATCGACTCACAAAGTCTGCTCACTTCTTGGCTATCAAGGAAACGGATAAGTTCTCCACTCTAGCAGACGTATACCTTAAAGAAGTTGTCTCGAGGCACGGGGTGCCCACATCTATCATCTCTGATCGCGACGCACGTTTTACTTCAGAACTGTGGCAAGCAATGCATAAATCTTTTGGCTCTTGTTTAGACATGAGCACAGCTTATCACCCTCAGACAGATGGGCAGTCTGAGCGCACTATTCAAACTCTAGAAGACATGCTTCGGGCGTGCGTAATTGACCTTGGCAATGGTTGGGAGAAACATCTGCCACTCGTGGAATTTTCATACAATAACAGCTACCACACCAGCATTAAAGCTGCTCCATTTGAGGCATTGTACGGGCGTAAATGCCGGTCACCTTTCTGTTGGGCAGAGGTGGGATATAGTCAAATCACAGGTCCAGAGATGGTAGTCGATACTACAGAAAAGATTGCACAAATACGACAACGCATGGCGGCAGCACGCGACCGTCAGAAAGCATACGCCGATAAAGACAGGAAACTACTCGAATTCCAGGTTGGGGATCGAGCGCTACTCAAAGTTTCGCCCTGGAAGGGTGTGGTTCGTTTTGGCAAACGCGGCAAACTTAATCCACGATACGTCGGACCTTTCGAAGTTATTGAGAAGATAGGCAGGGTGGCCTACAGATTGAACCTACCAGTTGAACTCAGTGCAGTTCACAACGTCTTTCACGTGTCGAATCTGAAGAAGTGTCTGTCAGATAAGACCCACATAGTTCCTCTGAAAGAGCTCACTATTGATGAACAGTTACGATTTGTCGAGGAACCTGTTGAAATCACGGACCGGGATGTTAAGGTCCTCTATAACACTAGAATACCTCTTGTTCGAGTTCGTTGGAACTCCCGTCGTGGCCCAGAGTTCACCTGGGAACGAGAAGATCATATGAAACTCAAGTATCCCCAGTTATTCGGAAACCGTGCAACTACTACTGAGGCTGAAGCTACTACCGAATTTCGGGATGAAATTCCAACTCAACGGGGGGATGATGTGACACCCCAGGAAAACCAGTAAACGATACAACTTACTTAGCTTCCTCAGTAACCGCATGCTAAATTTCGGGACGAAATTTCTTCCAAGTTGGGGATAATGTGACAACTCGAGTTTCCGACTTTCACTTTCGCATTAAGTGCACGTTGACTTTGACTGTGTAGTTGTTTGACTTGTTTAACTTGTAACTGTACACGTTATTTTTTTTTAATGAACACATTGTGGTTGCATGATTTTGTGTTTGACTGTATAACATGAAACCTGTTGAAAACTTAAACTGTTAACACATAAAAGGACTCGATGAAACAGACAGGACCCGACGAAACAGACTGTTTCGCCATAAGCATCTCGACGAAACAGAAGTCTGTTTCGCCAAGCCCAGTTTCGCCAAGCCCATTAAGGGCCCAGAACGGTAATTCGTTCATATTAACGTGAACCGACTTCCTGTTTCACATCTTTGGCTAAAACAAAAACCCTAGAGTCTCTCCTTCTCTGTTGACGGCGATCTAGCATTCCCGAAGCCTCGAATCGATCAAGTTATTATCTCATTCTTCGTGGTTAGTGTTTAAGCTATGCGTGCTGTTTGATTTATATCCATTGCTAACTGTTTTGCTTGAAAACGATAAAGCTTGATGTTATATAACGTTTACACTCGTGTTACTTGATGAATTGATATTGCTAGAACATATAATATGGATTTCGATTCTTGTGTTATGAGATTTATGATTCAATTGCTGTTGATGATTGTTGCTGAATGGGAAAGGCCAGCATAGAGGATTTAGGGTTAGCACATGATTATGATATACAATGTTATGTGATGTATGATAACCGATGATTTCTGTATGAGGATTAGAATGTTTTCTGTGTTGTTGATGATTGATGATATTGGTGACGGCTGTTAGAATGATTAGGGTTTCTGTGATTTCGTAACTGAACTGTTCGACGAAACAGAACTCTCGGCGAAACAGAATGTGTTTCGCCATGGACAATCGACGAATTAGGATTCTGATTCGCCAAACAAGGCCACGACGAAACAGGAGATGTGTTTCGCCAATTTGTGTTTCGCCGAGGGATATCACGACGAATCAAGTGATTCGTCGAAGGGGCTCACGGCGAAACAGAGGGTGTTTCGCCGACTTGGGTAATTTGCACAGTAACTGTTTCTGTTAAAACTTAACTGAGTTAACTAACTGCTGTTAGATGTTATGCCTGACTTGTATGATCATGAATGCGTGCAATGTGCTACTTGGTGATTATTTATGCGTTGTCCACTATGATTATACTTACGTGCCAACTTCGTGAATGTAAACTGATTATGTACACGTGCGCACTTTAGGACGTGATTGACTTACTTTGAGCACATACTTTAGCATACCGAGCAAAACAAGGTGAGTTCACACTCTTTCTAAGGCATGGGATTCCCGGTGGTTTGGGAATGGGTTAAGAAACTAAAATGGAACCTACATATCCTCCTTGGGTAGGATATGTACCGCCATCCTCCATGGGTAGGATGCCAATATTAATCCTGCGTATTCTCCTTGGGTAGAATACGTACGTTCGTCCTCCTTGGGTAGGACAACAACCTTAACGTACGTAAAACCTACGTACACTCACACTCGCTACGGTCCTTGGATCAAGAAGGGCACGTACAAATACGACTAGTCTACACATGGGAAGCCCCCACTAATCTTCGCAAACATGCCTGGAATGGCCGCGAACTATACCAGAACAATCTTCGCAAACATGCCTGGAATGAATGGCCGCGAACTATACTAGAACAATCTTCGCAAACATGCCTGGAATGCCCGCGAACTATACTTTAATCTTCACAAACATGCCTGGAGGGCCGCGATACAAATATAACTAGTCTAGAAAACATGGGAGACCCCCACTAAACTTCGCAAACATGCCTAGAGGGCCGCGATGCTATTACATACGAAACATGGTTTACAAAACGAACAACTGATTTTACGAAACGAACATTATAACTGAATAACCAACTGTGAACTCGCTCAACTAGTTGTTGACTCTCTGTTACATGCCTTGCAGGACTTTAGGTACTTTTGGAGCTTGCACGGGAGGCACGGTCGTTGTGGACATGGATCGTGAATGTGTTGTTAAACATTATGACATTTTGTACTTTAACTTATGTTGGGTCTTACATTATTGCTTCCGCTACACACATATTTTATGTTAGGTTTGAAAACACCTATCGTATTGATGAATGACTTTTACTATATACTTATGTTCAATATGATTGGTGGCTTGATCCTGGTCATGTCACGCCTCCAAGCGGTGGTACTCCGCGTGTGGATTTTGGGGGTGTGACAAAGATGCTCGCACAACAATCAACAAACTCTCCGCGCAAAGGGAGAACAAACAGGAGAATAGGGAGAGACAGTGGACTCCCCTAATAAAGACCCCGGCGGAGGTTCTGAGTACTGAAGACTATCAATTCAAACCTCCGATCCCAATGAAAAATAAACATGGACAAGACCCGGCACAATACTGCGAATATCACAAAGATAACGGGCATACCACTAACAACTGCATCTCTCTACGCACAGAAATAGAGAAAGCCCTCAAGAGCGGCGAACTCACGCATTTACTCCAAAATGTGCGCAAAGAGATTAAGCAGATAACCCGGGGTGAGGAGGGCCCAAGAAAACGGGCAAAAACCTAAAAGACGACTCTATAAGTTTCCCGCGGAAAGACATGATCCATCAAGCAAAGCGGAAATATTAGAGAGTAAGTTAAGTTTCACATAATTATTAGCAAAACTTTGTAAAAGCCTCTGTGCTCTATCCGTAAATAAAATTGCAAAGTTTCTATTATTTCTGTGTTTACAAAGTGCATGCAATTTCTTTTAGTAAGCGCAAAAACATTATGGTAGTTCTAAAACAAGCTTCATGAACGGTCAGTGATCACATCACAAACGGCCATAAGTTCAAGCATGAGCTTTATACCAACTTCATTCGCCTTACTCAACAAAAAGTAATCGTACTCATGCAAAATATTGTAAACAAACAAATAGAAACATCATACTTAGCGTACAGATACGCCCTAAAAAAAAACTTTCAAACACGGCAGTGTTTAAGTTACTTGCGCAACAGCGCGCCAACAAAATAGGGATTTACATCCCAACTATTACAAGAAAATTGTTCAATACATTTTCCAACCTACGCTAAATCTTCACCCTCATCCGGAAAGATTTCCCTTAGTTGCGCCACATGATCATCAGATTGCAGCGCAACATTTATCAGATCCATAACCGAAAGTTGCAAGTTGTTAAACTCTGTCTTTAAGGCAGCAAGCGCGGCACCAGTATCCGCGCCAAAAGTCGCAGACTTACTGTTATCCCAGTCAACCATTAAAGCACTGTTCACATGATGGGAACATTCCGCATATCCTTGCGCATATCCATCTCTTCGCGCAGCAACCAACAAACGAGCAACGGTTTTATCCAACTCTTCAGAGTTCAGCACAGATTCAGCAATCTGTGAAATCAAGTAAAAATAAGTATCAAGAAAGCGCATAAACAGTTCCGCAACAAAAAGGGAGAAAAGAAACTTACACAAGCAATACCACGATCTTTCAACCAGGCCATATTGTTCTTCAAAGGTTCAAGCTCGCTTTCCGCTGTAACCCGCGCCGTTTCTGAATTTTCCAACTTCTCTTCGACTTCAGTCAAACGGCGGGAGGTTTCAGTATTCTCGGAATGCGCTAGCTCCAAATCCTTCTTAAGTTTTTCCTGATCAGAAAGCAAAACAGTAAGTTCTTCCAATTCTTTATCTCTAAGAGCAAGAGTGGTGCAAGCTTGTACCTCTCGTTGCTCACTGCGCTCCCTATGAGAACGCGCTTCTTCCAAAACAGCTTCGACATCCGCTTTCTCCTTCTTCAACCTTTCTACCTCCGCATCCTGATTCTTCAATTTTTCAACCTCAGCCTTGAGGTTAGTAATTATATTACGGAGGTTTGCCTTCTCAACATTATCTTTTTCGCAAATTCTCCTCCAGTTTTTGCGTTCTTCAGAAAGAAGAGCAGCTTCAGCTTCCGCTTTTCTTTTCCAACCAGCAACAGACCATTCCTCAGTCTTGCGCTAAACCTCAAACTTGGCCTGATCAGCTTCCAATTTAGCCTTCAGCTGAGTCAGGCGTTTCTCGTCTTTGGCAAATCTTTTTCGAGACACCATAAAGGTTTCCCGGTCTTTATGCATACTATACCACTCACGCACTATACGGTGAGTGGTAGAGACGTGAGCAGCAGTTTCTTCAACGTAAGATTGATAGGTTTGTTCATAAGACCGGCCTTCTTGAAGCTTGATCTCTCCAGGCGGAAGTATCCCCTGCAACCAATCTTGGCACACGCGCCAATCTGAGAAAGTGTCACCTTTCTTTAAATTCCAAACGGGGGCGTGAGGCTCAGAGGCATCTTTCTCCATATAAGTCCGGTAGTAATAATCTCCCAAGGTTTCTTCTGGGCGGATTGGAGAATGTTTACCAAACCCAGCAGATGAGCCTTGCCCTTCAACTGTCACCTTCTCAACATGCTCGGGCATGGCATCAGAAGGTTTAGGGGAAGAAGTTGAAGTTTTTTCAGCAGATTGTTCTTTCCCCAGATCTTGCGCAACAGTTTCAGGGGTTTGTGGCTTACCAGCACCATCCACCACACCTGGATCAACAACTTTTTTAGCAACATCAACAGGCTTCTCAGCCTCAGCAACATTCTCCACACCACCGTCAGCAACCTCTGTAGGCTCTAACAGATCACCGACAGAAGCACGCGGAGGGGAGGATGGAAGTTCTTCATTTACCACAGATTGCAGTTTTGTGGGAAAAGGGGAAACAGGAACCTCTGGAAAGAACAACCAAAATCTGTAAAGATTTATCGCGCATAAAGAAAACAAGAAAAGGCAACACTTACCAGGAACAGATTCTGAAATAAAAGAATCAAGATTCCCCTTTCTGTTAATTTTCTTCCTCTGAATTTTCTTAGAAGGCTGACCCTCAGCATCAGTATCAGCTTGCTTCCTTTTACCAGTTTTCCTATGCACCAAATGCTCAGGACTTGAATCTAAGTCAATAGGTTCATGTGGGTTAGATGGCGGGATATCAACAGAATCCCTCGGTTCAGGCTTTGGTTCCCGTACAGTTACTATAACACCCGAAAATTTTAAAACAAAAATGTAACAACCCTTATGATTTATAGTCCAATAGGAAACCCTAATTAAGACACCCAAGTAATTCTGCACAAACCCTAAGATTTTTAGAATTTTCAGAATCAGGATTAGGGCCCCTAAAACTCAGGGGGGGTATTACCTACTTGACGATTATCTTCATAACTTGCGGACGAAGTTGAATTTAATGATTTCGTCGACTCAGCTAGCCTAGTCCCACACGTGGCAACCCTATACATAAAATAAGTTCTCTCGTGGGCCGCCTCAAGTTAGCTTAAAACTCACGCGGGCCGCCTAAGGGTCAAAATTCGACTATAAATAGAGGATGTTGGGACTTGATTCTGGGCACAAAAACGACGATCAAACTCCAAAATTTCGCTGAGTTATCGTCCGATTACTCTCAAAACACACACGAAACACTAATTAAGTATAGCAGGGTGCTGCAGAACAGGGTAATAACTCGATCGCTATTACGATTCATTGTCCGATCGATCAATATATCCAATGGATGTTTAAGTGCTGCCCACATTAGGGTTATACTTTGTCATTCGTCATTAATTTGACGGATCATCGTTAATTCGATGGATAAAGTATTGTACTTTGTCGTTCGTCATTAATTTGACGGATCATCGTTAATTCGATGGATGAAGTATCGCACTTTGTCGTTCGTTGTGAGAATTTGATCTCGTGAGTTATCGTAAAGGCTGTATTAAGTTAATTACCTAGTTTATGTGCAAATTAGGTTAAAAAGGATAAATCAATAGGCTAAGCTCTGCCCGTGTAAACCTACAATTGAAAACAAGGTAGCATCACTTGAAAATTTTAAGGTACGGATAGATTCCTTTTATTTCAATTTATGTCGTTTGGACATTTCTGATTTTAAAGTCCGTATTAAGATCTAAGGTATAAGTTATAAGTTCAGTACGAATAGATTTCCTTTCTTTCGATTTACGTCATTTGATATAAGTATATCATTTCTGATTTTAAAATCCGTATTAAGATCTAAGGTATAAGTTATAAGTTCAGTACGGATAGATTCCTTCCTTTCGATTTCTGTCAATTCTGATTCCGTATTAAGATAAGTTATAAATTCCTTACGTATAGAATCCTTTATTTCGATTTATGTCAGTTAGGCACGTATAGAATCCTTTATTTCGATTTATGTCAGTTCGGCACGTATAGAATCCTTTATTTCGATTTATGTCAGTTAGGTACGTATAGAATCCTTTCGATTTATGTCCGTTGGGTACGGATCGACTCCTTCCTTTCGATTTATGTCATTTTGAGATAAGTATATTATTCCTGATTTTAAGTTCCGTAATTAAGATTTAGTTATGAGATAAGTTATAAATTCCATACGGCTAGAATCCTTTCTTTCGATTTATGTCAGTTGAATAAGTATAGAATCCTTTCTTTCGATTCATGTCCGTTGGGTACGGATAGAATCATTTCTTTTGATTTATGTCATTTGGATATAAGTATATAAATTTAAATTCCGTATTAAGATTAAGTCATGATTTTAAGTTCCGTATTAAGATTAAGTTATGAAATAAGTTATAAGTTTCGTACGGATAGAATTCCTTTCTTTCGATTTATGTCCGTTGGGTACGGATAGAATTCTTTCTTTCGATTTATGTCGTTTGGATATAAGTATATCATTCCTGATTTTAAATTCCGTATTAAGATTAAGATAAGTTATAAGTTCAGTACGGATAGAATTCCTTTCTTTAGATTTATGTCCGTTGAATACAAGTTCCGTATTAAGATTAAGTTAGGAAATACGTGTTGGAAGTTACAAACGTTTTGAAAAGGTTTTGTTTTACATCAGTTAGTTAGAAAATGGTTTATTTTATACGAGTTTCATTTCCTACTCTAGTGGTTCCTTATTAACGAGTCAAGGTTTTATCTTGTTCGTTTAATAAACCACATTTTGGGGACGAAATTGTCAAGATAGGATTGATATCCATACCTTGGTGACTGGTTCCACTCTTTACTCATTAAATTCATACACTCCTCACGTCTTTGATTATTGATTCATTTGACAGTCCGTTCGATTCCTATTCTAATCATTTGATTTAGTTTTCATGTCATGCGATAGTTTTTCTATTAAGTTGTACTCATTATCGCATGTTCCAATATATGTTCCGTTCTGTTCTGAAAATAAGTTTTATAAGTTATGTGAATAAGACTATTTGTACTCTGATACCCTGAGTATCGCTTCTCGTGGAGTGTCCCACGAGCATGTTGTTGCGGCATCGACATCATGTGCTCCATCCGTGACGGAGAGATTAGTTCACGGCGTCTCTTAAGTACAAGTGTGGTACATATATTAGGAGGCGTATGGATCGATCCTAGGATTTAAGTTTTCAGGAAATGGATAACGGGTATGCCAACTTGCCATTTCATGTGATAAGTATACAGGAGTAGCTACCTGTGTATTGTCACGTTTTCAGTTTGCTCATGGGTACATCCGTAAGATATGATTATGAAATTAAGTTATTTGCATCGTCAAGTTCCATCCGGTCATCAAAATAAAATAAGCTTTTGTTTTCCTCTATCCGCACACTGGGCAAAACTTTTCAAATTTTGCTCAGACGTACGTTTTTGTGTTTTCTTCTTTACGTCAGGTTATCAAGACAAGCTGGGACGGAATATGGAAGAGTGCTCGAGTGTTTGGAAAAGACGGAAGAAATAATTGTAATGGATTAGATATCCTTCATTAAGCTGTAAAGCCTTGTAATACATTTAAGTATAAATGGAATTATGTTTTTGATCTGACTACTGTTATAGTGACACGCCGGCCCGTTCCGGGACGGGGTGTTACAGCTATGGTATCAGAGCAAAGGCTCTTTCCTGTAGAAAACTTAAACATAAGATAAGACCTGTGAGGTAATGGGTAGACATTGGGTTAGGATTTCGATGTCCAATCAGTCGATACATTGGTTAGTGACTTTTCTTTACACTTCATGATAGTCTCGAACATAAGTATTTCGTCATCTTCATTGTTTTTACTCTAGATTTATTTCAAGTATGACTATTGATCATAGTGGGTCACGTTCAAGTATGATTATTAATATATATATATATGTATGTAATAATTTCGAGGACGAAATTTTTTTAAGAGGGGTATATTTGTAACACCCGAAAATTTTAAAACAAAAATGTAACAACCCTTATGATTTATAGTCCAATAGGAAACCCTAATTAAGACACCCAAGTAATTTTGCACAAACCCTAAGATTTTCAGAATTTTCAGAATCAGGATTAGGGCCCCTAAAACTCAGGGGGGGTATTACCTACTTGACGATTATCTTCATAACTTGCGGACGAAGTTGAATTTAATGATTTCGTCGACTCAGCTAGCCTAGTCCCACACGTGGCAACCCTATACATAAAATAAGTTCTCTCGTGGGCCGCCTCAAGTTAGCTTAAAACTCACGCGGGCCGCCTAAGGGTCAAAATTCGACTATAAATAGAGGATGTTGGGACTTGATTCTGGGCACAAAAACGACGATCAAACTCCAAAATGTCGCTGAGTTATCGTCCGATTACTCTCAAAACACACACGAAACACTAATTAAGTATAGCAGGGTGCTGCAGAACAGGGTAATAACTCGATCGCTATTACGATTCATTGTCCGATCGATCAATATATCCAATGGATGTTTAAGTGCTGCCCACATTAGGGTTATACTTTGTCATTCGTCATTAATTTGACGGATCATCGTTAATTCGATGGATAAAGTATTGTACTTTGTCGTTCGTCATTAATTTGACGGGTCATCGTTAATTCGATGGATGAAGTATCGCACTTTGTCGTTCGTTGTGAGAATTTGATCTCGTGAGTTATCGTAAAGGCTGTATTAAGTTAATTACCTAGTTTATGTGCAAATTAGGTTAAAAAGGATAAATCAATAGGCTAAGCTCTGCCCGTGTAAACCTACAATTGAAAACAAGGTAGCATCACTTGAAAATTTTAAGGTACGGATAGATTCCTTTTATTTCAATTTATGTCGTTTGGACATTTCTGATTTTAAAGTCCGTATTAAGATCTAAGATTAAGTCATGATTTTAAGTTCCGTATTAAGATTAAGTTATGAAATAAGTTATAAGTTCCGTACGGATAGAATTCCTTTCTTTCGATTTATGTCCGTTGGGTACGGATAGAATTCTTTCTTTCGATTTATGTCGTTTGGATATAAGTATATCATTCCTGATTTTAAATTCCGTATTAAGATTAAGATAAGTTATAAGTTCAGTACGGATAGAATTCCTTTCTTTAGATTTATGTCCGTTGAATACAAGTTCCGTATTAAGATTAAGTTAGGAAATACGTGTTGGAAGTTACAAACGTTTTGAAAAGGTTTTGTTTTACATCAGTTAGTTAGAAAATGGTTTATTTTATACGAGTTTCATTTCCTACTCTAGTGGTTCCTTATTAACGAGTCAAGGTTTTATCTTGTTCGTTTAATAAACCACATTTTGGGGACGAAATTGTCAAGATAGGATTGATATCCATACCTTGGTGACTGGTTCCACTCTTTACTCATTAAATTCATACACTCCTCACGTCTTTGATTATTGATTCATTTGACAGTCCGTTCGATTCCTATTCTAATCATTTGATTTAGTTTTCATGTCATGCGATAGTTTTTCTATTAAGTTGTACTCATTATCGCATGTTCCAATATATGTTCCGTTCTGTTCTGAAAATAAGTTTTATAAGTTATGTGAATAAGACTATTTGTACTCTGATACCCTGAGTATCGCTTCTCGTGGAGTGTCCCACGAGCATGTTGTTGCGGCATCGACATCATGTGCTCCATCCGTGACGGAGAGATTAGTTCACGGCGTCTCTTAAGTACAAGTGTGGTACATATATTAGGAGGCGTATGGATCGATCCTAGGATTTAAGTTTTCAGGAAATGGATAACGGGTATGCCAACTTGCCATTTCGTGTGATAAGTATGCAGGAGTAGCTACCTGTGTATTGTCACGTTTTCAGTTTGCTCATGGGTACATCCGTAGGATATGATTATGAAATTAAGTTATTTGCATCGTCAAGTTCCATCCGGTTATCAAAATAAAATAAGCTTTTGTTTTCCTCTATCCGCACACTGGGCAAAACTTTTCAAATATTGCTCAGACGTACGTTTTTGTGTTTTCTTCTTTACGTCAGGTTATCAAGACAAGCTGGGACGGAATATGGAAGAGTGCTCGAGTGTTTGGAAAAGACGGTAGAAATAATTGTAATGGATTAGATATCCTTCATTAAGCTGTAAAGCCTTGTAATACATTTAAGTATAAATGGAATTATGTTTTTGATCTGACTACTGTTATAGTGACACGCCGGCCCGTTCCGGGACGGGGTGATACAATTACTGCAGGAGTTAGACCCTCCAAAGAATCAGAAACCACCACATAATCACACCCGGAGTCAAAGGAACGGCGCGTACCTTTCTTCTCTCCAACATTTTTCGTCCTCAAAGTTTGAGTTTTGTCAGCCCCACCTTTCTTCGGCGCAGAGGTAGAAGTCATCGCGCGTTTTTTCCTTTCAGGGCCTATGCCTAAATTTGACAATTCACCTACAAAAGCGCAAAAGAACAACTTACCCACAAGCGCAGAAAGGAAAACAGAAACAAATATAACTCACCAGCACCAGCAGCAGGATGAACAGACAAATCCGCATCCCACGGAAGAACAAAGTTCTTTACAATCCTATGGTACCAAAGCTCTTCTTCAGGCTTCTTCTTAATAGTACCCATCTTACCACCCTCCCTCTTAAAAGCAACAACATACAGTGAAACAACTGTAATCAAAGAGAGCGGGTCAACAACAACAAAAAAAAAAAAGAGGGAAAAACCCTAAACTTACTATGACCATCCTCATTATATACTGGCTTATCATCACGATCCATCTTCCAATTTAAACTCATGCCGGCTCCGACAAGAGCTTTCTCCGGCAAAGCGATGTTGGGAACATCCTTCAAATCTTGATACTAGTTCTCATCAACAGGGGTTTGAATCGTTTCAATCGGAACATCTTCCTTTCCCCTTAAAACCATCCTCACCGGAATCACTCCGGCCTTGATAAAGAAGAATTTTTGTTTCCAATCGTGAAAAGATTTTGGGGGTTGCTGTAAAACCTTCTTTGCAGACGCCCTCTGAACGAACGAGTAAAACCCTTGGGTACAGTGCATCTGGTGAAAAACCCTAAATCGGGAAACAGTCGGCTCAATGTGCATTGTCCGACACACAAATTCAAAATGTCGAACCCTAACCATGCCAATAGGATGAAGTTGGGAGATGTGCAGGTTGTAAAACCCAAGGATTTCAAGAAAAAACTTAGTGACAGGCAAACGAAAGTTACCTTCACTGAAAAAATCCCAAAAAAGGGTAATATACCCAGCTGGAGCATCTGCTGCAGTCTGCCCCTCTTCAGGGTACAGAGCACCCCAGTTTTCCGGGAATTTGAAATTCCTAACCAAGCCATCGAAGGTCACTCTAGGCCACTTTAACGGTGGAAGTTCAGTCGACATTTCTTCAGAAAAATCGTCTTGATGTTCTCCGGTTGACATAAGAAGAGGGAATGATAATTCTTTTTCTTAGAAGAAAGGAACGGGGAAAGTTTCAACAAAACAATGATTGCACAAAGGAGGCTACCCAAACGTTATATATACTCATCGCAATAAATAGCATCGGTAACCGCTACAACACCTTTTTCGGATATCACAGTTCTCCAAGCAGCAGAAAGAGTGAATATCAACACACACGCGTTTGCACGCGCGCGTGTAAGACACGGACAGTAACAACAACTGACAATGACAGTCTGTCATTCAGGCTTACTGTACCGGTCTCATTCAAAGTCAAAGATTTTCAAAAATCTTTACAAAAATCAAAATGAATCTTCTTCCAGAAGTTTCTTATTTTTCGCGCCCAAAAGCATTTCCCTCTCATAAGTCCAGTGCTCCACTTACTTGCATAAATGCAACACTAGACTGGGGGGGACTTGAAGGGGTAAGGTCCCAAAAATCCCATAATAAGGGCTTAGGACCATACCACAACCTCATCTTTAAAGATATCCTTACCTTGCGCGGCCGCGCACTGGTCTTACAAAAGGAAGACTTTGAAAACAGTCAACAATCAACACTTACGCACCGAAGGGAAATCATAAGGCCTTGCGCTTTCCTTCCACAAAGCAAAGGGTAAAAATCTTACATTAGACATTTCCGCCCAATATCCAGACTTGGATACTATTTACCCAGACTTGGGAATTATTTATTCAGTGGTCTCCACACGATAAGATGCCACACCAGATTACAGCAAGTAATCTTCTCGAAGAAATACGATCGTGCACCACCAAGACGGTTATAACCGTCTGGACACGTGTCGGCTCCCTAGATGTCTCCGGAATCACAGTGATGGCATGTAATTGGAGAGTAATCTCCACTTGGCCACCTTACACGTGGCAAATCCCCAGCCTTCGATCTAAGCCACGATCCGTGTGCTCTCACGTCGGATCATGAAGATTGACGGAAGGAAATGTAACCGCTTACGGGGTTAGCATCTTCCGTCAACTTTTCACCAACGGGTTTTCCCGCCTAAACGACTCCCGGCTATAAATATGAGAAACAACCCAGGTAAGAATTCAAGTTACATACACTTCTCAAATACATCTTCTTCTTCATTACCCATACTTATTCTCACACCGGAGACGGGTCAAGGAGAGAACCCTCTTCTCCCCTTGGCAAGGCTAACGGTGCTCTTTTTTGCAGAATTACCGGAGAAGAAGATTAGTTGAACCTGAATTGAACGAGAGGAAACCCACCTTTTATGCGGATTCAAACCCCCTAGATATCTCGGTTCCGACCATTTATCTAGTGTTTCTTCAGTAATTGGATTCAATAATCATTACACCATATGTGTAGTTGTTTGGGTGAATAATGCTCTACGTTTGGGCGTTATCCGCCACGTGGCATCCTTATCAGCAAATGGGTGTTTTTTTTAAATGAGTGTAGTGGGGATATGGGCATTATGTTAAAAGGTGTGTAAAGAATTAAAAAAAAAAACCATGAAAAAAATTGATTGGCCAAAGAAGGAGGGGTTAAATGTGATTGGTCAATTGAATTGTCACAACCCCCGGCCCCTAGTTACTTGGGAACGGGCGGCCGCGAACCAGTATCAGTGCTATCGATGTTTATCAGTTTGACAGCGGAATTTACATTAGGACCGTAGTTAGAAAATATTTTATCGGATTAAAATACCACATTTTTATAATAGTAAATACATGGAAAATTCCCAAGTTTCCATTACAAACATGTTTATATGGATAAACCCTAATTTATTTAATTAAAACATTTTCTTTATTTAGGTAACTTTTATAGCCACGTTTCCAAGCCTTCAGTGCTGTCCAGCTGGCTTCTATTTGGCTTTCACATTTTGTTACCTGAAACGTGTTTAAAAACATTTGTCAGTGGGAAATACTGTTGAGTGAATCCCAATTTAATCAAAACAGGTTTTATCATTTTACAGCATTGAGGGCGATCGCGCAATTACATTTGTTTATTTTTCTACCTTAATTACCACCCACGGTACTGTCAACTCGACTTGTGATCATGTTACTACTCACAGTGTAGTAACAAATTTTGTATACAAAACCCCAACATACCGGCGATAATTGTAGAATTACAAATACTCAATCACTGTTAATTATCATGTAAAATAATTTTTGGTTTTGTAAAAACAGTTTATATAAAGAAAGGATTACCCACATTGCTATTTTAGGTTTTTCCCTGTGACTTCCTGGTTATAATCTAATAAATTAAACAATGCACACGCGTTAGTATAATAACCCAATATTTACATTAGTTATACCCTCCCCGAGAAAGAACTCCAACGACTACGTCGGGCAGAGCCTCGACAGCCGTTACGGAGCACAAGATCAATCGGGCAGCGTATCTAATACGTAACCGGGGGTTATAATACTTACAATGAGGCAGAGCTTCGCTAATTAGGGGGTATTATGCCTGGGAATTACTTATACTATAGAGAAATTGAGAGAGAATTTCGAAGTTTGAACGAGTTGGGACTGAAGGCCGATGGCATCTATTTATAGGGTCTGATCGGCCATTTGTCGCACCTCGCGAAAGCCGAAGACAAAGTCTTCGCGCCCCGCGAGAGACCTAGACTAGGCTCTAGCCTTGTCTGGTCACAAGTGTAGGTTTGCCACGATCATGCCACGTAGCGGCTCAGAGGGCGGCCTTGTGGCCTAGCTGTCGCTCCCCACGACAGCCTTCCTTGGCTTTGTCGCGCCCCACGAGCGACCATTAATTTTTGTTTTTATTTTATTTTTATAAAATTAAAGGTATTCGGGACCGGTTTTCGTATACGGGGTGTATTTTAGGACGTATAGGGGTGTTATAATTATTTTGGGGGAGTTGTTATATCCTTCCCACCTTGTTTTAGAACTCGTCCTCGAAATCTATTGGAACAGGTGTGGATAATTCCTCTGCATCTCTGATTCAAGCTCCCAAGTGTATTCTGGTCCTCTCTTAGAATCCCATTTCACTTTGACTATTACCAATCTCTTGTGTTTGAGATTCTTGACTATCCTGTCTTCTATCTGTAGTGGCTTCTCTACGAACTTAAGCTTTTCATTTACCTCTATATCCTTAAGAGGTACCACTAATGATTCATCAGCTAAGCACTTTTCGAGATTACATACATGAAATACATCATGTATTCCTGCCATTTCCTCTGGCAGTTGAAGCTGATAAGCTACTGGTCCTATTCCTCTAATAATTTCAAAGGGTCCAACATACCTGGGGCTTAGCTTTCCTCTTTTGATGAATCTTACCACTCCTTTCCTTGGAGAAACTTTTAATAAAACCTTGTCTCCTACCTGAAATTCCAATGGCTTTCGTCGGTTATCAGCATAGCTCTTTTGTCGATCGGGTGCTGCTTTTAGTCTATCCTTGACTTGAATAATCTTGTATGTTGTTTCTCGCACTATATTTGGTCTAGATAATTGCTTTTCTCCAATTTCTGCCCAACAGACTAGAGTTCGACACTTTCGTCCATAAAGTGCTTCGAATGGTGCAGCATTGATACTGGTATGATAGTTGTTATTGTAAGAAAATTCTATCAATGGTAAATGATCATCCCAATTTCCTTCGAAATCAATTACACAAGCTCTAAGCATATCTTCCATCGTCTGAATCCTCCTTTCGCTTTGTCCATCCGTTTGAGGATGATAAGTTGTGCTTAGATTTAGCTTGGTTCCCGTTGCTTTTTGGAAACTTGTCCAAAAATGAGAAGTAAAACGGCTATCTCTATCAGACACAATAGATAAAGGAATTCCATGTAATGAAACTATTTCATTTACATACAACTTGGCTAATTGTTCCATGCTGAGGGTTTCCTTCATCGGTAAGAAATGAGCAGACTTGGTTAGCCTATCTACAATCACCCAGATTGTATCATTACCCTTTCGTGTCTTGGGTAATTTGGTAACAAAATCCATTGTTATCAATTCCCATTTTCATACAGATATTTCTAGTTGCTGTAATAAACCTAAGGGTTTCTGATGTTCAGTTTTAACTTGTGAACAAGTTAAACACTTGGCTACATAAGCTGCTATATCCTTTTTCATTCCTATCCATCATAAATTCTTTCTTAAGTCTTGATACATTTTATCACTTCCAGGATGTATCGTATACTTAGACTTATGGAAATCTTCTAATATTTGGTGACGTAGGTTTCCTAGTTGAGGTATCCAAATCCTTTTCTTATGGAATCTCCAAATTCCATCTGTTCCTTGTTCTAATTCCTTAATCATACCTTTTAATTTCTCATTATCAACCTTGATTACTAATTCTTGTACTTTTCTAATTTGCTCGTTTAAATCTATCTGCAGATTTAAATTAAGAGAACGTACTCTTTTTGGCTTTTCGTGATACTTTTGACTTAAAGCATCAGCTACTACATTAGCCTTTCCTACATGATACTAGATACTACAATCATAATCACTAAGGATTTCCATCCAGCGTCTTTGTCTCATATTTAACTCCTTTTGCCCAAAAACATATTTTAAACTCTTATGATCGGTGAAAATGGTAAACTCACTACCGTAAATGTAAAGTCTCCAAATTTTAAGGGCAAAAATTATGGCTCCTAATTCTAAATCATGGGTTGAATAATTTTCTTCATGATTCTTAAGTTGTCTAGAGGCATAGGCTATAACATTTTGATGTTGCATCAACACACATCCATAACCTAACTTAGAAGCATCACAGTAGACTACAAAGTCTTCAGTTCCTTCTGGTAATGTTAGTATAGGTGCGTTGGTTAATCTTTGCTTAAGAATTCTAAAGGCTTCTTCCTGTTTTGGTCCCCATTCAAACTTAACAGACTTACAGGTCATTTTTGTTAAAGGAATGGCTATTCTAGAAAAATCTCGGATAAACCGTCTATAATAACCTGCCAATCCTAAAAAGCTTCTTACTTCTGTTGGTGACTCAGGGGCTTTCCATTTAGTAATCGCCTCGATCTTTGTGGGATCCACATAAATTCCTTCATGATTAACTAAATGTCAAAGAAATTGTACTTCTTCTAACCAAAATTCACATTTTGAAAATTTAGCGTAAAACTTTTCTTTTCTCAGCAATTTTAGGAGTGCATGCAGATGCGTTGCTTGTTCCTCTTTACTCTTAGAGGAAATGAGAATATCATCTATAAATACAATTACGAATTTATCCAGATATGGCTTACATATTATGTTCATCATGTCCATAAATACGGCTGGGGCATTGGTTAAACCAAATGGCATGAAGGTAAATTCATAGTGGCCATACCTTGTTCTGAAGGCTGTTTTAGGAATGTCCTCTTCCTGTACCTTTAATTGATGATATCCTGAGCTTAAGTCGATCTTAGAAAAAAATCGAGCTCCTTGCAATTGATCAAACAGATCATCGATTCTCGGTAATGGGTACCGATTTTTAATCGTGACCTTGTTCAACTCTCGGTAATCAATGCACATACGCATTGACCTGTCTTTCTTTTTGACAAACAAGATCGGTGCTCCCCATGGCGATGAACTTGGCTATATGAATCCTTTCTCCAAAAATTCGTCCAACTGTTTCTTTAGTTCTTGCATTTCTGCTGGTGCCAAACGGTAGGGTGCTTTTGCAATTGGTGCTATCCCTGGTAGCAGATGAATTCTGAATTCGACTTCCCTATCTGGCGGTAGTCCTGGTAGCTCTTCTTGAAACACATCTGAGAATTGAGATACTACGGGAATATATTTCAATTATTTTCCTTTAGTGTTAATGATTATATAAATCGTATACATTAGTGACCATTTTCTTGCATAACTGGCTATTTTCATCACAGAGATGAATTTTGTGGATCTAGATGGCTTATTTCCTTTAATTGTGATCTTTTCACCCTTTGGTGAATTTACTTGGATTGACTTTTGATCACATAGAATACTAGCTTTATTTGCTACTAACCAATCCATTCCTAATACAATATCAAATCCAGCCAGATTCATTGGGTAAAGATTTGCAATAAAATTATGTTTTGAAATTTCTATTCTTGCTCCCTGCAAGACTTCAGTAATCTTAATGGATTCTCCATTTGCTGTCTTTACTAGACATTCTTGTTAAGTTTAGTTAATGGTTGATTGAGAAGTTTGCAAAATGAAGTATTAATAAAACTTTGGTTCACACCAGAGTCAAATAATACTTTAGCAAAAACATCATTAACTAAAAACGTACCGGCAATCATGTCCGGGATCATCTTTGCTTCTTCGGCTGTCAGAACAAATGCCCTAGCATTCTTAGTAGTCTTGTTGTTCATGGCTAGAGCTAGTTTCGGACAATTCGGCTTGATATGCCCTTTTTCTCCACAGTTGAAGCACACTCCATTACTGGGTTTCTTCCTACAATCTTCTTCCTTATATCCTGGTATCTTGCAGAAGTTGCAGTATGTAGAGCATCTTCCTGAATGCTTCTTCTTGCAGGCCTTACAATAAGGTGCAGAAGTAGATATCATCACTTTCTTCAAACTCATCATCATCATCTTGTGCATTGGCGTATAACGCCATAATCTCGTCTCGTCTTTATTGCATCCTATACCTAGATATCATCACAACCCTGGATCTTGCATCGTTTGAAGGTGCTAAATCACAGAGCTATTCAAGAAGATGTAGTCTATTTGTGTTCAGTATTTCGTCCATCGTCAATAAATAATCCACCCCGTGTTGATAAGTCACCTTCATCGTTCTTGATTGTTCATCCAAACTCCAATTGGTAACTTTTAATAGATCAGTATTGTCAACATCATCATCATCATCATCATCATCATCTGCTGGAAATTTTCTCTTCAATCTTCTTGTTACCGTTCGATTCCTTTCACAGTCGTAGGCCAATGGAATCCCAAGGGCCATAATATCCTTCTGAACGGCTTCATCCATACTAAGTATGGCCTTGATTGTCTTGACCTTCACCCTTCTTCTGTCAGAGAACTTTAGGACGAAACGTCTCACTGACCTCTCAAACCTCTATGCAATAACTCGAGCCATTTTTTTAAAGTTGTATGGCATTTTAGACAATGTGTGGCATGTTTAATGAATGTGTGGAATGTTAAGCTTTGTTTACTTGTTCTACTTATATAATGACCTTTTTTTGCCTGAGGTAGATATATGTTTTTGGCGCTAAAAACATTAGTAATTATATTTTTTTGATGTGTACTTTGTGTATCATTTGTCATGCTATGTAGGATGCAGGCCTATAACGTGACAGGTAACTATTTGAAAAGATAAATAAATTCAATTACGATGGTGTCGCTTTTAATAAAATAAATGTTGGTAATAAAGTTTCCGTCGTTTCAGTTACTGTTTGTAGTTACTGTGTTGTTCAGCTTCATCTGTTAAGGCTGTAACACATCCAATCTTTTCAGGGTTTGGCATTTTGTATTTAAAGCCGTTTAGATAAAGACGAAACATTGTTTTATACATTGTTTTAATGGCATTTAGTTAATTTTTGCTGTTTTTAATAATAATTGATTAAAGTAATTTTATTATAAGTTTTGGCATTTTGGCGTTTTATATAGCAACAATGTGTTTAGCCAGGATCCGTTCTCACAGTTTTCACATTTTAGGCGTTTGGTGTTTGTAGCATCTTAGCGTTTCATAAGCATTTTTTTATAGAAATAATGTATTTTATCAGTGGAGAATTAGATAACAAACCACAGAAAATGACCCCTAAAAAAATAGAAAATGAAAAAAAAATAAAAACTGCTAATCCAATTTCTCATCCAAATCTTCACTGTCATCAGTCTCTTCTTCTTGAAGTTTTTGTGCCTTGAACCTTTGAATACCTTATATAGATGCCGATTTTCGTACATAACGCCCCGCTCTAGACGAAGCTAATCAGTCAGTAAAATATGGTATCCTGTATTTTGGTGTGATCTATTGTTGTTTGTTGACCTGTTGTTGTAGATCAAAGCCTGTGTGGATGCTATTATCATCATGGAGTCCAAAATAGCATTTACAATGGGACTGGTCTCTTCTTCTCATCCAAACCTTCTTCAAGAACAAAGCACACAAAATGACATTCACTGTCATCAGTCTCTTTTTCTTGAAGATTTGTGCATCTCATTCAGCAAAATCTTATAGAGTAACCCACCTCACCTAAGAATTCATTCAGTGAAACTTCATGCAGAACAAATCTGAATATCTAAGAAACGAGGTGTGCCATTTGTGGTTTTTTAACTTTTTCTGGCGTTTTATAGTGAGTGGTATTTTAGGAAACATGACATTTGTTTTTGGGTGTGATCAATGAAGGTGCTGAGACGTTTCTCTTTATATGATGTTTTTGGCACGTAGTTTAGGCGGGATTTTATTATAATAAATAATAGTAATAATGTATCCGTCGTTTCAGTTACTGTTTGTATTTACTGTTTTGTTCAGCTTTATCTGTTAAGGCTGTAATACGTCCCATCTTTCAAGTTTGGCGTTTTATATTTATTGGCGTTTTATAGACCAAGATGATAAAATACACTAACTAAACCACATATTAAATAGTTTTTATCATTAAGCTAATCTACCTGCTAATCTGTAACACGTTCATCATTAAGCTTTGGTGTTTTGTATTAATGGTGTTTTAGTCGTTTTGAATGGCATGTTGCTCATTAGATTGGCGTTTTGAGTTTGAGCAGTAAAAAGACATTTTTACCCTTGATGAAGCACGTTCAAGTAATAAAATTGATGTTACTTACGAAAACGCCACCGCGTCAATCTAGTCCATTGATTGTTTTGATCTGATGATCCATATGCGTTCTCACGGTTTCCCTAAATCCTGACCTTATATACATATAGGATTAGGTGCAAGAGTAAACACTAGTGTATTTGCGAACTGAGCGAACTAATCATATATATATATATATATGCGCTAAATACGACGCCCCAAGGATTTTACATATAGTGCACATTTAGTCCCTGAGATTTCTATTACATAACAAAACAATCCAAAGCCTACTAAAACCACGTACCAACGGTCTGATAAGCTCTAACAGGGATACATGATAGAGTGAGTGGTATAAAATTCTTGAGGTTTTTATAAAAATATAGATAAGAATGGTTTAGGAGAGTTTGTTTGTTAAAAAGTGATAAGAATAATATATATATATATATATATATATATATATATATATATATATATATATATATATATAAGGTCAGGAATTAGCGAAAACGGGGGAAAGTGTGAGAACGGTGAGAACGCTTATGGATCGTCAGATCAAAACAATCCATGGACTAGATTGCGCGGTGTCGTTTTCGTAAATAACATCAATTTTATTATGTGGGACGCGCTTCATTAAGGGTAAAAGGGTCTTTTACCGCTCAAATTCAAACGCCAACAAATCATAACATGCCATTCAAAAAAATAAAATGCCATTAAAAACAAAACGCCAAAAATTAGTAATAAAACGCGTTGGATATTACAGGAAGAGGAAACAACACAATAACTGAATTTCAATTATTAACATTTATTAGAAGAAATTCCCTCCTAAATTACGCGCCAAAAACATCATTATATAAACGGCGTAAAAGATCGCTTCCATAATCACTTCAATCTATCATTTCTGCAAAAACATCTTTAACCAAAAACGCCAATTTAACCAAAACGCCAAAAATGGCAACAATCGTTTGGTGGAGATACACTCTGGCAATCAGGCGATTCGTCCTGCGTTTTGACAACATAAGGTGGGTGTATGTTAGGACGATCAAGGCAATTCTAAAGATGGAAGAAGAGGTACAGAGGGGTATCATATCTCTTGGCATCGCTCTGGATAACGAATGCCATGAAACACATATGCTTATGAAAGCATTAAAAAAGAAATTTGGACCAATCAAAGCAGATGTAAAGCCAGACCCTGTCATGACATCATGGCGTTTTGATGATGAAACAGACATGGTGACTGTTATATACGACATCGGAGAGCAGGAAGACTACTGGCTTGAAAACATCATGACAAAGCAGGGGCTTGGGTTCATGGAAGAATTGCATAACGCCACTTGTTTGAACACATAAATGGACTCAAAATTGGCGTTAATGCAAGACATGTTCAAATGGAGGCTTCAGAATCTTCAGTAACAAGAAGCCGATGAAGGTGAAGGTGATGACATGGATGAAGATCCAGATGAAGACTCCGAGGAAGAAGATGACGCAAGTGATGGATACTTTTAGGATAAAGTACCTTCTGACAAAGGGTTTTAATTTTTTTTCTTCTGTGTAATCTTCTTTTTTTAAGATAATTAAATGATATATTTCTCTATTTATTTGCAAAACACTAAAAAAAATACTACAAAAAGCTATTGCTTACAAAACGCCAGAAATAACAAAAAATATTTTTCCTGCTTAATATTTTATTTTATTCGTTATTGTATTTTGTCATATTGGTCTACATAACGCCATTTAAAAAACGCCAAACTTGGAACATGGGACGTCTATCACCCTATTAACTGATAAAGCTGATCAAAACAGTAAATACAAACAGTAACTGAAAAGACGGTTACTTTATTACTATCATTTATTATAATAAAAAAATCTCGCCTAAACTACGCACCAAAAAATACCTATAAGAGAGGGGTCTATACGCAATGAATTGATCACACCCAGAAAAACAAACGTCTTGTTCTCTAGAAACCACTCACTTTAAAACACCAAAAAAAGTTAGTTAAAATAACCACAGATGGCAAAGCTTTCACTGAATCGATTCTTCTCTGAGGGGGTTATCTCTATAATCTTTTGTTGAATGAGATGAACAAATATTCAAGAAAAAGAGACTGGTGACAGTGATATGTCATCATGTGAGCTTTGTTCTTGATGAATATATGCATGGCATGAAGGGATCAACACAAGTGTAAAATGCTATTTTGGAATCCATTATTATAAATAGCATTCAAGCAAGAGTTGATCTTTAATGACATGCCACCAAACGAGAATATCACACCAAAACACAGGATGTCACTAATAAGCTTCGTCTAAAAAAGACGGCGTTTATGTAGGAAAGTTGGCATCTAGCTAAGGTATTCAAAGGTTCAAAATGCCAAAACAAATTCAAGAAGAAGAGCTGATGACAGTGAAGATTCGGATGAGAAATTAGATTACCATTTTTATTTTTTTTTCTTTTTCATTATATATTGTTTTGTTATCAAATTATCTGTTGTTTTGTTATCTAATTCTCTACAAATGAAATACATTATTATATAAAACACCAAAAACTACAAACACCAAAACGCTAGCGGTATGAAAACTGTGAGAACGGGTGCTGGCAAAGCACGTTGTCAATGTATTAAACGCCAAAAAAATTGACTAAACGCCATAAAAACCATTTGGTCTTAATGTAATCTAATGAAAATATTAATGACTTGTAGTGAATTATTATACAAGGCCACAAAACGCCAAAAAAATTGACCAGAAAACGCTATAATGCCAAAAAATTATCTATGTGACACAAAACAATTAATTCAACGCCAAAAAGTTTAATGATTACAATTAACGCCAAAATAATCTTAGACGCCAGAAAATGTTATAGCGTGTTGGGAAAATAAAAGAAGATTGAAAAGACAAAAAAACCCCTCACGCCCTGATCATATCCCGCTCCACGTATTGGGCCAGGATGTGTTCTCACCGTTCTCACACTTTTGGGCGTTTTCTCCTGATCCCGTACATATATATATATATATATATATATATATATAGGGGGCCGCTAGAATGAGAACCACCACGAGTTATGAGAACCGCGAGAACCAAGTGCCACGGAGGGCCGTTGACCACGAAATTTTTTTTACACCTAGATCCGTATATTTTAAGACCGGGTGTAAATTTTGGGTTCAAACGGCGCGCCCGAGGGGGTAGTTTTTTACGCCCAAAGTTTGGGTTTTTTTAATTTTTCTTTTTTTTTTAACCAAACTTTGGGCGTAAAAAACTACCCCCTCGGGCGCGCCGTTTGAACCCAAAATTTACACCCGGTCTTAAAATATACGGATCTAGGTGTAAAAAAAATTTCGTGGTCAACGGCCCTCCGTGGCACTTGGTTCTCGCGGTTCTCATAACTCGTGGTGGTTCTCATTCTAGCGGCTCCCTATATATATATATATATATATATATAGTTTGTTTCTTTTCCCCTTTAGCGATTTCTCTGTGGAGCATAATTTTGACTTTGTTTCAGGACACAAAGGGTCCTCGGATTAGAAGAAAGTAATTCGGATGGTATTCATGGTGACCACGTGAGAGATTTGGAAGGCACGGAACAAGAAACTCTTCTACCATCATAATGTCCACTTTACAAGAGTAACCAAATACTATTAAGGAAAACTCGTTTCTTTGGATCACGAGTAGATCTAATTTTGTAACCTAAATTGGGATAGATGGTTAGATTTTAATATCCAAGACGTTATTTTGTAATTTTTGGGTTCCAGTTTCTGGCTGGCCCGATTTCTATTTTCTAATAGAAGTTTCGCCGTTAAAAAAACAAATTGAGTTATATAGGTTTTGAGATATCGTTTCACTTTGTATACATTCTGAATTATGTTAATTCACTTCATATTAAAATGTTTCGCTTATACACGAAATCAATAATCAGATAAAATATTAAAAGAAACTTTCAAGAACAAGATGTTCTGATCTGTGGGAAGTCAATTCTAAGTGTTAACTAGATGTATATACTTGACCTTTAAATCCTTTAAATATGGGTCCGAATCAACACAAGAGTTAAGAGGCAACGTCTTTATATCAATAGCAAATCCAACACTATAGATAGCAATTTTGTTGCTCCAGAAGTTGAAGTTCTAAGTTGCTACTAAAGCACGAGATGCAACCGCATCTCATTGCTACTTAGACACAGTTGGCTACCAAACAGTAGCAACCTGATACCGATCTTTTTAGCCAAGTTGCTATAGGAGCAGTTGCAACTTGTTACTTATTTATAGTAACTTTGAAGATCATATTTTCATGCAACTCTCATCCATACATGTTGATCCGATTAACGCAAAATTAAAACTTTTCACGCTGACCTGACAATTAGACTCCAGCTAGGGTCTTTGCTGTCACGGTCCCCGACCCGGTTTGACCCGTTTCAGGAGTCGCAGGACAGAAAATCCCGTGGTATTTATTTAACAGCGGAAGTTTTCTTCAGGATCTTTTTAAAACTGAAATTTCCCGATTATTTTATTTCACAACTCGGGATAAAACCCAGGTAATTTACAATCATATGATTTCACAGAGAAATCTTTATTTTTACAAAACATGTTTCTTTATTTTATATTGAGCCACTTCCTTAAGCTGGTAGTGCTTCACGGTACTTTTCCTGGATCACAATAGATCACCTGAAACATGTTTGAAAAAGGTTTTGTCAGCGGGAAATACTGGTGAATCATTCTATTTACTAAAATGACATGTTTGTTATAATTTACAGTATTAAGAGAGATTACAATGTTTCCTGATATCAACCAACTACCCACAGTATTTGTCACTCGATTCGTTTCTGTGACTATGGTCATATTACTATCGGGTCCTGTCACCCAATAGTAACGTATATCACTAATTAGGCTCGCCCACCTAAAGTGATAAAAACAATAGTAATGTGCACAATACCCCACATACCGGCTGTAATTTGGTGATTACATAAACTTAATCACTGTAATTATAACTTTGAAAATAAATATGCTTTTATAAATAAATTTGATAAAAAGAGAATGACTCACATTGCAAATTTATTTGAGCAGAGCCTAGCCTACTGATTAGCCTTTTAACCTAAATTAAATAACACGCACACGAACTCGGTTAGTAACTAATACAGCATTTACGATAACTCACGAGATAAAACCCTCACAACGAATGACAAAGTGCAATACTTAAACATCCATCATATTAACAACGAATGACAAAGCATAAACCCTAATGTGGGCAGCACTTAAACATCCATTGGATAGTTTAATCGATCGGATATTGAATCGTAGCAGCGATCGAGTTAATACCCGGTATCGGAGTAGCGCCTAGCTAATATTGAAAGTAATTTTGACTTCAGAGTGTTATAACTTCGTTTTTGAAAGTTTGTTTCGACACAGATTGAAAGTCCCTGATGCAAGCTATTTATAGGTGAATTTAAGGCCTTACGCGGCCCGCGTGGCCGCCCAGTCTACGTATAGGTTTGCATGGGGCTTAGGTTTAACAGGTGGATTATACGTGGCCCGGATACTTATCCGGTCAAACCCCATGTTGACGCGGCCCGCGTAAGACATACCTTGTCTCTTACGCGGCCCGCCTGAAACCTATTATTCTTGATTTTCTTGATTTTTAAGCAAGGTATGGTTTCAGGGGTCCGGGTTTTTATTTTACGGGTATTTTTAGGAAAATTTTGAGAGTCCTTACATTCTCCCCACCTTATTTAGAATCTCGTCCTCGAGATTCATTGAAATAAGTGGGGATACTTTCGCTTCATTTCTGATTCCAGCTCCCAGGTGTATTCAGGTCCTCTCTTTGAATCCCACTTGACCTTGACAAGTACTAACCGTTTATGTTTGAGAAATTTCACTTTTCTGTCTTCTATCTGAAGAGGTTTCTCAACAAATTTTAATTTCTCATTTACCTCTATATCTTGGAGAGGTACTACCAAAGATTCGTCTGATAAGCATTTCTTGAGGTTAGATACATGAAATACGTCATGTACTCCAGCTAACTCTTCTGGTAGTTGTAAACGATAAGCAACTAGTCCTATACGTTGGATTACTGAAAATGGTCCTATGTATCTTGGGCTTAACTTTCCTTTCTTACCGAATCGGACTATTCCTTTCCAAGGAGAAACTTTCAATAATACTTTGTCTCCTACTTGGAATTCTAACGGCTTTCGTCTATCGTTTGCATAACTCTTTTGACGATCTCGAGCAGTCTTTAATCGTTCCTTGATCTGTGTGATCTTGTCGGTCGTTTCTTGCACTATTTCAGGACCTGACAATTGACTTTCTCCTATTTCTGCCCAACAAACTGGAGTTCTACACTTTCTTCCATACAATGCTTCGAATGGGGCAGTTTCAATGCTTGCATGATAACTATTGTTATAGGAGAATTCAATTAATGGTAAGTGATCATCCCAGTTTCCACCAAAATCTATTACACATAGAGTTTGGATTGTTCTTTCACTTTGTCCGTCTGTCTGAGGATGATATGCCGTGCTTAAATTTAATCGAGTTCCCATTGCTTCTTGGAAACTTTTCCAGAAGTGGGAAGTGAAACGACTATCCCTATCTGATACAATGGAGAGTGGAACTCCATGTAAAGATACAACTTCATCTACATACAACTTTGCCAATCTTTCCATGCTAAAGGTTTCTTTCATAGGTAGAAAATGAGCTGATTTGGTTAATCGATCCACAATTACCCAAATCGTGTCATTACCTTTCCTGGTTTTGGGTAACTTAGTAACAAAATCCATTGTTATGAGTTCCCATTTCCATACATGCATTTCTAATTGTTGTAGTAGACCTGAGGGTTTCTGATGTTCTGATTTAACTTGTGAACAAGTTAGACACTTAGAAACATATCTAGCTATGTCTTTTTTCATTCCTATCCACCAAAAATTATTTCTTAAATCTTGGTACATTTATTGTTTCCAGGGTGCATGGTATACCTAGATTTATGGGCTTCTTCTAAAATCTTATCTCTTAAATCTCCTTGTTTAGGTACCCAAATTCTTTTCTTATGGAATCTCCAAATTCCATCATTTCCTTGCTCTAATTCTTTTATTCGTCCCTTCATTCCTTCAGCAGCATCCCCTATTGCTATCTCTTGAACATTTTTCAGTTGTTTCATTAAATCCAACTGTAGATTTAATCTGAGAGCACGAACTCGTTTTTGGTTTTCATGATACTTACGACTTAAGGCATCTGCAACTACATTTGCTTTTCCTTCGTGATAATGAATATCACAGTCGTAGTCACTTAGGATTTCCATCCATTTCCTTTGCCTCATGTTTAACTCTTTTTGCCCAAATATATATCTTAAACTTTTGTGATCTGTATAGACAGTGAATTTACTCCCGTACAGATAATGTCTCCAAATTTTAAGGGCAAAAATTATGGCTCCTAGTTCTAAATCATGAGTCGTATAGTTCTCCTCGTGCTTTTTCAATTGTCTTAATGCATACGCAATTACCTTCTTGCGTTGCATTAGTACACAACCAAATCCTACTTTTGAAGCATCACAATATACTTCAAAATCTTCAGTCCCTTCTGGTAATGCTAAGATTGTGGCATTTGTTAATTTATGCTTTAAAATCTTAAAAGCTTCTTCTTGCTTAGGTCCCCATTCAAACTTAATTGCTTTACAGGTTAGCTTAGTTAATGGTACAGCTATCTTGGAAAAATCCTTGATAAATCGTCTATAATATCCGGCTAAACCTATAAAACTTCTAATTTCCATTGCTGATTGGGGAACCTTCCATTTAGTAATTGCCTCTATCTTAGCAGGATCTACATGAATACCTTCATGATTTACCATGTGTCCTAGGAATTGCACTTCCTTTAGCCAAAATTCACATTTCGAGAATTTGGCATAAAGTTTTTCTTTTCTTAACAAAGTTAAGAGTGCATACAGGTGCTGACAGTGTTTTCCTGACTTTTGGAATAAATGAGTATATCGTCTATGAAGACAATCACAAATTTATCCAAATACGGTTTACAGATCCGATTCATCATGTCCATGAATGCAGCAGGTGCATTCGTTAATCCAAAGGGCATGACTGTAAACTCGTAATGACCATATCTAGTTTTGAAAGCAGTTTTAGGTATGTCTTCTTCTTGTACCTTCAATTGATGATATCCGGAACGTAAGTCGATCTTAGAAAAGTATCTAGCTCCTTGAAGTTGATCGAAAAGATCATCAATCCTAGGTAATGGGTATCGATTCTTAATTGTAACCTTATTCAATTCTCTATAATCAATACACATTCTCATCGAACAATCCTTCTTCTTTACAAACAACACTGGCGCTCCCTAAGGGGATGAGCTAGGTTGTATAAATCCTTTGCTTAGTAATTCATCTAATTGTTTTTTCAGTTCTAACATTTCTGTAGGAGCTAACCGATAAGGTGCCTTGGCTATTGGTGTAGTTCCGGGAATTAGATGAATCCTAAATTCTACTACTCTATCTGGTGGTAATCCTGGTAACTCTTCTGGGAATACATCTGGGTATTTTGAAACTACATGAATCTCCTTAAGTTCTTTTCCCTTAGTACTAATGATTACTGAAATCATATATACTATTCCTTGCTTTCGTTCATAACTAGCAACTTTCATTACTGATATGAACTTCATGGGTTTACGTGGTTTATCTCCTGTAATCGTGATTACTTCCCCAGTAGGTGCCCGAATTTCTATAGAGTTTTTATCACAAAGGATTTGGGCATGGTTGGCTACTAACCAATCAATTCCTAATACAACATCGAATTCAGCTAAATTCATTGGTAATAGATTTGCATGAAATTTAAGACCTAAAAGTTCTATGTTTTCTTTTTGCAAAACCTTATTTATACTAACTAAATTCCCATCTGCCGTTTCAACTGTAAAAATTTGCCTAAGGTTGGTTAAAGGTAAATTAAGAGCTTGGCAGAATGAAGTATTGATAAAACTTTGATTTGCACCAGAGTCAAATAATACTTTTGCGTATACGTTGTGAACTAAGAACGTACCAGCTATCACATCTGGAATTAACTCGGCCTCCTGAGTAGTTAACTGGAAGGCTCAAACATTCTTCTTGGTATTTCCATCAGCTGGCTTGGCTTTGTTATCTGCTGGTTTGGCCAATTTAGGACATTCTGTTTTAAAATGCCCAGCTTCTCCACAGTTAAAGCAGATTATGGTTTTCTTTCTGCAGTTTTCTTCACGATGTCCTACAGGTTTGCAAAAGTTGCAGGTTACATTACATCTTCCATAATGTTTCTTTCTGCAATTCCTGCAGAACTGAGGAGTTAAAGATTGCCCTGTTCCTCTTCTCTTGAAGCTATTATTATTACCCGTACGAAATCCTTGGGTAATTTTCTGAGCCAGTTTCTTTTTCCTGTTTTCATTTCTTGTGCGTACCAGTTCGTCAGTTAGGGTGTTAGCTAGTTCCACTGCATCGTCAATAGTGCGAGGTCTCGCAGCTTTAACGATATTGCGGATTTCGCTAATTAATCCCCAAATATAGCGAGAAATGAGTACCGGTTCTGGCGAAGCCAGTGTGGGTACCACTCTAGCATATTCAAAGAATGTTGAAGTATAGCCGCGACAATCTACACCCATCATTCGATGATTTAGGAATTTATTTTCCATTTGATCTTTTTCATATTCGGGGCAGAATTTTCTTTCTACAAGACTCTTAAATTCTTCCCAGTTCATGGCATAGGCCCTATTTCTTCCTTTGGCTTGTAGTACTGCATTCCACCATTCTAGTGCCCCTTCTTTGAAAAGATTTGACGCATACATGACCTTATCGTCCTTGTCACATTTACTTATTGCAATTACTGCCTCGGTTTTCTCTAACCAACGCAGTGCTGCAGTTGCTCCTTCATTGCCTGCAAATTCAGCGGGTTTACAAGCAAGAAATTCTTTGAAAGTGCAACCAGGCGTTGCAGCTTTCATTTTCTTAGGGAGCGGAGCCTGTCGTAGATCATTATTATGATTAGTATGATTATCGCATTCATTTACGCTATTACTGAAGTTATCTTCAGAAATACGTTTGCTAGGAATAATTTGTTGAGGTTCAGCAGGTTTCTGAGCAGCAGCAAGTATTGCTGGAATAGCATTGGCTATCCCTTGAGCAACGATATTTTCTATATCTTGCCTAGTCATATATTGATCCCGCGGATGCTGCTCAGATTGATTAACCTCGTTAACTGGTACATTATTAGCGTTTTCCATCTGATAATTAATATATATAATTTATTAGTATCAAATAAATAACAATTATACACAAAACAATCATACAAATTTTCATAACACACATATATATATATCCAAAACTATCGATTTCTCGATTCCCATTTTTTATAATATGTATCATTACACACCTTTATTTTACAAAGTTTTATTTTATAGCTATTTTACAGACTATATTCTACTTATTTATTTTACAACCACAGTTTCACATTCTCACACCATCTTATCCCTCGTCAGTTGGTATTTTAATAACGACGTTCCCTCTCATCGTACTTCCAGGAGATCTGTTCTCCTACTTCCCTGATCCTATTTCCTGCATCCATCAACTCTTCGCCAAAGTGGCGGAGTTCAACTAAATTCTCATTGCTCATTGGTGGGTTTGGTATAGGTTCCGGGTCGAACTGAGGAATAAAGGAATAAGGACTGTTGAGCAGGTTTTGGAACTGCCAATCATTAGTCCACCACTCGACCATTCCTAGAGGTTGGGTGTGGATTATAGGTTCTGGAATTACTGGTTCAAAGTTCATTGGAAGTTGAGTTTCAGCAGGATAAGGGTATAGATTATTATTAATAGGTCTGATGACATCACAGCTCGCCAATGCACGATCTAATTCCTCCTGAAAGGGTAACTCCTCAATCTGTCTGGAACTTTCCCCAATTTCCCTCTGGGTTTGCCTAGAATCTTCCCCAAACTCCATTTCCATTTGCCTAGAAATTTCTCCGAATTCCATTTCCATCTTCCTAAAACCTTCCCTGACTTCAATCCCTTTTCCTTTATCTAAAGGATTTTCTATTTTGGGAAGTCTCTTGACTGGCTTTTTCCTACGTACACGCCTCCCCCATACATATCTCTTTCTTTTCTGAGGTTTTGGCTTTTCCGGAGGTGGAGCATTGAATTCCATAGGTTCTTCTATATCAGGGATATACCTATTGAAATCTCTGGAAACCTCTATTTTCACCGGATAGAGATTTAGATTTTGAAGGGCTTCAGACAAGTCGCTCATGCTGTTTTTCATATATGCAAAATATACACAAAATACTAAGTTAAAATTTTATAACAAAATTTCATAGATAATCTTTAAATATTATTTTATACCAGGTGAATACAAAAACAACTGAAAATTAAAACACACTAGGATTTACTGTAAACTTATTTATTTACTGGATAAGGTTTCTGGCTTGTAGGTAATAAGGGTGCTAAAACTTGAGTCAAAGTATTTAAAGATTTGCATTTACTGTTACAGTGGCTAGCATATAAAGATCTGCCCATTTTCCATCTAACTTGTCTTCCCATGGTGGGTTACTGCCTAGTTCTTGGGTTTTCTGATTAACTCTCCCTCCTTTGGATTTCTTTAGTTTATCTTGACTTTTCCTAATAATCAAACTTCTCTTATTAGGAGAAAGTGGTTCCTCATATTGTGCCTTACGGACAAATATTCCTTCATCAGGAATTACAGATTGATTTGAGAATTTTGTTTGGGGTGAACTTCCCTTCTCATTTGATGACCTATCTAATTTAAGATAGATGTTCGAAAGCTTTTTCTTACCCATACTGTAATTAACAAATAATCAGTTAATAAACACATAATCACAGAATAATAATCAGGAAAATTAAGTATCTTAAATACTTAATAGGCTTAAATCAGTGGCTCTGATACCACCTTTTTCTGTCACGGCCCCCGACCCGGTTTGACCCGTTTCAGGAGTCGCAGGACAGAAAATCCCGTGGTATTTATTTAATAGCGGAAGTTTTCTTCAGGATCTTTTTAAAACTGAAATTTCCTGATTATTTTATTTCACAACTCGGGATAAAACCCCGGTAATTTACAATCATATGATTTCACAGAGAAATCTTTATTTTTACAAAACATGTTTCTTTATTTTATATTGAGCCACTTCCTTAAGCTGGTAGTGCTTCACGGCACTTTTCCTGGATCACAATAGATCACCGGAAACATGTTTGAAAAAGGTTTTGTCAGCGGGAAATACTGGTGAATCATTCTATTTACTAAAATGACACGTTTGTTATAATTTACAGTATTAAGAGAGATTACAATGTTTCCTGATATCAACCAACTACCCACAGTATTTGTCACTCGATTCGTTTCTGTGACTATGGTCATATTACTATCGGGTCATGTCACCCAATAGTAACGTATATCACTAATTAGGCTCGCCCACCTAAAGTGATAAAAACAATAGTAATGTGCACAATACCCCACATACCGGCTGTAATTTGGTGATTACATAAACTTAATCACTGTAATTATAACTTTGAAAATAAATATGTTTTTATAAATAAATTTGATAAAAAGAGAATGACTCACATTGCAAATTTATTTGAGCAGAGCCTAGCCTACTGATTAGCCTTTTAACCTAAATTAAATAACACACACACGAACTCGGTTAGTAACTAATACAGCATTTACGATAACTCACGAGATTAAAACCCTCACAACGAATGACAAAGTGCAATACTTAAACATCCATCATATTAACGACGAATGACAAAGCATAAACCCTAATGTGGGCAGCACTTAAACATCCATTGGATAGTTTAATCGATCGGATATTGAATAGTAGCAGCGATCGAGTTAATACCCGATATCGGAGCAGCGCCTAGCTAATATTGAAAGTAATTTCGACTTCAGAGTGTTATAACTTCGTTTTTGAAAGTTTGTTTCGACACAGATTGAAAGTCCCTGATGCAAGCTATTTATAGGTGAATTTAAGGCCTTACGCGGCCCACGTAACCCATCACCTATATCTTACGCGGCCCGCGTGGCCGCCCAGTCTACGTATAGGTTTGCATGGTCATGGCTTAGGTTTAACAGGTGGATTATACGTGGCCCGGATACTTATCCGGTCAAACCCCATGTTGACGCGGCCCGCGTAAAACATACCTTGTCTCTTACGCGACCAACCTGAAACCTATTATTCTTGATTTTCTTGATTTTTAAGCAAAGTATGGTTTCAGGGGTCCGGGTTTTTATTTTACAGGTATTTTTAGGAAAATTTTGAGAGTCCTTACATTTGCCCTTTGAACCCCCTAGGGGGCTAGGCCCCTAACCCCTGATAGGGTGCTACCCGCACCCCCAACCCCCAAAAAGACAGTGTCCACACCTACTAACTTGTGTCGCTGTTTATTATGATTTTTTTCATTTGGTGTACAAGTAAATCTAGTTATGGAAAATAGCTTGATGTCACTCAAATCATTAACAAACTTATTTTCAGCATGCTTAGCCCTTAATTGCTATATGTTTGCTAATAGTGGCTAGGGCTGTAAACGAACCGAACGAACACGAACAAGGTCATGTTCGTGTTCTTTCATTAAGGAAATTAACATGTTCGCGAACTATTCACGAACGCATACCGAACATAAGTTTATGTTCGTGTTCGTTCGTTAAGGAAATTCAGTTGTTCACGAACAGTTCGTGAACACTGGTCTCGAACACAAACGAACGCATGCAAATAACAACGAATGTAAACGAACATTTAACTTGAAAATAAAAAATAAAAAACATTGTTATCCGTAAAAATTGGATATAAGTAGTTAAATACAACCATCAAATGTAAATCAAAACACAATAAGTCTACTACACCACTAAATGATATCAAGGTTAACTAACCTAGACATAATTATCCCAAAAAATGTCTTCGAGTGTCCAAATTTTAGCTAACTTAGACACAAGAAGTCTACTATACCACTAAATGATATCAAGGTTAACTAAGCTAGACATAATTATCCCAAAAAATGTCTTCGAGTGTCTAAATTTTAGCTAACTTAGAAAAAGACAAGGTTTTAAGTTTTAAATATGTTTAGATAAAAGATTTATTGTTTATTATTTATTATTTTTACTATAATCAAACGAACATATTACCGAACGTTTACGAACGCAGTCGAACGAACGGATCCTTTGTTCGTGTTCGTTCGCTAAGGTAACCGAACGAAATTTTTTGTTCGTGTTCGCTCGTTAAGCTAATCGAACGAACTTCCCGCCAAACGATTCACGAATTGTTCGTTGAACGTTCGGTTCGTTTACAGCCCTAGTAGTGGCTATATAGAGTAGACTTATAGATATGTCTTCTCTACTTTTTATAGGATAAAAGCCTACGTTTTAGGCCCCAAAAACTATTTTAAAGAGAAGAGATCTTGTCATGAGTGACAATGAGATTTGACTTCACATCATCAATACATGTATTTAAAGTCTTTCAGCCCTCGAAATTTAAAACCACAGTTCATTTTTAACAAGTTGGTATTTATATTCAATGTTTTATACAATTGTATTGATTGTGTTATTTAATGACTATGTAGTTAATATTTCGATATATCAATGATATATCGGTTATCGGTCCCTTGTCAAGATATCGGTGCAAAATATCGGTTAGAATATCGGAACCGATAATATCGGTGATGTGACAAATATATCATCGATTTTCTCAATATCAATACCTTTCTTCTTAGTTCTACAATTCGTCTTTCTTCTTATTGTTGCTATTAGTGTTTTAAGTCTTAATTGTTAGTTGTTAGTGTTAAATGTTAATGTTTTAAGTCTTAGCCAGTTCCTACTAGTTACAATTGTTAGTGTTTTGGAAGTTGCAAAAGGTTAATTTGTTAACGGTAGGAGAGTATTCTATATTATATTGTTCCCGTTGTTTGTAACTGCTATTTGGGCTAATTACAGCCGTAGAAAGTCATCAACTTTTAATCTCAGCCGTTTAAAGTCACTAAATTCCTTCTAGAAGCAGCAGTTCATGGCAGTTCCACACTCTCTCACCCACGATCTTGCAGTTTCCTGCAGTTTATCAAGATGAACCAATCAGAAATGCATTATTAGAACATGGGTCCTAGAAAAGTGCAAGTTATCAATTGACGGTTAAAAGGGTGTTCCTTATTTTTAGGAACTTAGTGGGGTAGTGGACACTTAACTGAATAGTTTACTGGCTATATAATACGGGTTGAGGTAACATAATCTTCCATTTATTTTTTTAATTATATATGCTACCAAAGTTTAAACATTCGAATGGAGCAGATAACTACCAAAGTTTAAGATGAAAGCAATGGAGCATATAAAGATGAAAGCAACAGATCTAAATTCCAGGGTATTTTACTTTATAAATTGTTTTGATACTTTTACCTACTAATTTGAGAGTTTCCAGGGTATTTAAGTTGATAAATTGTTTTAATACTTTCACCTACTAATTTAAGAGTTTCATTTCATACCAGGTTGAGCCAAAAAACGCCTTGCAACTGATGAGAACGTTGAGACCTGCAATCCGTTTACCAGTCCGTTGACATCCGACTTACAATGTGACCTGCAAGTGTAGGTTAATTATATTTAAAAATGTTAGTAATGAGTTTGATTTGTTCTCATGTATATTTTTTCCTTTTTGGAACACACAGGATGATATGGGGTTAAAAAACAGTACCTCTACTGTCTAAATGGACGATCATCATAAAAAAACACAAATCAGTTGGCCAAGGTACTCTTTCCATCATATTACACTTTCAGCTTTGAAACTCTTAACATAAAAAGGACACGAAGATGATGGTAAAGCATGGTGAATCGAAGGTGAACTTGTATTCATGTACCTTCTTTCATTCACTGTACAAGTACTTAGTTTACAATCTCATCTTTAAACATGTATTTAAAAAGTTCAAATTTCTGCTTTTATGTAAACAGGATTATAAGATGACGTCGAAGCATGATAAACTGAAGGCGGGCTCAAGTCAAATATTTTCTTTATTTAAATTTACAATCTCATCTTTAAAGTTGTAATTAAAAGTTCAAATTTTCTGTTCTTAATTTAAACAGGTTTAGAAGATGAGGCCGAACATGATAAATCGAAGGTGAACTCAAGTTCGTGTACTTTCTTTTTTTCAGTTTACCATTTGATCTTTAAACATGTAATTAAAGATTCATATTTTCTGCTTTTTTTTATTTAAACAGGATCGGATCAAATCGAATGGCAAATGGTGTATTTGTAATTTGTTAACCTTAAAAAAAATTAGAAAAGATTTGGATAAGGTTTCTTTAAATATGGTAATTTCGCTTTTTAAATGTTTACACAAGTTTACATATTGTTTTGTTTTAAAAATGTTAATTGGTTTTTTTAGTGGTTTTCAAAACATATAATGCCTTTTGTACATTTTACACAAGTTTCATATTTTTTTAAAAGGGGCAATGTGTTTTTATAAATGGTTTTTAATAAAAGATAGTTTGTCTTTTATGCATTTTACACAAGTTTTACTTCCTATTTTTTGGTTCCTTAAATTAGTGGGTCCAATATTTTTGACTTAACTCTTAATTTGTGCTCTGTAAATAAGTTGTTTCAGTTATTAAAAAAAGGGGTTTTTACATATTTCCCCCTCCTAAGCTGCTTTATTACATATTTACCCAAACCATAAAATCAATTACATATTTCCCCTCCCTAACTAATATATATTACATATTTCCCTTTTTTATTAAAATGACTCTTATTTATGACTATTTTACCCTTAATGAACTAGTAAATGAATATTTACATATTTCTCCACTCTAATATGTAAAATCAATTACATATTTACCCAATTTATGTATTATCACCCAAATTCTTCTATACTTCGCCCCTGTTTACAATGATAAAAACATAAAACCAAAAAGTACAAAACATAAATTCCGTTCATAATAATAAAAAAACATAAATTCCGTTCATAATAATTCCGTTCAAAAAAACATAAATTCCATTCAAAAAACATAAATTCCATTCATCTTTGACTAATTACTTTCATGTATTTTTTGTACTTTTTGCTGAGTTTTTGCATGAGTTCTTAGCTAACCGAAAGTAACCTCCATATTTTAATTTTATCTTGTACTTAGTTGAACATTGGCCAACAACATTCTCAAGCAATATTGGTGATTCTGCCCCATTCTTCCAAATTGGTGTAAATGAATTATTTTCCATATCATCTTCCATACAAAGCACCTGATTCATATACATAAAACACCATTACTGTAGTAAAATTACATACATAATGATAGTTATCTACTGGTTATCAAGTACAAATATATCACATCTTTCTAACTTTAAAAACCATTACTGTAGTAAAAAACCTTGTCGCAGTTCAAAGGTTGTTTCAAGATCACACATAGTGGAATTCATAGTGGAATTCATGGTCCAATAAACCTTGTCAGATCCTTCTAAACTCAATTAGACTAAAGTGTTGGTCATTTAAAATCAATTATCAAACATAGTGGAATTCATGGTCCAATAATAGAATTTGAAGATTTGCATGCATTGAATGAAAAGTAAAGCCCATGTGATGAAGAAGATATAAAAAGACTCCATTTAATCGAACCAGATATAAAAAGTAATCGATGATGATTGAAAAGTAAAGCCCAGTAATAATCGAACCAGATATAAAAAGACTCCATTTAATCGATAGATAGTATGAATCGAACCAGTAATAATACCTGAACTTATAATCGATAATGAAGAGATAGATACCTGAAGATGAACGTCGCTTTGGTGGGGGGAAGAAGAAAGGTCGTGTTCTGTTTAGGGTTGAATGATTATACGAATGGGATATACAGAGTTATGTGAGGGTAAGCAGGTAATTTCTCAAAAAAAGGGGAAATATGTAATTGATTTTATGGCTTGGGGAAATACGTAATAAGGAGGCTTAGGAGGGGGAAATATGTAAAAATCCCTTAAAAAAAAGTAAGTATTATGATCATTTTCATGTTCCTAATGTTGTAAATTCTCTTTTCAAGTGGTATAAATGAAATGGGATAACACATGAAAGACTTGAAAAAATAATAAAAAGATATAGTTGTCCTGAAGTACCACACAGAAAGTACAACCTCAAGTTGAAGCAATTTTGATTTTTCTTTCAAAAGCCTCTCATTTGTATACACCTTCATAGCCATTTTAAATTATCTTACAAAAAACCTCCCATGTGTGAACACCTTCATTACAGGTTAGTAGACCTTCATAGTCATTTTTTAATTCTCTTACAAAAACCTCTCATGTGTTAAACCTTCATTACAGATTAGTAGACCTTCATAGCCATTTTGAATTCTCTTATTAAAATATTTACAAAAATCCCTCATATGTTAACCACCTTTTTTAAACAAAAAATACAAAGGAAAACGACAAATGAACACTTATTGTTAACTAAAACCAGGTAGATTAGTTATTAACAAAACTGACCTAATTTGCTCATTCCCTTCTTCAACTTCAACATCCTGAAGCTAGCCCCCTACCTCTTCAAACTGCGATAAAAATATACGATTGTAAATACGTGTGGATTAGCAATATCCCCAAAATGATTCAACATAAACATTTAAAAAAACAAAACGACTTAGACAAACTTATATTAGCAAATCTGCAAAATTATATGGAATTAAAGCCGATCTAGGCAATTCGTATAGAAAAATGGAAAAAAACTACCTTTTTTGGTATAAAGATATGGGCGAGAGAGAGGAGGTCCGATGGGATGCATCGGAGCAACTTTGATCTTGTATCTGTGACAGGTAAGTATTGGTTTTGTTTCGTTAACATAAATTATACATTGTAAAGTCCATTTTTCAAAATAGTTACTTTTATCACAATTTCATAAAAAACCAAGAGACTGACAATACATTTTAGGCGCCTTTATTGGTCGGTTGCGATGTGCGATCAATGAGCAAAGAAACATACATACTTAGACATAGAGAAGTTATAGCAGTGAATCAAGGTCGGTTAAGACAATTTATAATTATTTTCTTTTTATAATTTTTTGGATATTTACTCACCAGCCTCGTGTTGATACAGATAGCCTTAGAGTCCAAGGAAAGAAGGTTAAGAAAAATGGTGATTTGGAGGTTTGGGCTGGCCCACTTGCACATTGGTCCGACATAGGACTCAACTCGACCACAGTCGTTAAAGCTCCTGACTTGTGGGCGGTAAGACTATCAAAAAATATTTTATTATTTTGAATTAATTTTTTTTGTCATTCTAGCATGCACTTGCAGTTAGAGATGTACAAATAGGTTTTTTTTTTACCAACCGAACCGGTTTTTCAAGTGGTAAACAAACCAGGATTTTTTTTCAAACCAGTTCGAGTTTAAAACTGGTTTCCGAGGATCAAACCCCAAACCTATTAAACCGGTTCGGTCCAGGTTATAAACCGGCCTGGGACAAAAAAAACCGGTTTAAATCGTTTTTTTAACCGGTTCGGATTATAACACGAACTGGTATCCAAACCCTCGGGCCGAGTCGGGTTGAAACCGGTTTTCTTTTTCAAACGGGGTCGTTTTTTTTTTCAACCCGGTTTTTTTGTACATGTCTACTTGCAGCAACTTAAATGTCTCGCTTGGATTTTTTTTTTTTTTTGCAGTACAAGACTCAAAGATCAGTGAAGGGACAGATCTCGGCAACTGTAGAATCTCACGCTTGTAAAATGTACGTTCTTACTCCACGATAAGAAGTTTAGAGTACATGACCAGTTAACTGCAGATTGTGTTATGTGTTATGACACGTTTGTCGTAAGAATAAGATTTGCGAAGGCAAAGCCAAAATAAAGCTAATAAACAGAGATGTGTTCTCTTTTTGAGTTTTTTAATGATGTTTTTGATGCGTTTCTATCATCTAGAATTTAGTACAAAACGAACTTACATGGGTTTTTGGAACTTCCCATGAACCCATAGCCGGTGCATAGTCTTCTGTTTACGACGATTTACTGATTTCACACAACAATATTCAAGCTCAACCTGCAAAACATATTTTAACACATGTGACTACTGCTTAATGGACTCAATTAAGTTAAAATAATGAAAACATAAATTTCCTCAAAGAAGATAAATTAACTGAAACCAGCATAAAAGTTAGTTGTTTGTCATACGATGGGAATAAATAATAATTTTTTTGGGAAAAAAGATGATTACCTCAATGAAGCCAGTGCCTATAAAGAGATCACGCGCAATATCTAAAGAAAAAAAGTAAGATCGGGTGCCATCAGAACGCTTGTATTCCCGAAATCCCACTTTTTGATCAGCTTCAAATCGAAGCATAGTCATGTCATAAAGACCTGGATCAATCGGCAAACATATTTGAGCACACACCACAAAAACAAGTCGTTAAAAGTTACATCTTGTGTAACATACACATTCTTATGAAAAGATGAACCAATATCATACATGATTAAGTGGATTTTTATGTTTATTAAGTAGTACCGTAATCCCTGAAGAAAAGTAATCCACCAGGTTTAAGAACAGAGAAGCACTCAGCAACAGCTGCAGACATCCTATGAAGTGGAACAGCTGAGAGTGTAAAAATCTGCCATATTTTAAATAGTCAAATTAAATTTACGAAAGCAAAATATCAGCAGTCAACGGTTTGGTTTAAAAAAAGCGAGACACCCCGAGGCGTTATTGCGTTAAATTTTTATACCTTTCTTCTTCATTCCGAGACTTAAAGGATTTGGAAAATGATAACCAAACAACATCTAAAAAATTATGAAACCGGTAATGAACAATATAATAGAGTTCCAACAAAAGAGCTTAACATATTTAAAAGAGCTTAACAAGCATTGAAATTTAGAGCTTATTATACAAAATCATGCTTCAATAACAGCTTCATGTACTCACATAACACAGTCGATCAACAAACTTAAAAATGAAAATTAAATTAGCAAAACACATATTACATGCATATATCCATGAACAGATATAATTGATTTCCACAATAAACAAAACTGAATAAACCTCCATATCTAGAATTAATTGAATCTTCAAACATGAAAGATTAAAAAACAAATACATAAAACCTAGAAAAGCTAATAAAAACCCTAACAAAAACCAAACTTAAAAAACCATTTTTAGACCTAAAAAAAACACCAGAGAATAACCTAAAATTATCCATCCAAAATACAACAAACAGACCTAGATTTACACTATTACAGCAAAATATAGCCTAATAAATAACCAAAAACCCTAATTTTTCGAATCAAAGAGCAGCAGGATACCCACACGCAGAGCACCGGCTCTTCTGCAAATGTCACTTAGAAGGATACGACACATAAGTAAGAATTTTTTTGAATCAATGTGAGAAATTGAGAGGACTTACGGTGGTGGTTGTTTCGAGCGGTCGTGGTGGTTGCGAACGGCGGTGGTGGCTGCAATTGGGGTCTCCGACTCTCCGGTGAAACAATGATTGCGGTGGACTGGAGGTTGACGGAGGTGGGACGGTTGCAGTGGACTGGACGTCGACGGAGGTGGGACGAAGATGAAGTGGGAGATCAACGATTTGCTGCAGTGGACTGGAGGACTTACCGTGAAACCCTAGATGCGATTTTGAGAGAGCGTTTTTTTTTTAAGTAATGGATCGATCAGGATGGATTATGGATTTGGATAAATGGATTCATCCACTGGGTTAACTAATATGGATATTTTTTATGATTCAACAAGTGATTTCAATGGATCGGATTAGATTGGATATCGATCAATATCCAATCCATTGACATACCTACTTTGAGAATGTGTCAAGACTTTTGGTCATAAATAAATAAAATATTTTTTTAAAAACAAAATTAAAAGGATACAATTTGTGCTAATTAGGTCATAAATAAAATAATAATTTCTATACATTACACTCTTACTTTAAGACTGCGGGGTATGGTGGGGCTTGGGTTGGGTGTGGGTTGGGGCAATTGCTGACACCTGGATGTAACCCAAACCCAAGTTTTAATGGGGTATGGTGGGGCTTGGGTTGGGCGTGGCTGGGCCGGCGTTGTAACAACTGTGCTTGTAATCACTATGAACAGTTCTATTATCAATAAAACAATGTTATTTGATCCCAATGTTTGTTTTGTTATGTTTTACATTTTTCATGTTTTGACTTTGATGTAATTTCAAACTCTATATCACTTTCTGGAGAGTTATACGCAAACTAGTGCGTAAACGTACTCAGTTTAATGCGAGAAATACTCTGGAACATCAACATATACTCAACATACCTTAAATAACCTTTACATAACTTAGAAATAAGTTTTGAAGGCTTTGGTATGGCAAAAATAAGTTAATTCGCTTACAGGGACTAAATATGACAAACTGCGAAAGTATGTCAATTTGAACTGTAACGAACATTCCGGAACATAACCATAAGTTAAACACACCTTAAATATCCTTTACATAGCTTAGAAATAGGCTTTGAGGGGTTTGGTGTGCAAAAATAAACTTTTGGGACATTCAGGGACTAAAAGTGTCAAAAAGTGCACAAGTTTGCATTTTCGCGCATAACTTACGTTCTGAATACATCTGGACATCCAAAAATTTATGTAAGCATGACTACATTATATTTTAGTGTTCGCCTTAAGAAAAATCCATTCGTTTCGTCATTTGGATCGTTTTTCGCGCTTATGCGCATTCCGTCGTAATTAAGCGAACATCGCGTTCGTACGACTAAACGAACCATCATCTGAGATATTTTTGAACATGTTTTGAGTTCCCTATACTTTAACTTCATTTTAGAGCCTTAAAATGAGGTTAACGGGGTTCAAACGCATCGAAAAAGGGCTTAAACACGTGCAGGGACCATTTCTGCCAAGTTTGAAACAATTCTGGAACTGGGAGGCAGTCGCGTAGCGCGAGCCCTAAGGCTCTACCCGTCGCGCTGCGCGAGTGAGTGATCTGGACCAGATTCAATGTCTTTTTAGCAAGTTGCAGCTGATTGATTCGTGTCCACACATTCTAAACGGGTCTAGTCAGCGGATAAGAACAAGTTTCTAGCCACCACAACTTTGTGACAAGTGTACGGCTCGGATCGTGGCACGATATTCAAGAAACGATCCTAGCGGCTCTACTTTTACTATAAATAGCCCATGCCTTTCATTGTTTTAAAGCACTAGAATCTTATTAGTTGTGTTCTAAGTTGAAACCTTGTTTCATACCTGAACTATACTGATCTAGATTAGCATTCGGGGACCCTTCGTAAGTATTCTTTCGTTCTTTTCCTTATTTTTACTGCTTTTCGAGTCAGAAAGTCAAACTTTGTTTGACTTTCAGCGTTGGCCAGTAATGGTCAATGCGAAGTTCGTTAGAACTTCGCAACGTGATTGTAATCACGATGGCCATAGTCCCTTGGGACTATGCCTACTGATTACCACGTTGTCTAGGGTCGTAGGGTAAGCGATCTAATAAATCGCTTATACCTCGAACCCGACCCAGTTTGGTCGATCATTAGGATCCGACCAAATACATTAGGTGACCATAGTGTAGGGAATAACCTTCCGAGGTTATACCCTATGGTCACATCGTTTAAGTAGTTGTATGATAGGTAGTTTATATGCCTTAGGTAAATTACCAGAATACCCTTTTCATACATAATTGGTAATTTAGCATATGTAACCTAAACTTTTGTCACGTAACTGATTATGTAACATGTTTAGGCATATAATACTTGTCATAGGACTAGTTAGGCGGTCCGAACGCGTTTCACGCGCACGATACGTTAAAGTAGCGTAAGCTACCTAAACGGATCATAATGGGTCAATAAGACTTAGGTTAAGTTTCTTTTAGCATGTAGGCTTTGTTAAACCATATCACGTGAGTTCCGACACTCATTTGGTTTACAAACCCTAATGCTACCCAGTCTTCCGAGATAGGTCCGGTTTATTAACATAGTTACCTATACTAGGTGTCGTTTGATTCCGAGATCTTTTGCATTGCTGGGTGGTTATCTTTATACAACTGAGCAATCTCAAGTGAGTACATAGACCCCTCTTTTACTGTTTTCCAAACTGTTTTGGGGTGGAACACATGTGCCTACTTGTTACTTTCATGCTTTCATGTTTTCACATCATATACCTGCTATGTTCGTTAGTACACTATAGTACATGATTTCATTTCATCTTATGCTAGGTATGCCCATTGTGTGCATTACTTAGTACATTGTTTTACATGACATTTCCTGCTAGGTGTGCCCATTGTGTGCATTACTTAGTACATTGTTTTACATGACATTTCCTGCTAGGTGTGCCCATTGTGTGCATTACTTAGTACATTGTTTTACATGACATTTCCTGCTAGGTGTGCCCATTGTGTGCATTACTTAGTACATTGTTTTACATGACATTTCCTGCTAGGTGTGCCCATTGTGTGCATTACTTAGTACATCGTTTTACATGACATTTCACGCTATGTATGTTCATTTGATTACATACTTAGTGCATTGTTTTCACATGTTTACATTTTGGTATGACATTTGGTTTGTTTACATGGGACAATACATTCATTAACATTAGCTACGCCGTTCGTTAGTAGGTAGTGGTACCATAGGAATTGACAACTCCCGTTCCGGACATCCCAGGGAAAGGGGACAGAAAGGAATGACCGAATTCGTTGACATAAGACAGATAGACCTTTAATTTGTTTAAAGGGTTTATCACCACAGTCGCCAGGCTTGGATGTATGCATATTCACAATACCGCATAAATGTTCATATTAAATAGTTGCATGCATTTACACAAAACATAGCTTTGATTTAAACCAAGTTTTACTTCAATACTTTGTTTTTGTGCATATGGTTTAGTTGAGACATTTCACTTGCCATACATGACATTTTGACATAGACATTTGACATGGATATTTGACATAGACATTTGACATGGATATTTGACATAGACATTTGACATGGATATTTGACATAGACAGTTGACATGATTTACATCTTGACATAAACACTTTGACATATTATTCAATACATTCGACAATTGGGTTAAACATAGACTTCTTACATTGGTTGGTTTGGTTTGATTAAGTGATTAAGTTAACGATGCGTGTGTAATATGATACAAGCATGGTGGATACGCCGCTGGTACTTCCTATATATAAGTGTTTGTATGGTATTACATGGCGTAACGTTATTTGAATCATTTCAGTTTGAGACATAGAACATTTTATACAAATAACATACTTTTCACAAGACATTGATTTACAAACAACTTATCTTATACAAACACATTTTTACATGGTTATTTATTTAACCTGACATTACTTATACATATCATCTGACCTTATTGTTTTCAAATGATTTACAAGACAAAGCAAAGTACGGGGTTCATGATTAAACATTTTCTTAAACTCAAGTCATGAATCCTATTTTCACAAAACCTATGTATCTCACAGGCATTTTTATGCTGACGTACCTATTTTCACATGTGTTTTCAGGTGCTTTTCCATAGGATGTTGATCATGATACTAGGGCGGACCTGTGCCTTAGAGACTTTAAAAGAATATAGACTATGTTTAATTATGTTCTGAACTCTTAATTTACTGTTTAAGACAATGTAACATCCTTGTTTAATAAATAAAATACAACTTTGTATGCCATGGTTATGAAACAATTAATTCTGTTGCAACACTCCCCGACGTTTCCGCCACGTTTTGTATGTTACACGTGGTCGGGGTGTGACAGAAGAGTTGGTATCAGAGCCAATGGTTATAGGGAATTAGGTTATTAGTAATGCTTTGACCTAGACTATAACTTTTCTAGGAACCTAACACAAGTTATCTTGTGTTTAGATCTTAAAACATGTACATCACCTATCCTTAGGTGATTAACAAAGCAAGGAACCAAAATTTTTCCGAATCGATTTTTGAAAAACAATCATCTGTTTTTGAATGATTTATTACAAGGTTTTGAACCCTCAATTGTAAGGTTTTGAACCCTCTGTTATATGGTTTTGAACCCTTTTCAAGTTTGGTTTTTGGCCTTGTGCCTTCTAATTTTCAAAAAAAAAAAAAAAAAAATCCCGTCAAACGTTTTGGGTTTTAAATAATGTGAACATGTGCAAACTGGAAGGGTGAATGCCTGTATTCTGGGTTTTCTGTCTAGGCAAGCACTTCGTATACATCTCAACCAGACGCGAGACCAGTTGTGCTTACCTGGGAATTCTTGGAGTGAGTGTTCACTTATAGGCGAGCATGTCTTCATTATACATTATTTTTGACCCATTTACTTTGATTAGTCACTGTGAGTCGTTTGTTTGCTTTGTGATACGGATGAATGACCACCATCTATGCTGTTTGCAATTCTTGTTTTTATCATCTCATTCTTTTCAACCAATCATCTCACTCGTTTCTTTTCATGTTTTCCTCTTTTAGAATGCCTCCTCGACGCGAGAATCAGATAGCTACTGCCGAGCTGGCAGAAATTATTGCGCAGCAGATGGCTGCTCAATTCCCAAATCTCTTTGCTCAATGGAACCAGGCCAACAACAACAACAATGTTCCATGCAAATACAAGGATTTTAACCAGGCTAAACCACTCAAGTTTAGTGGTTCTGAGGGAGCGACAGGGCTTCTTCAGTGGTTCGAGAGCATAGAGAATACTTTTCGCCATGTGCAGTGTCCGGATAATCGCAAGGTCGAGTTCTCCTCGAGCGTATTTCAGAAGAGGGCTTTGACATGGTGGAACGGGGTTATGAGAGACCGGGGTGCAGAAGTTGCTCTCGCACAGACATGGGCTGAACTTAGAGCCCTTATGATGAGGGAATTATGTCCTCGCCATGAACAGCGAGCGTTGGAGAAAGAGTTTGATGTTTTGAAGCAAGATAGTGGTGAGCACAGGGCTTATACTGATCGGTTTGAAGAATTGAGTCTGCTTTGCCCAACAATGGTCACCCCACTCGACAAGGCTATCGAGAGATACATCGATGGCCTACCTGACTCGGTACAAGACATTCTTACTGGTAGTGAACCTGCCACACTCCGTCAGGCGATCGAGTTATCAGCGACATTGACTGAGTCGCAGATTAGAAAGGGAAAGCTACACAGGAAGGGTGACAAGGGCAAGAAGCAGTCGGCTGACAAGGAAGATAGCAAGAAAGGTCAAAACTTGAATGGAAAGAACTCTGGTTCTTCGAAGAGGTCAAGGAAGCGTAAGGCTTCCCAAAATTTTGCTATCACTGCCCAAGCTAATCTGGCAGCTCCCAACCAACCTGCACAGCTTCCAGCAAAGAAACCCTATACAGGGAATGCACCTTTGTGCAATAGATGCAACAGTCACCACCAGCCGCAACTTCCATGCCGTTTCTGTACTAACTGTGGGAAATCAGGCCATCTTGCCAATGTTTGTCGGTCTGCTCAGAATCCCGCGGTTCAGAACCCGGCTCAACAAGTTGCTCAGCAACAGGGTCAAGCTGCACGACCACAATACCCACCGGGTGCTTGTTACAATTGTGGGGATCTGACCCACTATAGAAATCGGTGCCCAAGACTGGCGAACCAGAACCAGAATCCGGCTCCGGCTCGAGGCCGAGTTTTTAACATGAATGCCCAAGAGGCACAGGCTGACGATAATGTGGTGAACGGTACGTTCTTTATTAATAATCAGCCTGCATATGTTCTTTTCGATTCTGGTGCCGATAAGAGTTTCGTGTCTTTGTCTTTTGAACCAATGCTTCGAGTGTCTAGAACGAAACTAGGCAAATCTTTGACAGTAGAAGTTGCTAACGGTGAACCCATTATTCTTGATTCTGTTCTACGCAACTGCCAGTTGAACCTAAATGATCATCTTTTTCCTATCGACCTCACGCCTATGCAACTTGGAAGCTTCGACGTTATTGTGGGAATGGATTGGTTATCCAAGCATCACGCAGAGATAGTTTGTTCTAAGAAGATTGTTCGTGTGCCACTTTCGACAGGCGAGATCCTGCAGGTTCAAGGTGAGAAGCCTACCGGTGGTCTCAAACTCATGTCTTGTTTTAAAGCTCTGAAGTATCTGCAGAAGAACTATGTGGCTTTCTTAGCACATGTTACAGAAGATAAAGGCAAGGGTAAGTCTATTTCAGATATTCCTGTCGTTCGGGATTATTCTGAAGTGTTCCCTGAAGATTTACCTGGTCTACCTCCAGCACGCCAAGTCGAGTTCCGCATTGATCTCGTACCTGGTGCAAATCCAATTGCCAGAGCTCCATATCGTCTTGCACCGTCTGAGATGCAAGAGTTGTCTAAGCAGCTTCAGGAGCTCTCTGACAAAGGCTTTATCCGTCCCAGTTTTTCACCTTGGGGTGCTCCCGTTCTTTTTGTCAAGAAGAAGGATGGATCCTTTAGAATGTGTATCGATTATCGTGAGCTTAACAAGCTTACCATCAAGAATCGATATCCCCTACCTCGCATCGATGATCTCTTTGATCAGTTACAAGGCGCTTCTTATTTTTCGAAGATTGATCTGCGATCTGGATATCATCAACTTCGGGTGCAAGAAGAAGACATTCCGAAGACAGCATTCCGTATTCGTTATGGGCATTATGAATTCACAGTCATGCCATTCGGTTTGACTAATGCTCCTGCTGTTTTCATGGACTTAATGAATAGGGTCTGCAAACCTTATTTGGATCAGTTCGTCATTGTTTTTATTGATGATATCTTGATTTACTCTAAGACGCGAGCTGATCACGAGCAGCATCTTCGTCTTACTCTGGAACTCCTGAAGAAAGAGCAACTTTTCGCCAAATTCTCCAAGTGCGAATTTTGGCTTAAAGAAGTTCAATTTTTGGGGCACATTATTAACGAACAAGGTATTCATGTAGATCCCTCCAAGATCAGTGCGATTAAGGATTGGGATACACCTTCTACTCCTACTGAAGTTCGTTCTTTTCTTGGTCTAGCGGGTTATTATCGCCGCTTCATTGAAAACTTCTCTAAGATTGCAGTTCCTCTAACTGCTCTAACTCAGAAGAAAATGCCCTTTTATTGGGGAATCAAACAAGAGGAAGCTTTTCAACACTTGAAGCAGAAGCTTTGCGATGCGCCTGTTCTATCATTGCCTGAGGGTGATGATGACTTTGTCGTGTATTGCGATGCATCTAAATTGGGTCTTGGCTGTGTTCTTATGCAAAGGAACAAAGTCATAGCCTATGCATCGAGGTAGTTGAAGATTCATGAGAAGAACTACACCACTCATGATCTTGAGTTGGGTGCAGTTGTCTTTGCTCTCAAGATCTGGAGACACTATTTGTACGGTACAAAATGTGTGGTTTTCACTGACCACAAAAGTCTTCAGCATATCTTCAACCAGAAAGAACTCAACATGAGACAGCGACGTTGGGTTGAGCTTTTAAACGACTATGACTGCGAAATTCGCTACCATCCTGGTAAGGCGAATGTCGTAGCTGATGCATTGAGTCGTAAGGAACATACTAAGCTTCATTGTGTACGTGTTCAATCTGTTATTCAAGCTCGATCTGATATTCAAGCCCGCATTTCTCAGGCTCAACAATCTTGTGTTGCACAAGGTTTAATGGATAAGGAATTTCCCTATCACATAACGCCTGCTCTGGAACTGAAGGACAATGGATCATATTACTTCATGGACCGTTTGTGGGTCCCAAGCCAGGATGATCTTCGTACCTTGCTTATGGATGAAGCCCATAAGTCTCGTTATTCTATTCATTCGGGCTCAGATAAAATGTATAAGGATCTTCGTATTCACTATTGGTGGCCTGGTATGAAGAAAGACATTGCCTTATACGTATCCAAATGCCTTACTTGTCTAAAGGTTAAGGCTGAACATCAGCGTCCTTCGGGTTTATTGGAGCAACCAGAGATCCCAGTTTGGAAATGGGAAAACATTACTATGGATCTTGTTACCAAACTCCCGCGCACAAAGAAAGGTCATGATGCCATCTGGGTAGTCGTTGATCGTCTTACAAAGTCAGCACATTTCTTGCCAATCCGCGAGGATTTTCCTACTGACAGACTTGCTCAAATCTATGTAGATGAAATTGTGGCTCGACATGGTGTTCCTTTGAACATCATTTCTGACAGAGATGCTCGTTTCACTTCTCATTTTTGGAGAACCATGCAATCTGCCATGGGGACCCAACTTAATCTGAGCACAGCTTATCATCCGCAAACGGATGGTCAATCTGAGAGAACAATCCAGACTCTGGAGGATATGCTAAGAGCTTGTGTGATCGATTTTGGTGGTAGCTGGGATTCACATCTTAAATTGATTGAATTCTCCTACAACAACAGTTATCACACTAGCATCAAAATGGCTCCTTTCGAAGCTCTCTATGGTCGAAAATGTCGTTCACCAGTCTGCTGGAATGAGATTGGCGAGGCTTAACTTACTGGACCTGCCCTCATTTTAGAGACAACTGACAAGGTCAAGAAAGTTCGTGATAACCTTCAGGCAGCTAGAAACCGTCAGAAGATTTACGCGGACCCAAAACGCAAAGCCTTTGAATTTCAAGTCGGTGATCGAGTATTACTTAAGGTCTCACCTTGGAAAGGTGTGATCAGATTTGGAAAGAAAGGAAAACTTGCACCTAGATATGTTGGACCATTCAAGATTGTCGAAAGAATCGGAAAGGTAGCCTACAGACTTGAGTTACCTCCTGAACTGGGAAATGTTCATCCAACTTTTCACATATCAAATCTCAAGAAGTGTACAGCTGATGAGAACTACTCCATACCGCTTGACGAAATTCGTGTTGGCAAAACACTGAAATTTGTTGAGAAACCAGTGGAAATCATGGAACGTGAAGTCAAGTGGCTTAAACGCAAGCGCATTCCTTTGGTCAAAGTTCGCTGGGAAGCTAAACATGGACCTGAGTTTACTTGGGAACGCGAAGATCAAATGAAGGCGAAATATCCACATCTTTTTCCACGAGTTTCCTCTAAATAAATTTCGGGACGAAATTTCCACAAGTAGGGGAGACTGTAACAACTGTGCTTGTAATCACTATGAATAGTTCTATTATCAATAAAACAATGTTATTTGATCCCAATGTTTGTTTTGTTATGTTTTACATTTTTCATGTTTTGACTTTTATGTAATTTCAAACTCTATATCACTTTCTGGAGAGTTATACGCAAACTAGTGCGTAAACGTACTCATTTTAATGCGAGAAATACTCTGGAACATCAACATATACTCAACATACCTTAAATAACCTTTACATAACTTAGAAATAAGTTTTGAAGGCTTTGGTATGGCAAAAATAAGTTAATTCGCTTACAGGGACTAAATATGACAAACTGCGAAAGTATGTCAATTTGAACTGTAACGAACATTCCGGAACATAACCATAAGTTAAACACACCTTAAATATCCTTTACATAGCTTAGAAATAGGCTTTGAGGGGTTTGGTGTGCAAAAATAAACTTTTGGGACATTCAGGGACTAAAAGTGTCAAAAAGTGCACAAGTTTGCATTTTCGTGCATAACTTACGTTCTGAATACATCTGGACATCCAAAAATTTATGTAAGCATGACTACATTATATTTTAGTGTTCGCCTTAAGAAAAATCCATTCGTTTCGTCATTTGGATCGTTTTTCGCGCTTATGCGCATTCCGTCGTAATTAAGCGAACATCGCGTTCGTACGACTAAACGAACCATCATCTGAGATATTTTTGAACATGTTTTGAGTTCCCTATACTTTAACTTCATTTTAGAGCCTTAAAATGAGGTTAACGGGGTTCAAACGCATCGAAAAAGGGCTTAAACACGTGCAGGGACCATTTCTGCCAAGTTTGAAACAATTCTGGAACTGGGAGGCAGTCGCGTAGCGCGAGCCCTAAGGCTCTACCCGTCGCGCTGCGCGAGTGAGTGATCTGGACCAGATTCAATGTCTTTTTAGCAAGTTGCAGCTGATTGATTCGTGTCCACACATTCTAAACGGGTCTAGTCAGCGGATAAGAACAAGTTTCTAGCCACCACAACTTTGTGACAAGTGTACGGCTCGGATCGTGGCACGATATTCAAGAAACGATCCTAGCGGCTCTACTTTTACTATAAATACCCCATGCCTTTCATTGTTTTAAAGCACTAGAATCTTATTAGTTGTGTTCTAAGTTGAAACCTTGTTTCATACCTGAACTATACTGATCTAGATTAGCATTCGGGGACCCTTCGTAAGTATTCTTTCGTTCTTTTCCTTATTTTTACTGCTTTTCGAGTCAGAAAGTCAAACTTTGTTTGACTTTCAGCGTTGGCCAGTAATGGTCAATGCGAAGTTCGTTAGAACTTCGCAACGTGATTGTAATCACAATGGTCATAGTCCCTTGGGACTATGCCTACTGATTACCGCGTTGTCTAGGGTCGTAGGGTAAGCGATCTAATAAATCGCTTATACCTCGAACCCGACCCAGTTTGGTCGATCATTAGGATCCGACCAAATACATTAGGTGACCATAGTGTAGGGAATAACCTTCCGAGGTTATACCCTATGGTCACATCGTTTAAGTAGTTGTATGATAGGTAGTTTATATGCCTTAGGTAAATTACCAGAATACCCTTTTCATACATAATTGGTAATTTAGCATATGTAACCTAAACTTTTGTCACGTAACTGATTATGTAACATGTTTAGGCATATAATACTTGTCATAGGACTAGTTAGGCGGTCCGAACGCGTTTCACGCGCACGATACGTTAAAGTAGCGTAAGCTACCTAAACGGATCATAATGGGTCAATAAGACTTAGGTTAAGTTTCTTTTAGCATGTAGGCTTTGTTAAACCATATCACGTGAGTTCCGACACTCATTTGGTTTACAAACCCTAATGCTACCCAGTCTTCCGAGATAGGTCCGGTTTATTAACATAGTTACCTATACTAGGTGTCGTTTGATTCCGAGATCTTTTGCATTGCTGGGTGGTTATCTTTATACAACTGAGCAATCTCAAGTGAGTACATAGACCCCTCTTTTACTGTTTTCCAAACTGTTTTGGGGTGGAACACATGTGCCTACTTGTTACTTTCATGCTTTCATGTTTTCACATCATATACCTGCTATGTTCGTTAGTACACTATAGTACATGATTTCATTTCATCTTATGCTAGGTATGCCCATTGTGTGCATTACTTAGTACATTGTTTTACATGACATTTCCTGCTAGGTGTGCCCATTGTGTGCATTACTTAGTACATTGTTTTACATGACATTTCCTGCTAGGTGTGCCCATTGTGTGCATTACTTAGTACATTGTTTTACATGACATTTCCTGCTAGGTGTGCCCATTGTGTGCATTACTTAGTACATCGTTTTACATGACATTTCACGCTATGTATGTTCATTTGATTACATACTTAGTGCATTGTTTTCACATGTTTACATTTTGGTATGACATTTGGTTTGTTTACATGGGACAATACATTCATTAACATTAGTTACGCCGTTCGTTAGTAGGTAGTGGTACCATAGGAATTGACAACTCCCGTTCCGGACATCCCAGGGAAAGGGGACAGAAAGGAATGACCGAATTCGTTGACATCCTATATATAAGTGTTTGTATGGTATTACATGGCGTAACGTTATTTGAATCATTTCAGTTTGAGACATAGAACATTTTATACAAATAACATACTTTTCACAAGACATTGATTTACAAACAACTTATCTTATACAAACACATTTTTACATGGTTATTTATTTAACCTGACATTACTTATACATATCATCTGACCTTATTGTTTTCAAATGATTTACAAGACAAAGCAAAGTACGGGGTTCATGATTAAACATTTTCTTAAACTCAAGTCATGAATCCTATTTTCACAAAACCTATGTATCTCACAGGCATTTTTATGCTGACGTACCTATTTTCACATGTGTTTTCAGGTGCTTTTCCATAGGATGTTGATCATGATACTAGGGCGGACCTGTGCCTTAGAGACTTTAAAAGAATATAGACTATGTTTAATTATGTTCTGAACTCTTAATTTACTGTTTAAGACAATGTAACATCCTTGTTTAATAAATAAAATACAACTTTGTATGCCATGGTTATGAAACAATTAATTCTGTTGCAACACTCCCCGACGTTTCCGCCACGTTTTGTATGTTACACGTGGTCGGGGTGTGACAGGCGTGGCCTAGCCACATCACCATTTTTTTTAATATATATTTAAATTAATTAAATACATAAAAAAAACATATTTTTTTTAAATACATAAACAAACATAATAATTATTAAAATAAAAAACAATCATTCTTCGTCGTCTTCGTCGGTTTCGAACCCAGGAATCGTTGAAACATGTTCCACCAAATCAGATCGAAGGTTGTGATGTATATCCCTTGACTTGATCCAAAATTCATTAACCGCTTTATCTTGGTCTGTTACGTTACCTGGTTGGGAATCATCGTCATCATAGTGGGTAACGACCGCTCTACCTTCGTCCTCCAAAATCATGTTGTGAAGAATGATACATGTGTACATCACGTTTCCAATCTGATCCCTGTCCAATAGTCGACAAGGCATTTGTAATATTCGCCACCTTTTCTTCAAAACACCGAATGCTCGCTCGACGTCTTTACGTGCAGCCATCTGTACCCTGTTAAACTTTAATCTCTTTGGATCTGTCGTACCGTGTTTTGTGAATGATTTTACAAAAACCCCCCACTCTGGGTAAATCCCATCAACTAGGTAGTACCTGTTTTGGTCAAAAAATCTGATAAGGATATTGCAACCAAACTCTCTGTTACGGGGTATGATGCTAATAATGTAGAACAATAACAAGGATCACTTCAATGTAAATTGCCGAAATGACACAAAGATTTATACGGGGAAAAAGCCCTTGATCAAGAGTTGATCTCCGGCACAAAAAACCCCGGGTGATGGAAACTACCGATCACCAAGCTCAAATAAATGAAAAAATGTTTACAACTTCGGATAGTAACGAGCTAGGTACAAGGATCACTATCGTGAAATATGTATAAGTGAGTGAAAACGAATGAATGTTCGTCGAGAGCTTCAAGTGTGCGAGTATATGAGTGTGTGTAGCTGAAAATGGCTAAGTGTTCTAAATTCTAGCTCGTTACCCCTTTTAAAATAGAAGTTAACTACAATAACTAACTATCCGATTTTCGTGCCAAGCTCCCACGTTCTCCACAACGTCCATTTTTGGCCAAGCACGTGCGGGATAGTTTGGGAATATTCTCCAGGAATGTCGCCAAGACTAGGTCAAGCTCGTTATTCCTGCGAGGTAATACAAAACATAAATAAACAATCTTCAGTACGAGGATCCTTAAAGTGATCCATGATCCTGATCCTGAAGCTCTTCTGAGGATCACCACCTGTCACAAAAGTAAGGATCATTAATTAGGATAACGAATAAGGATCACTAATTGTTAGAAAATCCTCCCCTAACAATTGCCCCCAAAATATAAGGAGTAATTTGTAAAATAAGCGAGTTATATTTTCTTGATCTTATCCGCAACTAACTAACGCAAATATAGCTGTTATTGTTGAACTATCCGTTGCAATCGTGACGTCACAGAAGTGACAACCCTGCACGATCATGATTATAAATAGGGGATAGAGATAGGATCAAATGCATTTAAATTCGAAAGAAACTCCCTTTATATTCTCAGTCGAAGATCAATCAGGTATCTCTTTCTTCATCTTCTTCCTTCTCTTACTCTGTTTTTCTTTCTTTATCACCATCACTTTGAGAATGATGCTCCGAAGCTCACCGGGCAAGGATCACAAGAAGAACAGCCCTCCGAAAAGCCAGGGGATCATCGAAGATTCCATTAAAGAACGCTGTTGTTTCAATGATGCACAAATCGATAGGATCCGCCACTGCTTCCCGGCGAACACCGAGTTTAGACCTTTTGACCCCAATGCCCTGAGTGATCATATCTCCGACAAGTGGGTTGTTTTCCCCGTCACTCCGTTCACCATAGGCTATACATATCCTTTCCCAACCTTCACCCAATCTTTCTTTTCCTTAACCGGCATTTCTTATATTCAAGCCATGCCGATGATTTGGAGGGTTTTGTACACCCTTGAAAGGATCATCGAGCAGGAAGGTATAGACCTAGGAATGTCAGAGCTGGGAGAGCTGTATGATCTTACTACCTTTGGTTCTCATCGCTATTTGTTTAAACGTAAACCCGGTGAGGAACATCCGATCTTCAAAGCCACCAAGAACGACGCTAATTGGAAACGGCGTTTCTTTTTCATCAAGAGAGACTCTATTGAGGATGGAAAGGATCTACCCAAGAAATGGGCTACCCATGGTAGGGTGGAGGATCCTGAGAAGGATCACCAGAAACTTTCTTTTGATGTAAGGATCACTTATATTTTTGCTTTCTTGTTATGCAGCTATCACCGTCTCACACCTCAGATTGTCCCCTGCTGCTAAGGAGAGGCTCCTTGCTTTCAAGAAACTTGATCCTGAGACAAGATCCTTCAAGACAACAACCCAAGATTCACAGGAGGTATCCTCAGGCTCTGTCACGATGTCAAGTAAGTATCCTTGTTTACAATTTAAATAAATGGTGAAATATAAATTAAGAAAAGATACTTATCTTGTTTTGGTTGTGTAGGTGCTGGAAAATCCACCAAGTCTGCTTCAAAGTTTAACGTCGCTGATCTCACTACTGTCAGATCCTCCAAGAGAAAAGCTCCTACCAGCCCGACAGCTTCAGTCCCCAAGGCACCCCTTAAAGGGAAGGCAATCAAGAAGAGAAAAGCCTCTGAAGCTGAGGATCTGCAGGGTCTGCCTCTAATCCGTCATCAATTTCTCGAGTACTTTAATGAGGTAAGGATCACTGTCTCTGCTCGTATATCCTGTTGACATATCCTGCCGATATATCCTGCTGATCTGAGGATCACTTAATCCTGACCTTATCCTTTATCCCTTTTGCAGAAATTCTCTGAGATTGAGGATTATGTTGGCCACGTTGAGGATCAGGATAGGAAGATTGCCGACCTCCAGCAAGTTGCAGTGCTCAAGGACCTTGCAATTGCTGATCTTCAGAAGGAAGTCCGGGATGCCAAACAGGAGACGGCCAAGGTGCTGATCAATGTTGACTATGAGAAGCGTGAGATCACCGAAGACGCCAAAGTCTCTTCCGCCATAGCAATGTACAAGACCAAGCTGCAAATGGCCTTGGAAGCTCAGGATCCTGCTTTTGACAAGAGCACCTGGGATGTTGAAGGCTGGAAGGCAAGGCTGGCTGAACTGGACGATGAAGAGGTTGAGGAGGTTGAAGAGATCCTGACAATTGAAGCTGGAGGCAAAGGCGAAGGTGGTGAAACAAGTGGAGCTGGAGGTGATAATGCAGCGAAGGTTTAAGCTGCACGATTGGGCGATGATGGACATTCTTAGACGCAGCCGGAGCCCAATTTTTAAATTTGGTAGTAGCTTTTTGTGGTTGTGATGTTGAACAATTTGATGGTTTGTACTTGAACAATAGGTTTTTAGGATTAAGGATCATGTATGATCCTTTGGACAATTGGCAGGATTGCAATTGGTGGAGGGATCCTCTGTTTGGGGGATGAAGCCATTGTGATCCTGCCGCCTTTATATTCCTGCACTACTTTTGAACTTATTATCATGGACACCCTTTACCTACCCCAGCGGACGGGCCACGTTTTGCTGGTAGATGCTCGGGTAGGTAATTTTGACAACCTTTTAAGGGTTAGTCTTTTGTTAATAAATAAAATCTTAACCTTTTGTCGCTTATCTTGTATTGTTATCCTTTTATTTCTTTAACTCTTCTTTGTTTTGTTGCACATTTATTAAATAAACAATTTAGAACAAGTCCGATTGAAAATGTTTAGAGCATGATCCACGATCGAATATCCTATAGTTAGGGAATCCCAAAAAGCAATATATTTTAAAGATCACAAGTCTAGTTGTCAAACTTTAAGGGTTATTCAAATAAATAATGAATAGAATTAGAAATAGTTAAGGATCATACCTGAGGATCCAAGTTAGGATCCTAACCATAATAAGGATAACTGTAAGATAAACCTTAGAAAGAAGTAAGGATCAAGGATCCCTAGTTGCTTATCTTCAAGGACCTGAAATAGATCATAACTTGGGACTAAGCCAATATAAGATAAGAGTTAGCAACTAGGGACAAGCCCAAGGATAACTGGGGACAAGCCCAAGGATAACTGGGGACAAGCCCAAGGATCGTATGTAAACTGGAGTATGGCCCTAACTGGCGACTATCCAAACTTAGTGACATGAAAATGCCAAAACCTTAGCTAACGTGAAAACGTTAGAAACCTTAGCTAACGTGAAAACGTTAGAAACCTTAGGAACGGATATATGGTACGTCTACCATTATACGTAGGATCCTAAGCATAGCCAGTACAATGGAATTATCAGCCCCTAAAACGAGTACTGGTCCCACTGCCTTGAACTATACCAGGATCATCATGCGCTACAGGCGGAACTGGGGTCAAGCCCAAATAACTGGGGTTAAACCCAAGGAACGGATTGCTTCAGCGGATAACCGATGTTATGCTAAGGATACCTGAACTTTCAAAACTTAAACTCACGTGAGAGGTGGATAAAGGACACATGATCCTTATCCTTATACGAGAAAATAAAGAAATGAAATAGTTCAAGGTTAGGATATTACCTAAGTAAGGATCACCGATACTTTGAGGATCCTTTGAGGATCATCTGTGCCATGAGGATCCTGCTCACATGAAATATTTCTTCAAGTGGACAGCATTCCAAGCTCTTGGTAGCAAATCACCTTCCATGGTTAGCAATCTATATGCCCCCTTTCCTGCTTCGGCTTCAATCAAATAAGGGCCTTCCCATTTTGGAGCCAATTTTCCATCAGCAGGATTGGTGGTATTCTGAAATGTTTCCTTAATACCATATCTCCAACTTGAAACCTCCTGATCCTGACATTTTTGTTGTAAGCACCAGCCATTCTTTGCTGATAACTGGCCATCCTTATCCTAGCCATATCTCTGATTTCTTCAATAATATCCAGGTCTTGAGCCAAGTTCTCATCATTCTCCTCAGGATCACGGGTACTTGTTCTTGCAGTTGGAACCACCATTTCTGTTGGGATCACTGATTCTGCCCCAAATACCAAAGAGAATGGCGTTTGACCAGTAGCATTCTTAGGGGTTGTCCTATCAGCCCAAAGCACATAGGGTAGTTGATGTATAAGAATTTATACATCTTTTAAACGTCAAATACGCCCCGTTTATGTGAAAACTCTTTGTATTTTCATTGATTTTGGTACTCATTTGAGTTGTTTGTGAAAATACAGGTCCGGGCTTCGGCCCGGTGTTGAAACGGAGGCTTTTGGAGCAAAATGGAGCGAAAACGGAACATTTCAGCAAACTGCCAGATATGGCACTACCGTGCCAAACAGTGGCACGACCGTGCCAAGCCCTCCGACATCGGCACTCTCAGCCAGCACTAGCATCTATCAGCCAAATCGTCAAAATTCAGGGGAGCACTACCGTGCCAAACAGTGGCACGACCGTGCCAGGCCAAAATCAACTCCTGATCAGCTTGTTTCCGAGAACGATATGACTGTTACCGAGCACTACCGGCTCGCACGACCAGAGCATCTCCGAGCACGGTCGTGCGACCTCGGGAACATTTGAGCGGGATTTTTCTAGAAATGGCAGCAAACAAGATTGACAGACGAAAAGTGACTCTGACACTTGCCAAGCACGACCGTGCCAAAAGGTGGCATGGTAGTGCCAAACGCCCAGCAGTTTAAATACGAGTTTCTAGCTCATTTGCAAGGGAGTTGGAGCATTTTGGTGACTTTTTCTCTCAAGAATCTGGTCTTGGAAGCTTGTTGGAGCCAAGAGGGAGCCTTGAAGAGGACTTAATCACTTGAAGATCTACTCAAACATCATTTTAATCTTGTCTTTAACTTGGTTAGCTTATTACTTTATGAACAATTTATGTTTCTTTGCACTTGATTTAGTAGTCATGAGCCTTATGGGCTAAACATTTGAGTTGTCTAAACTTTGTTGAAGCTAATGAATATGTGATAACATGGAAGTAGATGTGATGATTGTTCTTGTTAATCTTCATGTTGGTATTTAATCTTGTTCTTGGAGTTCATGTGTATGCTTAAAGTTCTTGTTCTTGAATGTTTGCTCATAAGCATTTACATGTTGTGTTGGAAAGCCCATGTAAAGATTATGATTATTGAATCTTGTTAACTTGTTAGTATGATTCATAGCATGAAACTAGGAATGGTGATTGCTAATGTGATTGAATGATGATTTGAGCATATGTATGAATTCTTGCATCTAGATTTGGAAAGATCATGAGTATGTTTATATGGATTCTATAGTTTGTGTTCTTGTTAGTTTGATGATTTAGGCCAAAGTTGTTAGCTAGCATGACCATACTTGTGGTTCATATCAAGAACATGATGATAGTGCCAACTACTTGAAACCAAGTTAGGGTGATTAGTGTGTTGTTCATATTAGTTTTCCCTAATTTGTAGAGTTAGGAGTTTTGACAAACAAATAACTCATGATTAAAGATTAACATCAACTTAGCAAGTGAGCTTAAAAGAATAATTTTTAGGTGATTAGAATGTTAATTCATTTTTAGTTTTCCTAAGAATTATAGACTATGAAGCCTTGATTGGGGACTTAGTTAAATTTAGAGCTTGCATCATCACAAAACCTTCCACCTTGTTGTCATATGTTTGTTAGTGGAGACTTAGTTTAGGCAACCCTTTCTTAGATATTGTCTTTGTTAGAAATTTTAGTAGTTTATTTATTTGCATGCTAAGTTAGAAAAAATCAACCCAATCATTTGAAAAGGCTTTAAAGTAGCAAAAGTTTAGTATCGAGACACCGCATCCACGGATTGATATCCGGTTCTTGCCGATTTGCTATATTACCACCCGACGGGTACACTTGCCCTTTGTGTGTGTAGTTAGTTCCTAGGTGAAAAACCATTTTAAAACTAAATTTGTGTGAACAAATATCTTCATAAAAATATATATAATTCACGCACATTAAGTTTTTGGCGCCGTTGCGGGGGATGCGGTCTTCTTGAAAACGATTCGAGTTGCTTATTTAGCCATTGTGAAAAGTGTAAAAAGTTTGTGTCTACTTGTTTTATTTGCCTTTGCTTGACTATTTAAAAAAATGATTATTTGCTAGTTGTTTTTGTTTTTGTATATATTTTGTGCATTGTGCTCCTCCTTATTCCCTACAGGTCGTGCATGTCCTCAACCCCCGCTGCTGATATCTTTGAGCCTTCAGCGGAGCCGGAGCGTGATCTTCACCGGAGGCTGCGAGAGCGGTTTCGCTTGGTAGCCGAGACGATTGAGACAGACGCGGGAGGAGACGACACCTTCTACGAGGTTCAAGTAGACATGGCGGACGCAGAAGAGAATAGGATTTTGAACGAAATAGGAAAACCGTCACTCGATGGTTTACCTGCGAGCATCAATGCACCGACGATTGACAATAATAATTTCGAGATCAAGGCTGGCACCATATCGATGTTGCAGAATGCGATACAGTTTTATGGCAAGGATCACGAGGATCCTAGTGTTCACATTGCGGGGTTTCTAGAGGTTTGTGCCACATTCAAGATTCGTGATGCATCATCGGATGCTATCCGCCTTCGGCTCTTTCCGTTTTCTTTACGGGATGGAGCCAAGGAGTGGCTTCTTTCACTTCCAGCTGGATCTATCACTACATGGAATCAATTAGCTGAGAAGTTCCTTCAGAAATATTTCCCTCCAGAGAAAACTGTTCGGTTGAGAACCAAAATCCTGAACTTTCGTCAGGACGAGGACGAGTCCCTTTACGAGGCATGGGAGCGTTTCAAAGAGCTTATGAGGAAGGTCCCACATCACGGGTTGCCCAAGTGGCAACAATGTCAGATCTTCTACCATGGTTTGGACAGTCAGGGACAGATGATGGTTGATACATACTCGGGTGGGGATATCGGCACGAAGAATGCCACCGAGGCATTTGAGATCCTAGAGAGATGTGCCGCGAAAAACCGGACGCAACAGCCACCAAGAGGTAAGAGTTCTCGGCAGGGAGTTCATCACGTGGACGACTACACAGCCATGACAGCACGTATGGATGCCTTATCTTCGAAATTTGATCGAGTGATGGAGATGCACTCGAGAGGTTCTTCGAGTGGGGGAGCATATCAGGTAGGTGATTTTCAGACGGGAGAGATGTCACACGAGCATGTTGATTTTATGGGAAACCAATACCGTCCTCAAAATAATCCCTACAGCAATACTTATAATCCGGGGTGGAAGAATCACCCGAATTTCAGTTGGAGGCCCGATGCTTCTAATCTGCATCCACCCGGATTTGCTCCACGTCCCCCAGCTCCAGCTCATGGAGCATATGGTCCATCTCGACCTCAGCAGGCGCCTCCCGCTAGCGAGCCTAGTGTGCATGATATGCTTAGCCAGATCTTAGCCGGTCAGAACACTCAAAAGGCCGAGAATGAGAAGCGTTTTAAGGAGTATGACGGTCGTTTCACGAGGCACGAGAATGAGTTGAGAAGCCAAAAGGCTTCCATGCAGACCATTGAGAACCAAGTTGGCCAGATTGCCAAGATGTTGTCTGAGAGACAACAGGGGGGCCTTCCGAGCAACACAGAGACCAATCCAAATGCTACTGCAAAGGCCATCATGTTGAGAAGCGGCAAGACCGCTCAACCCATCCCTCCGGCTGTTCCAGCAAAGCCGACTGATGATGATGAGGTTGATGAGGAGATTGAGTGTGAGTCTCCGAGTGAGGTGCAACAGAGGCGAGTCCCAGCAAGTACCGCACGACCCAAGGAGCCAGTGAGAGAGTATGTCCCTCCCATTCCATACCCGGGGAGGTTGAAGAAGCAGAAAATGGAAGAACACTATGGTAAATTCCTCGAGCTTTTTAAGCAACTTCATATAAATTTACCATTTGTCGAGGCACTTGCTCAAATGCCTATGTATGCCAAGTTTCTGAAGGATATCCTATCCAACAAAAAGAAACTTGAGGAGCTTTCGCAGGTGACCTTGAATGAGGAGTGTTCAGCAGTTCTTCAGAACAAACTACCTAAGAAGATGAATGATCCTGGGAGTTTCACTATCCCATGTTTGATTGGTAGTTTGTCGGTCAGCAATGCATTAGCTGATCTTGGATCTAGCATAAACCTCATGCCATATGCGGTTTTTGCTAAGCTAGACTTGGGAGAGCCCAAGCCGACTCGTATGAGCATTCAGCTAGCCGACCGTTCAGTGAAGTATCCTCGAGGCATAGTTGAGAATATGCTGGTGAAAATCGACAAGTTTGTCTTCCCTGTCGATTTCGTGATTCTAGACATGGATGAGGACAAAAATGTTCCTCTTATCTTAGGTCGACCATTCCTAGCCACTGCGAGAGCCTTGATTGATGTCTGCACCGGTAGACTTACTCTTAGGGTTGATGATGAGGAGGTTACCTTTGACATTGGGAAATCCATGCAACACTCGCAAAGTCAGGATGATACGCTCTACTTCATTGAGACTATCGACACATATGTGAGTGATCATCTTCGTGATGCGTTCGAGGAGGATGTTGTGGACACACAGCTGCTAGGAGGGGAGGACTTTAGTTCACCTAGGGTGGACCGATTAGTCAAGGAGGTGACCTGTCTGATAGGTCACGCGTCTCCCCCGTGTCCCGAGGTTTTTGAGGTCGTGGATCGCGTTGCTGAGCCTAAAGCACGCCCTTCTATTGAGGATCCACCTTCGGTTGAGCTTAAGGAGCTTCCAGATCATTTGGAGTATGCTTTCTTGGAGGGTGAGACTCATCTGCCCGTTATCATTTCTGCCGGATTGTCTAAGGAAGAGAAGGATCGATTGCTTGAAGTACTGAAGCAGCACAAGAAAGCGATCGCTTGGAAGATTATGGATATAAAAGGGATCAATCCATCCTTTTGTACCCATAAGATTTTGATGGAGGAGGACTTTAAACCTGTAGTACAGCACCAGAGGCGTTTGAACCCCAACATGCAGGAGGTTGTGAAGAAAGAGGTCATCAAACTACTTGATGCAGGTTTGATATACCCGATCTCTGATTCACCATGGGTTAGCCCTGTACAGGTAGTCCCAAAGAAAGGAGGCATGACAGTGGTGACCAATGAGAAAAACGAGTTGATTCCTACTCGTACTGTCACCGGATGGAGAGTTTGCATAGATTATCGCAAACTTAATGATGCCACGAGGAAGGATCACTTCCCACTTCCTTTCATTGATCAGATGTTGGAGAGGTTGTCGGGCAGGATGTACTACTGCTTCCTTGATGGTTTTTCGGGTTATTTTCAGATTCCCATCTCTCCTGAGGATCAGGAGAAGACGACATTCACATGTCCCTATGGCACATTCGCCTACCGGCGGATGCCCTTTGGACTGTGCAATGCCCCGGCCACATTTCAGAGGTGTATGGTGGCCATTTTTCATGACATGATCGAGGACTCCATGGAGGTTTTCATGGATGATTTTTCTGTGTTTGGGAGTTCTTTTGATCAGTGTCTCGGGAATCTGAAAAGGATGTTGGCTAGATGTGAAGAAGTCAACCTGGTGTTGAATTGGGAGAAATGCCACTTCATGGTGAAGGAGGGCATTGTGCTTGGGCATAAGATTTCACAGGCGGGGCTCGAGGTTGACCGAGCCAAAGTTGAGACTATTTCAAAGCTCCCGCCTCCCACATCCGTGAAATCTATTAGGAGTTTTCTAGGTCATGCAGGTTTTTACCGGCGATTCATAAAGGACTTTTCCCAAATCGCCCGTCCCATGACTCAGCTCCTCGAGAAGGATGCCCAGTTTGTTTTCTCCGATGAATGCCTTCGGGCATTCGAGTTGTTGAAGGAGAAGTTGGTGAATGCCCCGATCATGGTTGCTCCCGACTGGGAGCTGCCATTTGAGTTGATGTGTGATGCGAGTGACTTCGCAGTAGGGGCTGTCTTGGGTCAAAGGAAAGATAAACACTTCCATCCGATATACTATGCGAGCAAGACTTTGAATGACGCTCAGGAGCATTACACCACGACAGAGAAAGAGCTCCAAGCTGTGGTCTTTGCCTTCGATAAGTTTCGGTCGTATCTTGTCCTTTCCAAGACCATTGTGTACACGGATCATGCAGCCCTTCGGTATCTTTTCAGCAAGCAAGATGCTAAACCGAGATTGATACGTTGGATTTTGCTGCTACAAGAGTTCGATATTTAAATCCGTGATAAAAAAGGGGCTGAGAATTTGGCAGCCGATCATTTGTCTCGACTTGAGCATTCCGAGGAAAAGGAATCTCGTGGGCCTAACATCAATGACAATTTCCCCCACGAGTTCCTCATGAGGATCGAGACTAGTGATGATTCCCCATGGTTTGCTGACTTCGCGAACTACCTAGCTAGTGGCATCCTGATCAAGGGGATGACCCATCAGCAGAAGCGAAAGTTCTTTGCGGATGTCAAGCATTACTTCTGGGATGACCCTTATCTGTTTAGGGTAGGAGCGGATCGGATGATCCGGCGATGCGTGCATGGTGACGAGGCGAGGGATATTTTACGCCACTGTCACGAAGGACCCACGGGAGGCCATCACGGAGCGAACAACACGGCGAGGAAGGTGTTTGATGCCCGATTCTTTTGGCCAACTATTTTCCGTGATGCCCATGAGTGGGTGAGGTCCTGTGATGCTTGCCAGAGGGCGAGCAACATTTCTGCACGCCATGAGATGCCACAAAACGGCATCCAAGTTTGTGAGGTTTTTGACGTATGGGGGCTAGATTTCATGGGCCCTTTTCCGACCTCTTTTGGGAACCGCTACATCCTCGTTGCTGTTGATTATGTTTCAAAGTGGGCTGAAGCACAGGCTTTGCCCACTAACGATGCGAGGGTAGTGGTGAGGTTTTTGAAAAAGTTGTTTGCTCGCTTCGGTGCCCCGAAGGCGTTGATTAGTGATCGTGGGACGCATTTCTGTAATGCTCAGCTTGAAAAAGCATTGTCCCGATATGGTGTGCAACATCGATTCTCCACACCATATCATCCGCAGACGAGCGGACAGGTCGAGGTTACTAATCGGGGTATCAAGCGGATTCTGGAGAAAACGGTTAATTCTAGCCGTAAGGATTGGTCCGAGAAATTGGATGATGCACTGTGGGCTTTCCGGACAGCCTACAAGACTCCTATAGGCACCACACCGTTTAAATTGGTCTATGGGAAGTCTTGTCATTTGCCTGTTGAACTCGAGCACAAAGCATACTGGGCTTTGAAGACAGTTAATCTTGACATGGCTGCTGCGAGTGAGAACAGGTTTGTGCAGATTCATGAGATTGAGGAGCTTAGGCACGATGCGTATGAAAGCTCCAAGCTGTACAAGGAACGTACTAAGACTAGGGGTGTTCAAAAAAATCCGAATCCGAAACCGAATCCGAAATATCCGAAAACCCGTATCCGAAATATCCGAATTTTCGGATATCCTAATCCGAAAATTCGGATTCGGATTCGGATAGTGATTTTGAGAATTTTCGGATAATCGGATTATCCGAAAATATCCGAAAATTTAATTTTTATTTTTTTCGGATATCCGAATATCCGAAAATATCCGAAGTATCCGAAAAATATCCGAAGTATCCGAAAAATATCCGAAATATCCGAAAAAATATCCGAAATATCCGAAAAATATCCGAAGTATCCGAAAAATATCCGAAATATCCGAAAAAATATCCGAAATATCCGAAAAATATTCGAAATTTATATTCGGATATCCGAAACTATCCGAAAAATCTGGTTCCAAATATTAAAAAATAATAAAAAAATAAAAATAAAATAAAAAATTGGATATTCGGATATCCGATTAGATATCCGAACCCGAATCCGAAATTTCGGATATCCGAAAATCGGATATCCGAAATTTCGGATTCGGGTTCGGATGTCAATATTTCACTATCCGAAATTTCGGATATCCGAAAACCGGATTATCCGATCTTGAACACCCCTAACTAAGACGCTCCACGATGCCCGCTTGAAGGACAAGAAAGAATTCCGAGTGGGGGATCGAGTGTTGTTGTACAACTCACGTCTTAAGTTGTTTCCTGGCAAGCTTAAATCTCGGTGGTCGGGTCCCTACACTGTACGGTCAGTGTTTCCTTACGGGACCGTGGAGATAGGCCATGAGGATGGCCGGTTGTTTAAAGTCAGCGGGCATAGGTTGAAGGCTTATGTTGGAGGGCCCGTTGACCCGAGTGAGGAGGTTGTTATCCTCCACCCCAGGAACAAATGAATTCGGGGTGGTGAGTCTAGCTGAAGACTCGTAAATAAACTTAGCATGTTTGTGTGTTTATTATTTTTTTTAGTGTTATTTTTGTGTGTGGTTGTCTTTTTCTTTTCAGGTTGCGGTTCGTTCTGGTCGCGAGGGATGTTAGAGCTTGTTACCGGCTCTCAGGTTTGTTAGTTCGGTTCTTTTTCTTGGTAGGAGATGCTTCGTGAGTGCCCCGGGTTCAAAGGAGTTTGTCTATAAAGATATCCATTTTCAAAAAAAAAATAATAATAATAATAATAATAATTTAATATAATAATAATTTCGAAAATTGAGCACTTTCACCAAAGTCTGGCACCACCAGACAACTTTGGCAGACAATAATGGAGCTTTGAATAAAACCAACCAACCACCACCAATTCTTCATAACTTCATCTTCCTCACTTGAACCCATTCAAAGCACTCACGAATCCTCTGCATCTCCTAGCTTCCTCCAAGAAATTCTTTCATCCCAACATCATTCCAGGTACGGATTCATCCTTTTCTAGTTAGATTTAAGTGTTTTGTTGATATGTTCTTCATGTTCTTCATAGTTAGTTTCTTTAGGTTTTTAGGGCTTGGTCTAAATCACCCGATTCAAGCCCGTTTTTAGTGTTGATTTGAACCACAATGGACCGATTTACAAAACCCCTAAGCAAAAAGTTGAAAAAATCGGGGTTTCGGGGCTGTTTTGAGCGTTTTTTCGGGGCTGGTTTCCGTCGTGCACGAGGGTGCCATACCCAGGCACGATCGTGATCTTCATAAATTCATCAAATCTTCATAAAATTGCCCAGAAAATCCAAAAGGCACGAGGGTGCCAAAATACCGCACGATCGTGCTTGTCGAGAGATCGCTCAAATCAGTTTCCGGTGATCGGCCAAGCACGACGGTGCCATATAGTGGCACGGTCGTGCTTCACGGAAAATCGCCGAAGATCAGTCACCGGACATCGGTCAGGCACGAGGGTGCCATATGGTGGCACGACAGTGCTTCACCAAATTTGTGGTTCAAATCCGAGCCGTTTACGGCCGAGCACGATGGTGCCATGGGATGGCATGGTCGTGCTCCTGGGGAATAAAAACCCAGACTTCATAATTTTCCCAGAAATCTTCATAAACTCGCTGATTTGCAGGCCTAGCACGGTAGTGCCATATGGTGGCACGACCGTGCCACATTGCCCAGTTCCGAATTTTGTCTGTTTGTTTTGGCTGCTGATTAATCTTGTCTCAATTTTTGCAGATGGATCACCCTTATTTGCGGTTCTCAAACAATACCAGGGAAGGGTACTGTATCTCGAAGGTGGAGCGGTTATGGGATCGACGGCATCTAATCGAGCCCATGAGGAGGTTACAAAGGGTTGATTTAGACTTGCTCGGACAGACCGAGCGATTTGATGATCTTATTACACCTCCGTGGTCCCGCCTTTTTGAGATCGCAGAGCCGCAATACATAGAGTTGGTGATCGAATTTTTCGCATCGTTCCGTTTCACGTTTCCATGCCCAGATGTTTATGAGAAAACTGTTGGTGTCAACTTTCGCTTGGGAAGGAAATGGCATCACCAATCGATTAGTCGATTCGCTGTGGTGTTGGGGTTATATACGGAAGATGAGATTGATTCTGAGTTATTTCATGGGAGTTTGCAAGATTGGGAGCCAGATACAGACAAGGCCGCCTTTTGGAATCAAATTACTGTGCCTGGTCGACTTTGGGAACCTCGGAAAGCCAAAGCTACATGGATCCTCGACCCACTTCATCGGGTCATCGAGCGCGCCATATTCCACGTCATCGGAGGTCGGGGTGATAGCACGGGAAATATCACCACCCGCGACCTTTTCCACTTGTACTGCATCGTCTCCGGCTACCATTGCAACGTAGCCGTCAGTGTGGCAGAATCGATTTTTCGCGGTGTCGGTTCGACACCCACATCGCGCATCTGCGGAGGGGCCTTCACTACAAAACTGGCCAAACACTATCGGGTTTCCTTAGACAATTTAACCGAAGCCTGTGATTATGGCCTTCTCGATCTGCAGCAGATGAAATCGATGCACCTGATTCGAAAAGTAAACGGGGTCCCAAAGCTTGTGGACAGATTGGGAAGGATTTGGGACCCGCTAGCTGTTGATGTTGAGACGGATGATGACGACGAGGGTGGTGATGGTGGAGATCATGACGTGCACATGCACGATATTCCAGTTCAGGGACAGGAGGGGGCCACTGGAGGAGCGGGTCCCCAATTGCAGATTGGTCAGGGGTTTGAGAGTCCGAACTGGGAGAATGTGTATGGTGGATTTGGTGGTGGAGGTTATGAGCATGGTCCTTACGAGCCGTCCGGGATAGATCTGTGGAGGCGCATGGACGGGCTGGAAATAGGGCAGCAAGAGATGAGGCGAGATGTCGATCTGATACGAGCGGAGCAACACCGGCAGGGTAACTTCTTGGAAGATATATACGAGCAGTCCCGGCGCAGCATGGATTGGTTGTTTGTTTCGCAACAGCACATCGCGAACTCAATCAACCATCCGTACACTCAGCCACCGCCCCAATTCAGGCGTAGATCCAGATTTGACCCCAGGAGCGACGCCGGTCCTTCGGGATCCGGCGAGAGGTCTTAGTTCCGCTCTCCATCTCGTATTTTTACTATCATTTCGTGTTTGAGGGGTGTGCCATTTTCCGTCGTACGTACACCCCTCCGTCGTAGGTGTTAGTTTTTATTGCTTTAGTAGTGGTTAAATTAATAAACAAAGGCAAGGGAAAAATGGGTTGGGTAATATTCTTGTGAATTTGACCTTGTTTGCTAAATGTGCAGTGTTGGTTCAAACTCTTTTGAATAAATGACGAGGTGTTGGCTTGGTGGATGGCTTGGTAGTTCGTTGTGGATGCTCCTTTTTACTTCATATTGCTCCAAGTCTAGCCTTTTTGTTTCAAGGGAGTTTTTGTGTTCCTACCTTCCTTTATTTGTATTGAATTCGCATTTCCATTGCTTATTCAATTTTTTTGTTGTACATCGAGGGCGATGTACAATTCAAGTGTGGGGAGGTGGTCTATCGCTTGAGCTTTGTTGTCATATATATATACATATAAAAATAATAATAATAATAATGATGCAAAGCTCTCTTTTAACAATTTTTGTGGCATATAATTCAAATCAACATAAGTATCGAAATAAGCACCAAAATTTTTGATAAATAAATAAGGGTTAACGCAAAAGGGGGGTTCGCTCGTGTAAGGAAAACCGTTAAGTAACATGTTTTTTTGTATAAAATTGAGCATGAGAAATCAAGCGATTGACCTACTTGTTTGCCTTGCATATTTACCCAATACACCCGTTTCCGTGAGTTATTTTTTAGCCTTATAGCTTTAGAATTATTTTTGCTCATGTTTTTGCGGGCAAAGATTGAGTGAGCCGGATAACTTTTGCGATTTAGAACTTGTGTTAGGTTTGCATTTCGAGGCCACAAAGCAAGAATTCAAGCATAGAAGTGATTGAGGCATTAGGAAACCTTTTTATTTTCGCCATTTATATTCACCTCCCTACCCAAATCATTCCCATAGTTACACCAATTTGAGCCTTTCCCGTTCGTTTCTCTTAAACCACCAAAATATTAACCACTTAGCCAAATTAGCCTTTTATATTTTAAACCCGTTTTTGGTTGGAAACCCGGTTCGGTTGATGATTAACTTGTAGTTTTGTATAGTTTCCTCTTTGTTGTTATGTACCCTCATGATCAAGAGTTTTTAGCTAAGTAGACGTACTTAGTTCTCTCCAAAGCATGGGTTATTCTTGTAAAAAATAAAAATAAAAAAAAATAAATAAAAAATAAAATAAAAAAATAAACCCAAGAAATATAGTTGAAAAAGCCTTATCAAATGGCTTTGTTAGAGCAATTTTGGGAGTGAAAAGCAATACTTGTCGGTTAGCTCTCGGTTAGTTATTATTTAGTTGTATAGTTCTATCTTCTTGTATTTCAAGTTAGTCGAGCCGTCGGGTTACAACCGTTTTAGCCACTTTTCAAAATCCACTTCCACACCCTTAACCCAAGCCAAGTTACAACCCAATCAAGACCTCATGATTTATGCTATATTTTTGCCGAGTGATTAGATTTGATCCTTCCACAAGCTTATGATATCGCATAGTTATCGTCTTGGCATCGAGTGTTCTAAACATACTCCACAAATTGTATGTGCACCTATATTTAGCCGAGTGTGTGTGAACATTGTGAGGATGCATGGTGAACTTGTAGGGATTTCTAAGATGGACCATTGCTCATAAACATATTTTATATACTTCTTTCCGGTTCTTTCTTTATATCGAGCACTCCTTGATTGTTTTGACCCGAGTTATTTGTTTGTGCTTATGAAATGCTAGTTGAGATGATTGCCATTTAGAGAGTTTCGTTGATTTTAGTTTGCTTGAGGACAAGCAAAGTTCAAGTGTGGGGATGTTTGATGTATAAGAATTTATACATCTTTTAAACGTCAAATACGCCCCGTTTATGCGAAAACTCTTTGTATTTTCATTGATTTTGGTACTCATTTGAGTTGTTTGTGAAAATACAGGTCCGGGCTTCGGCCCGGTGTTGAAACGGAGGCTTTTGGAGCAAAATGGAGCGAAAACGGAACATTTCAGCAAACTGCCAGATATGGCACTACCGTGCCAAACAGTGGCACAACCGTGCCAAGCCCTCCGACATCGGCACTCTCAGCCAGCACTAGCATCTATCAGCCAAATCGTCAAAATTCAGGGGAGCACTACCGTGCCAAACAGTGGCACGACCGTGCCAGGCCAAAATCAACTCCTGATCAGCTTGTTTCCGAGAACGATGTGACTGTTACCGACCACTACCGGCTCGCACGACCAGAGCATCTCCGAGCACGGTCGTGCGACCTCGGGAACATTTGAGCGGGATTTTTCCAGAAATGGCAGCAAACAAGATTGACAGACGAAAAGTGACTCTGACACTTGCCAAGCACGACTGTGCCAAAAGGTGGCATGGTAGTGCCAAACGCCCAGCAGTTTAAATACGAGTTTCTAGCTCATTTGCAAGGGAGTTGGAGCATTTTGGTGACTTTTTCTCTCAAGAATCTGGTCTTGGAAGCTTGTTGGAGCCAAGAGGGAGCCTTGAAGAGGACTTAATCACTTGAAGATCTACTCAAACATCATTTTAATCTTGTCTTTAACTTGGTTAGCTTATTACTTTATGAACAATTTATGTTTCTTTGCACTTGATTTAGTAGTCATGAGCCTTATGGGCTAAACATTTGAGTTGTCTAAACTTTGTTGAAGCTAATGAATATGTGATAACATGGAAGTAGATGTGATGATTGTTCTTGTTAATCTTCATGTTGGTATTTAATCTTGTTCTTGGAGTTCATGTGTATGCTTAAAGTTCTTGTTCTTGAATGTTTGCTCATAAGCATTTACATGTTGTGTTGGAAAGCCCATGTAAAGATTATGATTATTGAATCTTGTTAACTTATTAGTATGATTCATAGCATGAAACTAGGAATGGTGATTGCTAATGTGATTGAATGATGATTTGAGCATATGTATGAATTCTTGCATCTAGATTTGGAAAGATCATGAGTATGTTTATATGGATTCTATAGTTTGTGTTCTTGTTAGTTTGATGATTTAGGCCAAAGTTGTTAGCTAGCATGACCATGCTTGTGGTTCATATCAAGAACATGATGATAGTGCCAACTACTTGAAACCAAGTTAGGGTGACTAGTGTGTTGTTCATATTAGTTTTCCCTAATTTGTAGAGTTAGGAGTTTTGACAAACAAATAACTCATGATTAAAGATTAACATCAACTTAGCAAGTGAGCTTAAAAGAATAATTTTTAGGTGATTAGAATGTTAATTCATTTTTAGTTTTCCTAAGAATTATAGACTAGGAAGCCTTGATTGGGGACTTAGTTAAATTTAGAGCTTGCATCATCACAAAACCTTCCACCTTGTTGTCATATGTTTGTTAGTGGAGACTTAGTTTAGGCAACCCTTTCTTAGATATTGTCTTTGTTAGAAATTTTAGTAGTTTATTTATTTGCATGCTAAGTTAGAAAAAATCAACCCAATCATTTGAAAAGGCTTTAAAGTAGCAAAAGTTTAGTATCGAGACACCGCATCCACGGATTGATATCCGGTTCTTGCCGATTTGCTATATTACCACCCGACGGGTACACTTGCCCTTTGTGTGTGTAGTTAGTTCCTAGGTGAAAAACCATTTTAAAACTAAATTTGTGTGAACAAATATCTTCATAAAAATATATATAATTCACGCACATTAGTAGTTCTTCTGCCCATTTCCCTTTCTTGGATCCAAGCTTCTTCTTCAAATTGTTGATAATGATCTTGTTGGATGATTCTGCCTGACCATTAGCTTGTGGGTGGACTGGTGTTGATGTTATCATCTTAATCCCCCAGTTGTTACAAAAGTTAGTGGTTCTGCCCCCAATAAATTGGGAACCATTATCACATATAATCTCAGAAGGAATTCCAAATCTAGTTATAATATTTCTTTTAATGAAGGATATAACTTCCTTTTCTCTGACTTGGGCAAAAGCTTCAGCCTCTATCCACTTGGAGAAGTAATCAGTCATAGCAAGCATGAATACTTTTCCACCAGGTGCCTTAGGGAGCTTACCAACTATATCCATACCCCATCTCATAAATGGCCAAGAGGAGGATATAGGATGCAATAATTCAGCTGGTTGATGAAGGATATTGCTGTGTCTTTGACAAGGATCACATCTTTTAGCATACTCCACAGCATCTCTCTTCATGGTTGGCCAGTAGTATCCTGTCCTCAGGATCCTTGAGAATAATGCCCTGCCCCCAGTGTGGTTTCCACAATCTCCTTCATGGAAGTCTTTTAAAACTTCTTGGATTTCAGGATCCTCAATGCATCTCAAGTATGGTCCTACAAGAGATCGTCTATACAACATATTATTTAAAATTGTGAATTGAGATACCTTAGATTTGAAAGCCCTAGGGTTTTCTCCTGTAGGAATCTCTCCATGTTGTAAGTATCTCATAATTGGTGAGATCCATGATCCTGATCCTGAATGGGATTGAGTGTCCTCACAAGGGACAATTACAGAATCATTTCCTATCTCCATAGCCTCGTGATCCTCGATAGCCGGGGTCAGGATATGGATAATAGGGATCTTAATATCCTCCGGGATCTTCAAGGATGATCCTAAGTTAGCCAATGCATCAGCCTCTGTATTTTCTTCCCTTGGTACCTGCGTCAAACTAAAGGAAACAAAAGAGAGTGCCAAACTTTTGACTATCTCTAAATATTTGGTTAGCTTTTCACCTTTAACAGCATAGGATCCATTAAAGTGGTTTGTGATTAACAATGAATCTACATGTACCTCAAGATACCTGATCCCCATATGCTTTGCAATTTGCAAACCAGCAATTAAGGCTTCATACTCAGCCTCATTGTTAGTGGTTTGGAACTCACAAGCTATAGAGTGGGGTATTATGTCCCCCTGTGGCGATTTTAGTAGTATTCCAAGCCCTGTGCCTTTGACATTTGAGGATCCATCAGTATAGAGTATCCAAGGATCCTTGGTCTCTTCTAGCTGCTGGACTTCTAACTCAGCTTCTTCTTGCAAATCACTACTGAAATCAGCCACAAAGTCAGCTAATGCTTGGGATTTGATGGCTGTCCTAGGCTCATATCTTATATCATATGCACTTAGCTTCACTGCCCACTTAGCCATCCTTCCTGACATCTCTGGTTTCCTGAGGACATTCTTAATTGGAAAATTAGTTTTAACAACAATAACATGAGTTTCAAAATAATGTCTTAGCTTAGTAGATGCCATAATTAATGCAAGAATAAGTTTTTCGAGGTGTGAATACCTGGATTCGGCATCAAGTAAACTTTTACTTACATAGTAGACAGGATGTTGTGTACCTTCATGATCCTTAACAAGGACCGCACTTACTGCTTTTGAGGATACTGCAAGATACAAGGATAGCACATCGTCTTTTTCTGGTTTCATCAAAGCTGGGGCTGAGGATAGGTAATCTTTGAGGGCTCTTAAAGCATTTTCATGTTTCTCAGTCCACTCAAATTTCTTGTTCTTCCTTAGGATATCATAGAATTCTTTGCACTTCTCTGAGGATTTGGATATAAATCTGTTCAAAGCTGTTATCCTGCCTGTTAGCCTTTGAACATCCTTAGCATTGACCGGAGATTTGATGTTCACTATTGCTTTGATTTGTTCCGGGCTAGCTTCAATGCCTCTCTTCGTCACCATATATCCAAAGAATTTACCTGCTTTAACACCAAAGTGACATTTTGAAGGATTAAGTTTCATGTTATATTTATCAAGGATATTGAATGCTTCCTCCAAGTCTCTTAGGTGATCCTCAGCTTTTAAGGATTTTACCACCATATCATCTATGTAAACCTCCATAGTTTGTCCAATCTGATCCTTGAACATCATATTCACCAGCCTTTGATATGTTGCACCTGCATTTCTTAGTCCGAACGGCATAGCAATATAGCAGTATATACCAGTTGGAGTCATGAAGGCTGTATCCTCTTGGTCGGATGGTTCCATTTGGATTTGTTGGAATCCAGATGAAGCATCCATAAAAGTTAACAGTTCATGACCCGCAGTTGCATCCACCATGGAGTCAATGTGGGGTAATGGGAAAGGATCCTTGGGACATGCCTTATTTAAATCGGTAAAATCGACACATACCCTCCACTTTCCGTTTTTCTTTTGAACAACAACCACATTGGCCAACCATCTTGGATACTTGACCTCCCTAATCATACCTGCCCGGAGCAATTTCTCTACCTCTTCCTGGATAATGGCATTCCTTTCCGGTGCAAACTTTCTTCTCCTTTGATGGATTGGTTTGAAGGATCTGTCAATCCCGAGTTTGTGAGTGATTACATCTTTGGATATACCAGTCATGTCTTCGTGTTTCCATGCAAAGGTAGTCTTTCTCCTTTTGAGGAAGGATACTAGGTCTTCCTTCATTTCGCCGAGGATCCCTGATCCGATATAGATTTTGGATTCAGGATCATCAAGATCCATGAGGATTTCTACCACATCCTGCTCTCTTGCCTCCAAGACATCCCTTGGAGGATACCTTGATTGCTATTGCTCCCTTGACTTCGAGGCTGGTTTCATCGATGAAGTGTAGCAATTCTTAGCCTCCTGCTGATCACTATCAATCTTCACTATTCCCCAAGGACTAGGGAGCTTCACACATTGATGGTAAGTTGATGGGACTGCTTTCATATCGTGTATCCAAGGCCTGCCAAGGATAACATTACAACAAGATAAACAGTCAATAACACAAAATTTTTGATAAGAGTGTAGGCCTTCAATGTATATTGGGAGTTTAATGTCCCCCAGGGTATTCTTAGTTTCGCCACTAAATCCCACGAGCACGGAAGATCTTGGTATGATGTCCGATTCAGGAATACCCATCTTCTTTAGAACATCAAGCTGGATAATGTTCACTGAGCTTCCTCCGTCTATAAGGATCCTGCGGACAAAATGGTTAGAAATGAAAAGAGTAATAACTAAACCGTCGTGATGAGGATCCTGGATATCAACACGATCATCCTCATCAAAGGTTATGACTTTTCCTTCGGAGACACTTGATGTTCGAACAGGTCTTTCTCCATTATCCATTTTAGTTTCCTTTGCATGCCTTTTAGCTGCTGAGAAGGATGTGCCGCAAATATCTGATCCTCCAGAAATAAAGTTTATCACTTGTGCATCTGCTGGAGGGGCTGGAGCCTTCTCAGGGATCCTTTCAGGATCCTGAGTCCTTGACTTTTTTCTTCCCAACAATTCTTTTAGATGCCCCTTGCTCAACAAGTATCCAATTTCCTTTCTTAGTGCAATGCATTCTTCTGTGAGATGCCCAAAATCTTCATGGTATGCACACCACTTTGATTTATCCTTAGTTGCAGCTGGCCTATCATTTTTTCTCGGCCATCTAGCTTTATCACCTAGGTTCTGCATCGCAAGGATTAGTTCATTGTTATCAACACAAAAACAATATTCAGAAATTGGAGGATAATCCTCATCATCCTCTTCTTGATCAACAGAATGCACGTTCTGATTATCAGATCTGTTGTAGGATCTGAACTTGTTGTTTCTGAATGAGGATCCTTGCTTATCCTGCTTTGAGGATCCTGCTAACCTCTCCTGGATCCTCTTGTCGTCCTCTAGCCGAATGAATCTAAGTGCTCGGGTTCTTACCTCATCTAAGTTCCTGCATGGTGTCATAACAAGATCATCATAGAACGACGAATCCCTAAGCAATCCCATTTTAAAGGCCTCAACAGCCGTGGCTATATCTAAGTTGGGAATGTCTAAGGATTCTTTACTGAATTTGGTAATGTAATCCCTTAATGATTCATTATGACCCTGGGTTATCCTATATAAATCACTAGTTAATCGTTCAAATTTTCTACTACAAGAAAACTGATTATTAAACAAGTTAACTAGATTAGCAAACGAGGTAATAGAATAGGGAGGAAGACTTAGCAGCCATTTGAGAGCTGATCCAGTAAGAGTGGATCCGAATCCCTTGCACAGGCATGCTTCCTTTAACCTTTCTGGAATCGGATTGATTTCCATCCTCTCCCTGTATTGTGCTATGTGTTCTTCAGGATCCGTCGAACCATCATATAACTTCATTGTTGGCACATGGAACCTCTTGGGTATCTCAGCATCACAGATTGGTGGTGCAAAACGAGATATCTTGTGGCTCCCATCTGCAATCTCTGGGATAGGTTTGACCACTCCTGGAACACTTGATATCATGTCCTTTAGCTTTTGCAATTCTCTGGCCATGGCATGATTGATACCTGGATCCTGCATAAGACCATGGTTAGTAGTATAAGAATTATTAAAAGTGTTACCTCCCATTGGATTCGGATTAGGAAGATTGGATGTTAATCCATATTGTTGGGGCTCTGGAATGATCGAGGGACCAGTAGAGGCATTGGTCTGCATTGGAATGAAATCTCCCTGATGGACATCTGAACTTCCTGTTTGCAAACTCCTCAAGGATCCTGGCATCTGGAAGGATCCCTGAAACTGGGATGATCCTGGAACAAAGGAGGATCCTTGAACCTGGGATGATCCTGGAACAAAGGAGGATCCTTGAACCTGGGATGATCCTGGAACAAAGGAGGATCCTTGAACCTGGGATGATCCTGGAACAAAGGAGGATCATTGAACCTGGGATGATCCTGGAACAAAGGAGGATCCTTGAACCTGGGATGATCCTGGAACAAAGGAGGATCCTTGAACCTGGTGCACTCCTGAATATCCTCCTGAATTCGTGAGGGATCCCATATGCTGAGGATAGGATCCCGCTGGCTGGAAATATGAACCTGATGCCTGGGTCACTGTTGTTGTTCCGTAGTGCACTCCTTTCGGTCCACCCACATATTGAACGTCTGGAACCACTGAAGGCTGAGAAGTAATCACCGGAGTATCAAAATTCAAGGATTTTGGCACCAGTGGGGAATGATCCTCTGCCATTGTCTTTTGTTTCTTGAGTTCTCCAATTTCTTTGAGAATCCTCTCATTGGTCTTATCCTGTTGCCGTATCTGATCCTTCATCTGCAAAATCAAAGTAAACATGTCACTAGTAGTGGGAGTGTAAGAAGCAGAAGAAGTTGGACGTTTTGAGAAAATGGGAGTTGGTTTCTTCGCAGCATTCTCAGCATTCTTCTGGGATCCAGAAGGTGGTGGAGGCAAAGGGGGAACGCCTTGTGAAGAAGTGAATGAGGGCATCAAATTTGAAGCATTCTTCGCTGAGGAAGCCATTTGCTTGGTTGTAGTGAACCGAAATGAGCACAGAAATGCGAATTTTTCTAAGGACGAAGCACCAATTGCCCCACGGTGGGCGCCAAACTGTTTTGGTCAAAAAATCTGATAAGGATATTGCAACCAAACTCTCTGTTACGGGGTATGATGCTAATAATGTAGAACAATAACAAGGATCACTTCAATGTAAATTGCCGAAATGACACAAAGATTTATACGGGGAAAAAGCCCTTGATCAAGAGTTGATCTCCGGCACAAAAAACCCCGGGTGATGGAAACTACCGGTCACCAAGCTCAAATAAATGAAAAAATGTTTACAACTTCGGATAGTAACGAGCTAGGTACAAGGATCACTATCGTGAAATATGTATAAGCAATGTTGTAGAAGGCGCTAGGCGCTAGTCGGGCGGTGAGGTACCGCCTAGGGATTAATCGGGATTAATAGGGATTAATCGGGATTAATCGGAATGGGAATTTATATATGTAATTTTTCAAATTTATATATATATATACACAATAATATAAAAATAATACTTCAAAATTCACATAAGTACTTCAAAATTCACATAAAAATTCAAAAATTAACCAACTTTTGACCAAGTAGACCGACTAGGACCAATTTTTACCGACCAGGACCGATTTTTACCGACCAGGACCGATTTTTACCAAAAAACCCATGGTCCGATTAGTCCGACTTGACCGACTTTTGACCGACTAGGACCGATTTTGACCTGGACCGATTAATTGGCCGATTTGCTCAAAATTAGGCGATTAGTAGCCGACTAGCGCCTAGGCGCCGATTAATCGGCCGCCTAGACCGATTTCTGCAACAATGTGTATAAGTGAGTGAAAACGAATGAATGTTCGTCGAGAGCTTCAAGTGTGCGAGTATATGAGTGTGTGTAGCTGAAAATGGCTAAGTGTTCTAAATTCTAGCTCGTTACCCCTTTTAAAATAGAAGTTAACTACAATAACTAACTATCCGATTTTCGTGCCAAGCTCCCACGTTCTCCACAACGTCCATTTTTGGCCAAGCACGTGCGGGATAGTTTGGGAATATTCTCCAGGAATGTCGCCAAGACTAGGTCAAGCTCGTTATTCCTGCGAGGTAATACAAAACATAAATAAACAATCGTCAGTACGAGGATCCTTAAAGTGATCCATGATCCTGATCCTGAAGCTCTTCTGAGGATCACCACCTGTCACAGAAGTAAGGATCATTAATTAGGATAACGAATAAGGATCACTAATTGTTAGAAAATCCTCCCCTAACAGTACCCATACACGTACTCAACCCCGTTTACAAAGAAAGTTCCTTTGGTTCCTATACCATTTACTCGATCATTGAAAAGGGGCGAGTGGTTTATGATGGTAATATCATTATGTGAACCTGGCATACCGAAGAACGCATGCCATATCCAAAGATCTTGGGACGCAACCGCTTCAAGCATGATGGCTGGACTCCCGTGAAATCCACTCGTGTGAGCGCCTTGCCATTGGGTAGGACAAAGTTCCCAAGCCCATTTCATACAATCTAAACTACCTAGCATCCCGGGTAGCCCATGATAATCTGCGTGATGTTCCAATAATTGTTGCATGTCACTGAACGAGGGCTTTCTCAAATATCTTTTCCTATAGAGTTCTAGAATACACGAACAAAAGTTGTGAAGACTTTCTCTAGCTACACGTGCAGACATTTTTAAATAGTCATCCATAATGTCCGAACTATTGCCGTACGCTAACTGCCTAAGTGCGGCCGTGACCTTTTGCCACGTAGTAAATCCTAATTGCCCGGTTACATCGGGTTTTTGTTGAAAATAAACATACTTCTACTCAAGATCTCTAGATATCCTTAAAAATAAGTTTCTACTCATACGAAAACGACGCCTAAACATTTTTTCATCATACTTAGGTTCAGCTGAGAAGTAATCGCTTACCAACAAATCGTTAGCGGTAACCCGTTCACGAGCGATGTACCTTCTTCTGCGTTTAGGTTGTTGACTCTCTTCCTCCTCCTCTTCGTTTTCAACGATAGCTTTCACCACCGTCGCGATCGTTTGTAGAAATATTTCCGCCCCATCGTCAGATGATGATGACGATTCAGTATAACTTGAAGAACTCATGGCGAGATTGTGTTTTATGTGTTTGATTTTGTGTGAGAAAAATGATAAATATTGTATAGTATTTATAAAGGAAATTTTTTTTTTTTTAAATAGACCAACGGCTAGCCCAACGGCTAGTTTGGTTTGGCCATTCACAACCCGCCATGTCAGCTTGGCCAGACCGCCCCACGCCCGGCTTGAAACCCATGCCCCAAGGGCCACGCCGAAACCCATGCCCACCCGGGGTGGTGGCTTGGGCGTTTTCCCCCTACCCACGCCCAAACTCCCGCCCCATACCCCGCAGTAATGTGAAGAATAGTTTACTCAACACTAACGATGTGTTCTACACTATATGTTTGGACATCCTCAAAATTTTAGCATTTTGTCAATTTTTCAAATTTTCCTAAGTTAATCTACAAAACAGGGTTGGGTACTTTTTTGGTACCGATTTGGTACCGACTTTTAGCATTTTCGATACTGGTATTTACCGGTTTTTACCCTCAAATACCGGTACTGAACTGGTACTGGTACCGAACCGTACCGAACCGGGTATATTCGGTACCGGTACCGGTAGCCACTTTTAGGGATTTTCGGTACCGATTCTTTCGGTACCGGACGATACCGACAAGTGGTGGCTATCCCTTTCACCCTTGTTTTTTTATGTAACCACAGGCACCAAGTTTTAAATTGTTTTGACACTTAATGAATATGGACTTAAATTCCACACTTAATGAATATGGAGCTAAATTCCACACAATTTCGCTCTTATTTATACAAATAATATTTTTTTAGAATGCAAAAAATTAAACAAATAAATTATTACTTATTTCATTATGATATTTAAATACCGGGCCACCAAATGGGTATAGTGGTATTATTTTTATTTTAATGAAATAGACACGACAATGAAAGTGGAAGATCAAGATTGTTACTATCCTGTAATTTGGTTTCACGGATTACAAGGAGCAATATACACCGAGACTCTTGCTTCACCAAATATTTAGTTCCATTAAGTATGCTCTTTTGTTTTGTTCATTTTAATGTTTGGTTATTTGTTTAGTGACATTATAAATACGTTTTATCGTTTTCTTTATTATGTTCTATGGGTATTTATGTTATTATGCCGTTAAGGTACCTGGCCTACGGACGGGTACTCAACTAGTTCTGAATTGTTAGTGTTAAGTTGCTATATATATAAATTTTAGCATGATATCAAAATTACCATATCCCACCGCAATAACCGATATCTCAAATACCAGTCCTTGACTGATATCTTAGCGCATTAACTACTTAGTTTAATGATTTAAGAAACCACTTTGAGAAAATGATCCCCCAACTACCTTCTCCGAGTACTTACTAAGGAATTCACATTACCTTCAATGAATGGGGTGTCAACTAAGTTATAGTTTAGTGTAACTTGTATCATTCTAAATTTGTTTATCGTAGAAACATATACAATTTGGAGTTCTGAAGTGAACTCGAGCAATGATGGTGAAACATTATTAGCATTGTAAGCAAAATAATTACTCTTATAACAAAAGGCCTAAATTTTGAGATTCGCTTTAGGTTAAAAAGGTTGAGTTGACCCTGATTTACAAGTTTTTTTTTTCTTTTATTTTTAGAAGCCCGCATCTTGGTTTATGAGAAAAGCCAGATTGATGATGAAGTTTATAAAAACGAAATCATTGTCTTGGCTTAGGTACATCGCATGCTTTTAGGTTCTTGGTTTCGATTCACTAAAGTACAAAGTTTTCATTTGTTAAAAAAGGCTTAAAATACTATAATAATAACTCAGTTTCATCCGCCTGTTGGGCTTCTATTTTATAGTTGTATTTATGAATAAGGTGTTCGAACTTCGAAGGTCCGGCCCAAGTTGATGCCTTGGTGGCGCTATTAAGAACGCAAGTAAACACTGTTCTTTAATCTTAATTACTAGTGTAACAATTTTAAAATTTCATTAGGTAGTATCGGTTATTGGCTACAAAGACGTGTTTGGCATAATACATGCAGCCTTTTACCTATACGAAGTGTTTGGGTGAAAGGTCTTTAAATAGTCGTAGATCAGGTGATCGCTTTTACAACTTCTTACCTCGTAAAATCTAATTATCTTGCCAATCAAGATTGAATTAGAAAAGTTATAACCCGCATCATTAAGTCTAGTCCCTCGTTTGAGCTTATTTGTACGCGGATAAATGAGTAATGTTATTTTCTTTATACATTAATTAATCGTTTTTACATATGTGCGATAATAGTCTCGCTCCTCATATAGCCCATGCATCATCATAATATTCTTGAAACAAAAACAAAAAGATGTTTTGAAACTTATTTGCTTGTCAACAATGTTATGAGGATTGCCAAAACAAAGAACAAAAATGTTGTACATATAAGCTCTTCATTCTACGTTGTCCAATTCCTATGGTTGTTTGTTTGCATTACATTACAAAAATGGGCCGTATGATGTCAGGTTTGCCGCCTTGCGAAGATTCCCATGCCATTGTTGCTAGAGTAATAATTCGACTTTTTATAGAGAGTTAAATGTCATTTTAGTCCCAGTAATTTGTGTTATTTTACCAGTTTAGTGTAAAGGTTTCATTTTTCGTCTGTGGGTCCAAAAATGTTTCACCGTTGCCATTTTAGTACACTGAGTTAACTTCATCCATTTTTTCTGTTAACGAGAAGGGCAATTCAATCAATTTATATGTAATTCTTTTAACTAGAAGGGCAATTCGGCCATATTCGTTAATAGAAAAAATGATGAAGTTAACCCAATGGATTAAAATGGCAACAGTGAAATTTTTTTGAACACACAGGCAAAAAATGAAACCTTTAGAATAGTTTAATATAGGAAAAATTACACTTTTCGTCCTTTATGTTTGTACCTAGTTGCAATGGATGACCTTTACCTTTAATAATTACAGTCACAGTCCTTTATTTTGAAAACCTGTTACATCTTTCGTCCTTTAGCACTAACTTGGTTAAAATTTTCAGTTAAATATAACATGTGTCTTGCACATGAGGGTAGTTTAGTAATTTTACCATTAAACTTAGAATATATTTAAGAAAATAAACAATATATCATCCTCTACCTCTCAATCTCCTGTCTTCCCAATCTTCTCTCTCAAATCAACCCCACCACCACTGTGACAACCACCACCAGGTCCACCACCACCACCACCACCACCACCGCCTCCATATAGATCCACCACACCGTCACAGTGCCTCCATCCAGATCCGCCACATCGCCACCTCCATCCATCCAAATCGCCACACCGCAGAGTCTCAACAACTCGACTCGACTCATCTACAGAACAAGAATCGAACCAGATCGTCCTGATCAACCCACTGATACAACACATGGTAGTGATGAACGAGTTCACGAAACCGGGTCAGCCGCCGGCGAGTCTGGCATCGATCGACGGTTTACCGACCCCTGAGATGTTTTAGGAGGATGCGGAGGAGAAAGGTTTTAGGAGACCGGAGCTCCGACGAGTTAGAGTCATGACGACGGTGGTTTTTGGTCAGATCTGAGATCTGATTCCTTTGGAAGATCTTTATCTGATAGACAAGATGTCGACATTTGTTAAAACCCCCAATCTTGCACCCATTGTTTAATTTTTATGGGTTTCTCGAAAGTTCTGATTTTTAGATTACACCCACTTTTGAAATTGATGTTATTTGTTGAAATTTGTGTTTGAACTTGAAGGTATCTTGATTAGGGTGAAAAGTTACAGGTTTTTATGCATCATTATTGACATTGTTATGGGTTATATGTGATGGTGGTAGTGGCGGAAGGATGAGGTGGTTGTGGCGAGATGTGGTGGTTATCACATTGACATTAGGGTGGGTAATGGTAACATAGTGGTGGTTTCAGGTGGAAGTGGTAGTGGCGATTGAGATTTTGAACGAGAGAGAGAGATGGGCTATTGAGAGAGACAGAGTTTTGGTTTTTATATTAAGGGTCTGTGTGATAGTGAGGAAGAGAGGGACATAGGGCTTAGAGAGAGAGAGAGCCACCGCCATCATCTCCTGCCACCACCTCTAGCCGCCATCACCTCCTGCCATGTCACACCCCAACCGATGGCGGAATCATCGAGGCGTGGCACTGAGCGAAACAGATTGTCCAGAAATTTCCATAACAACTATCATTACCATTTAATTAAAGCATTACGTCCCATACCGTAACATAAATAGTCAAACAAGTTATTACAGACAACATCAAAACAAATATTCTGTTCCGACAACTCAGATTTAAATAAGTAGCAATTGTTTATCTGCTTCTAGAGACCCCTAATAAGTTATCTACAGACAACTATTTATTGGGCTCTAAAGCTTTATTCTAGCTTCCATTCCCTACCACATATGCATCCTAAGCACCTGTCACATACGTTAAAATAATGTCAATACATAAAATGTAAAGGTGAGCATACAAGTTTGATAATAGCATATAGAGTTCGAATTCGTTTACGCATAACCAGCACGTACACATAGTGAAATGAAGCACGTTAGTTATCGACATAGATCCATCGATACCAATGACTGCGGGTTGACTGCCCGAGGCAGTTCGCAATGCATGATTACCACCGTAATCCATGCAAGTAAGAGATCCTTAGCAACCCCCGTGTGAACGGGTGCTGAGTCCAAACTATAGTACTATCGTTGCTAAGGCAGGTAGACAGAATTCCATGTGTAAACATAACAAACAAGCATTCATAAGCCACGTATAACATGCATTAATGGTTTAGCGTTAAAATAGCTTGAGTAGTGTGATTGTTGTAGTTTGAATAGCCGTAACGTATGTAACACCCAAAAGTGCTAAAGCAAAAGGGTTCGAGTATACTCACAGCGATTGTGGATTGAAGGGAGCGCTTTACAGCGAGTACGGTTAGCCTGAATAGATTCGATAATGTAATGATAAGTGGCGCGTAAAACAGTACAGAGTGCGGTGGTCAGGATGGCTGTTCGTGCGGATCAGCTATCCGTGAGAGGGAATCATCCGTGCGCATGACCTATCCGTGCGGATGGTGATGCGTGCGGATAGTGATCCATCCGGATAAGCTATTCGTGCGTACGACTGTCCGTGCGGGTGGTAACCCGTGCGGATCAGTTGTGCGTGCGGATGACTTATCCGTACGGTCAAGTTGTTTGTGCGGATAAACTTTCAAGTGGATTGTTTCTTCCTAAGATGTGTTTGTGTATGATGGCTTGTGCTTTGGAGTTTTCGTTGTAGCATTTAGAAAACACATAAGTGTTTCTACCTTTCAAGCCGGTCGCGCGGACGACAGTCCGTGCGTATGGTAGTCCGTGCGGACAGCCTGTGCGCGCGGGCAGAGACAATCTGTCCGGATAGCCTGTCCGTGCGTACGACTTGGCCGTGCGGATGAACATTGTTTGATTTTCATTTTAAGGCCTTAGTATCTCATGATCCGAAGAGTAATCCATTCAGAGGTCGTCCGTCCGGATTGCTCATTCGTCGACACTCAAACCTTGTTTGGAAAGTGGGTCCCAAGGGTAGCTCGTCCGGGTGACAACTCGTCCGGATGACCTGTGCGTGCGGATGGTAATCCGTACGCACAGCCTGTCCGTGCGGACAGCTTGTCCGCGCGGACAGCTAGTCCGTGCGGTCAACTGGTCTGGTTGTTCCGTTCCTCTACACTTGGTTTCTGTTGTCGTTTATCGAGACGTTCTGATTTCGTGTCAACCACTTGGAATTGTATTCTCACCCGCGTGACTAGACCGCTCAGGAACCACCCTAACTCGACCTGTCGGCGACTCAGAACGGTCATTCCGGTTATTCCCGAAATCAGTTGTCCGTGGTTAGGATTCCAGATCTGGAACTAGTGCATCACTATTATCGAGTAGAGACTAGAACCGATCAGATTCGTACCGATTCTAAGGGAAAAGAAGGAGAGAACTTAGGTTTATTTCTTTCCACTCTTTTATCCTTAGAAAAGTTTAGATCTAGGTGAAGTTATTATGAAATCTTGTAGAAATCGTTTAGATCTGAGCTATTCTTGGTGGAATGAGCTCAAGCTTGACGTTCATAAGAACTTCATGATGACGTCACCCGAGAACACCCCAAATCCGGATGATTTCATGGTTAAAAGTGAAGATTTGAAAGGTGGAAATGTGTAGAATTGTGTAGTGATCAAAGATGTACAAGAATTAGTGCAAGATCTTACCTGGATTGGGAGAAATCTGAGAAAAAGTGAAGAATGCGTGCGGTTCGGACGTCACTTGCCAAAAGTGGAAAAAGTGGAGAGTGACCCGTGTATTTATAGGATGCCAAAAAGGGAAAGGGGTTAGCCATGTGCATGCCACGTACCCGGGTGGGCTATTCGCGCGGACTGGTCATCCGTGCGGATTGGCAATCCGTGCGGATTGACCATCCGTGCGGGTGCCGCCTGCTTGGGTGTGTTCGGCGCGATGTTGTTTCGGTTTCGATTTGCGAGTGATTCGATAGGGTTTCCTAGTCAAATTACTTTCAGTCCCAACTACTTCTTATATGGTTTGGCTCGGAATTCGGGTTCGGGTTCGTTTACATTCGAGTTGGACTTCGAGTTCGATTGAGTTCGCTTGATTCTCATGGCATAACATAAAATAAACATGCACAGGTAACACGTAAGGCACACACACACGTATAAACAATAAGTAAAATACACAGTTCGAGTTGCGGTTCGATGTCGATTTTGGTTAGCATAGCTTGATTAACTTTATCGCATTGTTACTTCCTATCGTTCACGGTCGTAGGTCGATTGAAATATGGTAATCACGATTCGATTATTGTGATGTACGACATTTACTCCACATAATATAAATAAAATAAAAACATTTCTACGAGTCAAGTCGCGCGAAATCGGTCGTTGACTTTGACCTTGACTTTGACTTTCACTCGTGAAAACACGGGGTGTTACAGCCTCCCCTTGTTTAGGGAATTTCGTCCCGAAATTAAGCTGAAAGCTGTAACTAGATCGTGAGTCACGTGTGAGAGTTCTTCGTTTGGACCACTGAAAGTCGTCAATTTAATCGGGTTTTTACGGTTAAAAATTGATAATTTTCAGAGATCTAAAAGCCTATAAGGTTTCAGATCGTAATTCAAAGCCATTTGTGAGAAATTTAGATTTTTGTTAGAAAAATGTTGAATGTTACTGTCGATGTTCACCGTACGGGTGGCAATCCGTGCGGATAACATATACGTATTGACTATTGTTGACTCTGAATCGTGCGGAACCCGTGAACGCGTGTGACTAAACACAATCGTAACGGAGTCAAAACCGATTCTACAAGTGGTATCTGAGCAGGTGATCGATTGCTCAGATCAAACACACTAGAATTTACTACAATCGTGATTCTATTGATTACTGAAAACATCGTACAAAATACTAGAATCACTTTGCCACTTTCTTTCTCTACTTTCTCTTTCTAAGCATCAAATGAGCAAAAGTCTCTAAACTAACCCTAAGGGTTCTATTTATAGGCCAAGGATATAAGGAGTCTCTCCTTATTTACAAGTATGCCACCTTGCCTTTCTTAACCGGACATTACTCATTCGTTAAACAACTGTGGATACTTTGCCTTCATGTCGCTTTCGAGTTCCCAAGTGAACTCCGCGCCTCGTTTGCCTTCCCATCGGACTTTTACAATGGGAATGCGTGAGCGCCTGAGTTCTTTGGTCTGGCGATCCATGATTTCGACAGGCTTTTCCACGAAGTGTAATGTTTCGTTCACTTGTAGATCATCTAGAGGAACATGTAAGTCGTGGTCGGCGATGCACTTTCGGAGGTTTGACACGTGGAAAGTCGGATGGACATTGCTAAGTTACTCCGGTAATTCGAGTCTGTAGGCGACTTTTCTGATCCTTTCCAGAATCTTAAAAGGTCCAACATATCGAGGCGCGAGTTTCCCTTTCTTGCCGAATCGGACTACACCCTTCCAAGGTGATACCTTTAGGAGTACGTAGTCACCAACGCCATATTCACGGGGTTTGCGCTTTTTATCGGCGTAAACTTTCTGTCGATCCCGAGCTTTCGCTAGGTTGTCCCGAATTTGGAAAATTTTGTCTGTCGTTTCTTGTAGCAGCTCCGGACCGGTTAGTTGCGAGTGACCGATCTCGTGCCACATAATAGGCGATCGACATCTTCTTCCGTATAGGGCCTCGAAAGGTGCCATCTGGATGCTAGCCTGATAGCTGTTGTTGTACGAGAATTCGACCAACGGAAGGTGTCTATCCCAATTGCCACCGAAGTCTAGAACACACGAACGGAGCATGTCTTCAAGTGTACGAATCGTTCTTTCAGTCTGACCGTCGGTTTGTGGGTTGGACGCAGTACTTAGATTAAGCGTTGTACCGAGTGCCGTTTGAACGTTTCCCACAATAGTGAAGTGAACCGAGCATCACAATCAGAGATGATGTCACGAGGCGTCCCGTGTCGACAAATGATCTCGTCGGTGTAGATTCGGGCTAATCGTTCTACCTTGTAGTCTTCTCGTATCGGTAGGAAGTGAGCTGATTTGGTCAAACGGTCAATAACAACCCAAATGCTGTCGTGACCTGATGACGTGGTTGGAAGCTTGGTCACGAAATCCATAGCTATGCTCTCCCATTTCCACATGGGAATTGGTGGTTGTTCAAGCAAGCCAGAGGGTCTTTGATGTTCAGCCTTGATTCTAGCACAGGTTAGGCATTTTCCGACGTAGAGTGCGATATCCCGTTTCATACCCGGCCACCAGTACCTATAGCAAAGATCATGGTACATTTTGTCAGCACCGGGATGAATAAAGTATCGGGATTTGTGGGCTTCATCCATGATAATCTGTCGCAGGTTGGTTCGCTTGGGAATCCAAATTCGGTCTAAGGAGTGGAATATCCCATTTGATTTGCTCACAAGCTGGGCTCCATCGTGGTAGATTCTTTCTTTCTTCAAGGTGCGTTCGTTGAAACATGCATGCTGGGCGTCGCGAATGAGGGCTTCGAGGTTGTGCTGGGCTTGAACATTTCGAGTGCTAAGCAGATAGCTCCGTCTGCTAAGTGCGTCGGCAACAACATTTGCCTTGCCTGGGTTATAACGAATCTCACAGTCGTAATCGTTGAGAAGTTCTACCCATCAGCGTTGACGCATATTTAGTTCCCTCTGATTAAAGATATGCTGCAGGCTCTTATGATCGGTGAAGATCGTGCACCTTGTACCATACAGGTAGTGTCGCCAAATCTTTAATGCAAAAACAACTGCGCCTAACTCGAGATCGTGGGTTGTATAGTTCTTCTCGTGGATTTTGAGCTGACGAGATGCGTAAGCTATGACCTTGTCCCGTTGCATTAGGACACAACCGAGACCAAGGTTGGAAGCATCACAGTAGACAATGAAATTATCGTTTCCGTCGGGTAGTGTGAGAACAGGAGCATTGCAAAGCATGTGTTTGAGGGTTTGAAAGGCAGACTCTTGTTTGGTTCCCCGGACAAAAGGATGGTCCTTATGAGTGAGAGAAGTGAGTGGTACAGCAATCTTCGAGAATCCTTCGATAAATCGTCGATAATAGCCCGCTAGCCCAAGAAAGGAGCGGACTTCAGTCGGGTTCTTAGGCGTAACCCAGCTCTTAACAGCTTCAATCTTCGCAGGATCGACGTGAATACCCTGACTATTAATGATGTGACCCAGAAACTGAACCTCCCCCAACCAAAACTCGCACTTGGAGAATTTGGCGTAGAGTTGGTTCCCCTGGAGTAACTCGAGAACCAAACGTAGATGTTGCGCGTGTTCGGATCTCGTTTTGGAATAGATCAAGACATCGTCGATGAACACGATGACGAAACGGTCGAGATATGGTTTACACACTCGATTCATCAGATCCATGAAAACTGCTGGTGCGTTTGTTAGGCCAAAAGGCATGACAACGAATTCGTAATGGCCGTAACTAGTGCGAAACGCGGTTTTGGGTATATCCTCCTCTTGTATACGCAGCTGATGATATCCTGAACGTAGATCGATCTTTGAGAAACACGTAGCGCCTTGTAGTTGATCAAACAAATCGTCGATTCGAGGCAGAGGATAGCGGTTCTTGATAGTCAACTTATTCAATCCCCGGTAGTCGATACACATCCGGAACGACCCGTCCTTCTTTTTGACGAAAAGGACCGGTGCGCCCCAAGGAGAGGTGCTCGGGCGAATAAAGCCTTTTTCAAGCAATTCCTGGAGTTGGGTTGAGAGTTCGCGCATTTCGGACGGCGCGAGTCGATAAGGAGCTCTGGCAATAGGATTAGCTCCAGGAATGAGATCAATGCGAAAATCAATATCGCGCTTTGGAGGTAGTCCGGGAAGATCCTATGGAAAAACATTAGGAAATTCTCGAACCACAGGAACGTCTTTCACTTCCTTCTTCTCTTTCTTTTCCTTCTCCGCTGCTACGACATTAGCCAAGAAAGCCCTGTATTCCTTGCGGAGATACTTGCTAGCTTGTAGGCATGACATAAGCTTGAGACCCTTCGAAGTAGTATCACCATAAACGCACAATGAATCACCGTTTGCGAGTGAAAAACGAATCATTTTATCGAAGCACACAACTTCGGCATGGTTTTCGCGAAGAAAGTCCATGCCTACTATGACATCAAAGCTTCCTAGTTGCATTGGAATGAGATCGATTGAGAAGATGTGATTGTTAAGCTCAAGAGTGCAATCACGAATAACAGAGTTTACAACGATGGTTCTTCCGGTGGCGACTTCAACATCGAAGGCAGAGGAGAGTCGAGAACGCTTACGACTAAGGAGTTTCTCAAATTCGAGTGACAAAAAACAATTATCGGCTCCAGTATCAAACAAACATGAAGCATAAATACCATTCACAAGGAACGTACCATTGACCACATTGTTGTCAGCCTGGGCTTGACGCACATTGAGATTGAAAGTTCTGGCGCGTGCGGCCTGTTGTTGCTGCTGTGGTTGCTGCTGTTGCGGTTCTTGTTTCACTACCCTGTTCGGGCACATGTTGGCGAAATGATTCGGGTCGCCACACGTGAAGCATGCTCTGGCTTTGACTGCGGGTGCCGGAGGAGCTTGTTGACCATGTGGGGCAGCGAGTAGAGCTTGATTGGCAGGAGCTTGACGAATACGGCAGTTGGCAGTAAAGTGGCCCTAGACGTTGCAATGAGCACAGAAGCGGCATTGAATAGCTGTCGGGTGATGATAGGTGCAAGTAGGGCAGAGCGGGTGTGGCCCAGTATATGCACGCTTTGCAGGTGGTGCATTGGCCACAGGCGCCACTACTTGACGCTGTTGAGCAGGTACAGTTTGGATCGGTGCAGCAGTAATCGCACAGTTCTTGTTGGTGGAGATGTTCTTTCTCTTGTTCTTTCTCTTGTTGTTTGACGAGGTAGGTTCAGCAGTTGGTGCAGTGGCGGTAGCTTGATGCAGATGCTTGGAGGTCTTATCCCACACCCCAGCTTTAACCCTTTTGTCATTGATTTCAGCGGCCAGCAGATAGGTTTCTTCGATCGTGGCAGTCTTAGCCGCCTGCACGAAATCAGCGACGCAGTCGGGCAGGGCTCGGATGTACTTCTTGATGGTCATCTCAGGAGTCTTGACCTGGTCAGGACAGATAATGCTGAGCTGTTTGAAGCGAGCAGTGAGGCCAGCATTGTCTCCATCCTTCTGATGTATGTGCCAAAATTCATCTTCAAGCTTTTGACGCTCGTGAGGAGGGCATAATTCCTCTAGCATGACTTCCTTGAGATCATCCCACGACAAACCGTAAGCTGCATCATTCCCTCTCTTGTTCCTCTCGACCGTCCACCAGTCCAAAGCACGGGACTGAAAGACGCCGGTAGCGTTCAGAGTTCGAAGGTCATCAGGGCAACCACTTTGCCGCAGAGTAACCTCGATAGAGTCAAACCAGTGGAATAGAGCAGTAGGACCTCCTTCGCCTGTGAATTCTTTCGGCCCACATGACTTGAATTGTTTGAAACTGAAAGGTCTTGCGACAGCTCTAGGACCCTCAGTCCTCGATTCCTCGGATGATTTGCTGGCATTTTCATAGGCATCGCTCACTGCCTTAGCTACAGCTTTCGCGACGATGGAAGCAAGACGTCTGTCCTTCTTTTCTTGGCGAGAGAGTGGATGACGGGATCCAGACGACATTGTCTGCAATAGACATCGCCATGGAACTCAACACATGTATTCGAATCTCACCTCACACGTTTACTATTACTAAAGCTCAGTAACACGTACCATGTAAACGCATATAGTCACAAAATCACAGAATCGCACAAAATCACATAAACACATAGAGCATATAATCACAATATTCCTAAACAGGTAAGCACAATAGTAGAACACATACATAACTTAGTCACTAAAAGTACCTACGAGCATACAAAGCATTCTGACTGCTTCTATTATTGATTCGCTAGCGATGAGTTGTGTGGGTTTTGTGTGTTTTAGCAGAAGCAATAGTGTCGGGTCGAAATCAATAGTACCTCAAAACGTTAACAAATAACAGAAAATGCATAAAACTTCATAAAGATCGATAAATCGAAGGTAGATTGTCTGTGGCTAATAGACTTCGACTAACCAAAGTGGCTCGACTATTCGCAAGGATCCTGCACAATTACCTCCAGGACTATGCCTTTGCCTCGATTCTTGGGCGTTGGCGCAATTCCCATTGGTTATATTGTGTCTTTAGATCGTTGGAGTCCATCGAACTTTGGTGAGAGTTTTTGTATAAAAGCGAGACGAGTCGTCAAGGTTAGGGTTCCACCCATATCTTGCAACTTCTGTCCTCGTTTTTGATAAAAAAAAATTGAGGAGATTATTCATCAAAATATGGATTTCACTCCTGATTTGGTATGATTCTCCTCGTTTGTAGATAAAACGCAAGCTGATTAGGCAACTTTAGTCGAGAGTTTGCGGTTTTCACACCTATTCTCGGCCTTATTACCTGTTCACAACTTGAAAATTCGAGTGCAATGATAGAAAAGAGTGAGTGATAGTGGCGAGTTTACGCATACGCGTGAGTTGGTCTGTTGGTTCTTAACTATAGACTAGGTCTCTAAGACTTCGACCCGGACTAGGTCGAGTCTTGCCTAATTCCCTATAGTTATGGCTCTGATACCAATCTGTCACACCCCAACCGATGGCGGAATCATCGAGGCGTGGCACTGAGCGAAACAGATTGTCCAGAAATTTCCATAACAACTATCATTACCATTTAATTAAAGCATTACGTCCCATACCGTAACATAAATAGTCAAACAAGTTATTACAGACAACATCAAAACAAATATTCTGTTCCGACAACTCAGATTTAAATAAGTAGCAATTGTTTATCTGCTTCTAGAGACCCCTAATAAGTTATCTACAGACAACTATTTGTTGGGCTCTAAAGCTTTATTCTAGCTTCCATTCCCTACCACATATGCATCCTAAGCACCTGTCACATACGTTAAAATAATGTCAATACATAAAATGTAAAGGTGAGCATACAAGTTTGATAATAGCATATAGAGTTCGAATTCGTTTACGCATAACCAGCACGTACACATAGTGAAATGAAGCACGTTAGTTATCGACATAGATCCATCGATACCAATGACTGCGGGTTGACTGCCCGAGGCAGTTCGCAATGCATGATTACCACCGTAATCCATGCAAGTAAGAGATCCTTAACAACCCCCGTGTGAACGGGTGCTGAGTCCAAACTATAGTACTATCGTTGCTAAGGCAGGTAGACAGCATTCCATGTGTAAACATAACAAACAAGCATTCATAAGCCACGTATAACATGCATTAATGGTTTAGCGTTAAAATAGCTTGAGTAGTGTGATTGTTGTAGTTTGAATAGTCATAACGTATGTAACACCCAAAAGTGGTAAAGCAAAAGGGTTCGAGTATACTCACAGCGATTGTGGATTGAAGGGAGCGCTTTACAGCGAGTACGGTTAGCCTGAATAGATTCGATAACGTAATGATAAGTGGCGCGTAAAACAGTACAGAGTGCGGTGGTCAGGATGGCTGTTCGTGCGGATCAGCTATCCGTGAGAGGGAGTCATCCGTGCGCATGACCTATACGTGCGGATGGTGATGCGTGCGGATGGTGATCCATCCGGATAAGCTATTCGTGCGTACGACTGTCCGTGCGGGTGGTAACCCGTGCGGATCAGTTGTGCGTGCGGATGACTTATCCGTACGGTCAAGTTGTTTGTGCGGATAAACTTTCAAGTGGATTGTTTCTTCCTAAGATGTGTTTGTGTATGATGGCTTGTGCTTTGGAGTTTTCGTTGTAGCATTTAGAAAACACATAAGTGTTTCTACCTTTCAAGCCGGTCGCGCGGACGACAGTCCGTGCGTATGGTAGTCCGTGCGGACAGCCTGTGCGCGCGGGCAGAGACAATCCGTCCGGATAGCCTGTCCGTGCGTATGACTTGGCCGTGCGGATGAACATTGTTTGATTTTCATTTTAAGGCCTTAGTATCTCATGATCCGAAGAGTAATCCATTCAGAGGTCGTCCGTCCGGATTGCTCATTCGTCGACACTCAAACCTTGTTTGGAAAGTGGGTCCCAAGGGTAGCTCGTCCGGGTGACAACTCGTCCGGATGACCTGTGCGTGCGGATGGTAATCCGTACGCACAGCCTGTCCGTGCGGACAGCTTGTCCGCGCGGACAGCTAGTCCGTGCGGTCAACTGGTCTGGTTGTTCCGTTCCTCTACACTTGGTTTCTGTTGTCGTTTATCGAGACGTTCTGATTTCGTGTCAACCACTTGGAATTGTATTCTCACCCGCGTGACTAGACCGCTCAGGAACCACCCTAACTCGACCTGTCGGCGACTCAGAACGGTCATTCCGGTTATTCCCGAAATCAGTTGTCCGTGGTTAGGATTCCAGATCTGGAACTAGTGCATCACTATTATCGAGTAGAGACTAGAACCGATCAGATTCGTACCGATTCTAAGGGAAAAGAAGGAGAGAACTTAGGTTTATTTCTTTCCACTCTTTTATCCTTAGAAAAGTTTAGAGCTAGGTGAAGTTATTATGAAATCTTGTAGAAATCGTTTAGATCTGAGCTATTCTTGGTGGAATGAGGTCAAGCTTGACGTTCATAAGAACTTCATGATGACGTCACCCGAGAACACCCCAAATCCGGATGATTTCATGGTTAAAAGTGAAGATTTGAAAGGTGGAAATGTGTAGAATTGTGTAGTGATCAAAGATGTACAAGAATTAGTGCAAGATCTTACCTGGATTGGGAGAAATCTGAGAAAAAGTGAAGAATGCGTGCGGTTCGGACGTCACTTGCCAAAAGTGGAAAGTGACCCGTGTATTTATAGGATGCCAAAAAGGGAAAGGGGTTAGCCGTGCGCATGGCACGTACCCGGGTGGGCTATCCGCGCGGACTGGTCATCCGTGCGGATTGGCAATCCGTGCGGATTGGCAATCCGTGCGGATTGGCAATCCGTGCGGATTGACCATCCGTGCGGGTGCCGCCTGCTTGGGTGTGTTCGGCGCGATGTTGTTTCGGTTTCGATTTGCGAGCGATTCGATAGGGTTTCCTAGTCAAATTACTTTCAGTCCCAACTACTTCTTATATGGTTTGGCTCGGAATTCGGGTTCGGGTTCATTTACATTCGAGTTGGACTTCGAGTTCGATTGAGTTCGCTTGATTCTCATGACATAACATAAAATAAACATGCACAGGTAACACATAAGGCACACACACACGTATAAACAATAAGTAAAATACACAGTTCGAGTTGCGGTTCGATGTCGATTTTGGTTAGCATAGCTTGATTAACTTTATCGCATTGTTACTTCCTATCGTTCACGGTCGTAGGTCGATTGAAATATGGTAATCACGATTCGATTATTGTGATGTACGACATTTACTCCACATAATATAAATAAAATAAAAACATTTCTACGAGTCAAGTCGCGCGAAATCGGTCGTTGACTTTGACCTTGACTTTGACTTTCACTCGTGAAAACACGGGGTGTTACATGCCACCACCACCAGCCACCGTCATCACCCCACCCCTGTTTTTTTTTTGCTGCAGACAATTAAGAGAGAGAGGGAATGAGAGAGAGAGAGAGAGAGTGTGAAAAAGAAAAAAATGTATTTATATTTGATTTTTTTTTTTTATACTATAAATAATTAAGTAGAAAGACTAAACTGCCCTTAAGTAAATAAATTTAACTGAAAATTTTAACCAAGTTAGTGCTAAAGGACGAAAGATGTAACAGGTTTTCAAAATAAAGGACCGTGACTGTAATTATTAAAGGTAAAGGTCATCCATTGCAACTAGGTACAAACATAAAGGACGAAAAGTGTAATTTTTCCTTTAATATATAAACCAACTAAAATACTACTATGGATAATATTATCTAAATGGACATGTGCATCTATGCTACATGCATATAGTGGTGCACAAAAAACCCGAACCCGGACTCGGACCCGAAAATAAAACCTAGAACCAGGTATTATAAAACCCGGGTTTTTTATACCCGAACCCGACCCTACCCATAGGGTAGGGGTTGGGTATGCATTTCTGTTATAAAAACCGAACCCGGAACCGGGTTTTTTTATACCCACTTTCAACCCGGGTTTTACGAGTACCCGGTTTCAACCCGAACCCAGAACCGGGTTTTTTCAATACCCAGTCCGGGTTTCCCAATACCCTGTTCAGGTTTTTTCGTTTTTTGTGTTTTTTCGAGTTTTGTACATTGGTAACGGCTATATAGCCGTTAGAAAGTGTATTATGATCATTTGTTTGGTTTACATTGTATCTCTATACCCTATAAAAGGGGTCTTTGATGACGAACAATAAATGAAGACGATCAAGTTATTCGAAGCTATCTATATTCATCATCTTATTCGATCCGGTTCAATGATTATTTAGGTGTCATTTATTTCTATGTTTTATGAAATAAAAAGGTTTTGCATTTTATATTTCTATGATTTATCAAAAAAAAATGAATACCTGAGGCATACCCGAACCAAACCCTATCCATACCCGACCCTACACGAACCCGAAAATAGGGTATTATAATACCCGGGTATTAGAAAACCTTACCCGAACCCGGGTATATAGGGTATACATTTTTTATATGAAACCCGGACCCGGACCCGACCTGGGTATTGTCAATACCCGATTTTGTAGAACCAGATCGTAGCCGAACCCGGTTCCATACCCGGAACCGGGTATTCAGAAAACCCGATTTGTGCACCACTACATGCATATACGCACATTATTATACTTTTACCAAAAGAACAAAAAAGAAAAAAGAAAAAAGAAAAATAGAGATAAGATTCAGATAAGTGTGCTGAGAGAAATAATCCATTTTTTTCCAATTTAAACGCTTTTATTGAAAAACTATGTATGACTCATCTGGTTTTCAAAATAATATTGTAACCAAAACAAACACACATGTGACACGACATAAGTTCATTTCAGAATCAATAATATGTTGATAACGAAAGGAATCGCATGATATAGGTATTATTTTCTGCTAAAACTAATTTATTTATTTTTCAAAGTTGAGAAAGTGGCAAAGCACTACATGACATGCCATGCCTTAGGCCGGCAAATCTCTACCCTTAAAAGGCAACAGAAATAACTAATTATTATGTGCTAAGATCCATCCTTATAGTTGTACCTGTAAATCAATCACCACACAGGGAACAACAGGCAGGGAGAGCTTCAAACTTCCCCTTTTGTCTCCCCCTCCATCCTCTTCTCAAACTTGTTTCCCGCTAAAAAAAGAAAAATGGGTTGTGGGAAATCCAAACATGCCGTTGAAACAGCAACCACCATCACCAAATCCACAAACTCTGATGGCACCAAACAAACCACCACCGCCACCGCAACCAAAACCGTCAAGGAGACAACCATCGGCTCATCGTTGATACAAAAAGAAGCCGAAACCAAGAGTTTGTGCGTTGAAGACACCGACAAAAAGCCCGTGAACGACGTTGACAAAACCGACAATGTGGCCCCCACATTGGCGGAAAAGGTTGAGAAACCCGCAGAAGGTTTGAAAGATGTGAAGGTCAAGGATTCCAACCCAACAGAAAATGCTGCCCCCACATCGGCAGAAAATGCTGGAAAAGCCGAAGAGGTTGTGAGAGGAGAAGAGAAGGTTAACGGTTTAGGCCAAGCAGACGCCAACAACGTCAGCAATGTGGTCCCCACGTCGAGCAAGGATGACGTGGCCACCACAGAAGTTGTAAAAGAAGATGAAGGTAAGAGAGAACCCACCCTAAAAGCTGATAACAACGCGAAAACTGCCAATGTGGTTCCGATAGAAGAGAACAAAATGAAGGAATCCAACCTAACCAAGGATAACCTTACCAAAACCGAATTCTTGACTCCCACGCTGAGCGAAGACGTTGTCGGGCCCTTTGAAGTCACAAAGGGCGATGGAGAGATTAAGGATTCCAAAAAAGACACCATAACAGCTACTTCTGATGAAAAGCCTGTGAAAACCGTTGACGCTCCCTCAAACCCCAAGGACGACAACCACAAAGTCAAGGAACAAAAGCTTGTTGTGAAAGCCTCAGAATCGACAAAAGTGGAAGCAAAGAAAGGTATGGGATCCACAAATAAACATGTTAAAAAAAATATGAAACCAGAGATGTTGAAATGATTAAAACAATATGATCATACATGTTTTTTATATAAATGAAACCAGTTACAGATTGTTTTTGAGTAAATATATAAGTTTCTGAACATCGTTTTTTATATGTGTTGAAGAAGACGATGCCGCAGTGACTGAAAAAGACATTGCTAAGGCAAAGATATCAGTTGCAACAGAAACAGAGAAGGTTTCCACAGCCAATGGGGTACTACATATATTCCTCCATTTATATTTTTTCAAGAATTCAGTTTTTACTTTTCGTTTTCCTCGAATTAAAATCATCATACATAAAGAATATTTAGCAACTCTAAAGGTAGCAAAATAAACTCAACGGACAGATCAGCTATGGGATCAAAACATATTTGAGCCGAAATGAGTCGGGTCGGATTGGTTAACTATCTTACTTCCAGAAATCAAAATGATCATACATTCACACATAGAGAGGATTTTGGCAACACCTAAAGGTGGCAAAACGAACGGGTGGACAGATTAGCTGTGGGATCAAAACATATTTGTGCCAAAATGAGTCGGCTTGGATTCGGTTAGCTATCTTAGGGGCTGTTTGTTTACCTCTTAATGAGGCTCTTAATGGTTCAGATCTCTTACTGGTTTAGCACTTAATGGTTCAGTTTGTTTGTTTCACGAGCAGATGTCTGAACGGTTCACATTTGCCTCTGAATGGTTAAGCATTATACAGAGTCTGAGTGGTTAAGACCTCTAATATGAATTGGTCAGACATTTGCCTTTGAATGGTTAAGCATTATCTAGGCTCTTAATGGTTCAGACATCTTACTGGTTCAGCACTTAATGATTCAGACCTCTTACTAATTCATCACTTAACCATTCAGATGTTGCCAAACAGCCCCTTACTTCTACAAATCGAAATGTTCAAATATTAACAAATAAAGAAGATTTTAGCAACACTAATGGTGGGAAACATATGGGCCAGACAGATTTACTACGGGATCAAAACATATTTGTGCCAATATGAGTCGGATTGGGTTAACTTGCCCGCACCTCCTTTCCAATTTATTAATAATAAGCATGATTATAAAAGCTATAATACTGCAATTATAATTTGTTATATGTTAATACTTTCATCACTAGATAAAGCTCAGTAGAAGCACACACTTTTTTTTGCTCATTTTCAGGCAAATGTTGCAGAAACACAAGAGAAAAAGCCATAGACAATATGAAGGATGAAACGTAGTCCTAAGAAGACAAGGCATGAATATAACTTGGCCATAGATATGGTTGTGGTTTAATCTTTTGGTAACTTGCTATGTTTTTTGATTGTATACTTTGTGAACATACCTAGAAGATTACAATGTATGGCATTTTGAAGTTTTCGAGAATCCTTCAATTTTTATCTTTTCACTGCCTCGTTTATTTGATTAAAATAAAATATATCTTATTTCAACATAATAATGCAATTCCTTAGGCAAATCCCACGTCTTTCATGGAAGGAAGAAGCTTATACATAAGAAACAAGCAACCTAAAAAACCACCAATGCGTTCTAGACACATTTTTTTAACCATGACAACCCATTATCGGAAAACTCACGGTACAGTCACTACCCTGCTAACCAACAGGACAGGTAAATTGCAGGTAGCCTTCAAAAGGTTATCGTAGAAAATCAGTATAGGCAAGATTAGGGTAAACTAAATGCATTAAGCTTGAAAAATCACCATTCATTCATATCCAAAACTATCATGTTCAAAATTAGGATAAACTGAATGCATTAAGCTTGCAAAATCACCATTCCTTCATATCCAAAACCATCATAAGTCTGATCAGATATACACAAACTTGATCAAAACTAACACAAATAATCCCTGATCGATCATCCAACACAACTATAAACGACAAGACGCAACCAGTTTAAACGAGATTCGAACCTAAGACGTCTGCTACACAGGCGCTAGACACTCGGAAAAAAAAATAAAGTTGTGAGTGACAGCGTTCAATTACTGCGTATACTACAAGTAAGATCTTTGGTCTATATCTTACTAATTACAAGATGCAACCAATTTATTCAAACAGAATGTAAACAAAAGCAGAATTTGACACCATAATGCTACAGAGAACAATAATAATAATTATTATTATTATTTTATATGAATTCAAAGAGCAGAGCCACAAAAGGGGCAAAACTTGAAATCAGAGTGAACCTCCCGATCGCAGAACTGACATCGGAGGGTTTCCGACGGGCGGAAGTCGGAAGAAAGCGAGGGCGGATAAAATAGGCCGCAATTGTTACAGTGCATGAGCTGATCTTTGCCCGGCCAACGCCAGACCGGTACGAAGAACAGCTTGAGGACTTTGTTGGTATCGACAAGGTCCGCCGGTGACCGGCAGTTGATGCAACGTCCGGCTTCTTGCTTCAGCACCTGACGAACCTCTTGAGTGATTCCTCCGACGAAGAAGAAGAACATGGCTGATTTGTGCGATGGTGAATTGGTCTGGTAATGTGGTTAGGGTTAGGGTTAGGGTTAGGGTTTTATAAGGAGCATGGTTGTCGGAGGTTTCCGGAGGGTTCTACCAAAAGCAGGGGATTCTTCCGTCAAAAAACTATAGTTTTCTATTTCTAATTTACACCCTCATCAAAAAGTGATGGCATTTTTTTTAACCTTAAGACACTCTTCAGGTATTTAATGGGTTAAAATAATAGAACCACTCATCTATACCTATAGAGTAAACACTTATTTTGGTACATGAGGTTTGGTCATTTTTTACACTTTAGTTCAAAACTTAAACCTTTTGCATTTGGGTCCCTATGGTTTCAATTTACTGCCATTTTGATCCAAAAATGAAATCAGCTCAGATGAGGAGATTTTGTCGGGTTTAGGAGATGAGGGGAATCAAATGGCTTAGATGGTGGGGTGAGCTCTATTTTCTTGTGGAACTGTAATTTGAAGTGAATTAGGGTTAGGGTTTTGGGTGTTCTTGTTGAAGAAGATGAGATGATAATAGAGTCCTTTATATAAATGGATTATTTAATTTTATTATTTAAATTAAGAAAAATTAAAATGACTATTTTGCCCCAGAGGAAAAAGACAAAATAACAGGAGTTTATTAGACAAATATGACCTGATTTCATTTTTGGACCAAAATGGCAATAAAACTGAAACCACATGGACCTAGATGCAAAAGGTTTGAGTTTTGGACTAAAGTATATGAGTAAACTACCATTTTGGTCCCTGAGGTTTGGTTACTTTTGACACTTTAGTCCAAAACTCAAACCTTTTGCATCTAGGTCCATGTGGTTTCAGTTTTATTGCCATTTTGGTCTAAAAGTGAAATCAGGTCATATTATAAGAAACCATTGTGGGACACATGTCACCCCTTGGTTTCATCTCAGATTGGTTTTCCCGCCTAAGCCATATACATATACGGATAGTCCGATGGGTGATGAATATATCTGAATTTAATTAAGATTGCAGAACACGCTTTTTACCCACATTCTATTACCGCCAAACCCTAATTGCAAAATCAGTCGCACCCTCCAATCTCGCATCTCTTATTTCTGCCACACATGATTCGATTAACAAATGAATACACCAGAGACGTTTCAAACATTCAGAAACCCTATTCTCCCAGCCTCCATCGTCCTCCTCCATCATTCTTCTTCCATCACTCAAGCAAATCAAATGGTAACTTTCTGGTTTTCATCTTCTACATCATCAAAACCTAATATCTTATTCTTCTTCATAATTTAACCCTAATAATTGTTGTTTTTATTAAGGTAATCTTCAATTGGTTAGTGAAATTTAAGTAGTAACATGATGTTTAGGGTTCATAACTAGCTTGGTAACATTAAAACAATGCTTCTAGTGAAATTTTGGTGTTTCGGGTAATGTCCGGTTGTTCGGTGGGTTACTGGTTCATTAAGGTGCTAAATTGCGGAGTTTAGTGTGCTTTATGATGTCTTTTATGACAGTTTTGATTCCCGACACTTATCAAGGTATTCTGGACTATTAAACCATAATTATGCATTATATTTTGGTGTTAGATTGCTGAAAATGCTGAATTTTGTTGTTTTCTGTAGAATTCTACAGTTTTAGTGTGTTTCGGGCACTTACCGGCACTTAGATCATCACTCGGAAGGCAGTTTTATGATCCCTACTTTCCTACATACTATTCTAGTGTAACTCTTGGTTCCGGGGTTCATTATGTGTCTTAACATTATGTCTGTCTGAGTATTGGAACTCCCATAAGTACTTCTAGTTTGTCTGATAACTGTGCTAACTTTGTTCCGTGCACTAATTGAACCACACTGTGTTGCATGTAGTAATGATAAACAATATTGCAACATGAAATGCATTTGTATGTATATAACAGTAATCAAAAATCATTCATGTAACACCCCGTGTTTCGGAAGTCAAAAGTCAAAGTCAAGATTAAAGTCAAAGGAAGAAAAGATTGCTAATCGCGATCTGCCACTCCTTGCTTAACTACTGTTTTAACTTCTTTGACTTGTAGATAATCTATTTATGTTATCCCATTAGTTGTATTATGTGGAGTACTTGCTAATAATCGAGGTTTAATCGCATACTAATCGCTGATCGACTTAATCAAATCGCAATCGCAACTCAAATTACGTGTTCTGAATACTGATTTACGTGTGTGTGCCATTTATGTGTTACTTGTGCATGTTTATTTATATTATGTTTGTGGTAATCAATCGAAACACAATCGCAACGCTATCGCAAACGAATCGCAAACGCTAATCGCAGGTTATTTAGGATGATTGTATGTTAGATATAGTAGTTGGCATTAATGGGAAATACTATCGCATTGCCCTCTAAAATCGCATCGCAACGCGCTACACGCGAATCGGAACGACAAAACTCGTCGCGCCAAACACTCGGATCGAGTGGCCAACCGATCGAGTGGCCAACCGATCGGATTGCCATCCGATCGGGTTGTCACCCGATCGGGCTGCCACCCGATCGACCAGCCTTTTCCCCCACTTTCCTTTTTAGGAAACCCTATAAATACCCCCATTTGTCACCTCACTTGATGGTGACAGCTCTCTACTCAAACCAGCCGCATTCAAGCTCTATTTCCTTCGATTTATCGCGATTCTTGTAAGTTTTCAACCTAAATCTTGTACTTCTATGATCTACACATACTTCTTCATCATTCTCTCTTTCAAATCTCAACTTTTAACTAAGAAATCAGTGGATTTGAGGTGTTCTAGGATGATGTCATCATGGTGTTCTTATGAACTTCATGTTTTGGCTTCAATCCACCAAGAACAACTTAGATCTGGACGATTTCCACATGAATGAACAAAGATCTTGCATAGATCTGAACATATTCATGGTGAAAAGGATTGAAAGATGGTTTTCTAACTTTCTTTCAACTCTTTTACACTCAATGCACTCAAACCCGATGGAATCGGAGCTTGTGCTGATCTTCTACTCATTCTTAGTGATGTATCAGTTCTAGATCTGAATTCTATCCGAGAGATAGTTGATTTCGGGTTTGAACATGAACAACCGTCTTGAACCGGGAACTGGTCGGAATAGGGTGATTCCTGTTCGGTCGGGTCACTTGGGTCGAGACGAGGTTCCAGTTGTTTAAACAAGCTATCATAACGTCTCGTTCAAACTATAAAACTTCAAACTGGATCAGGTGTCAAGACGATCAGGTTGTTGGGACGGACTGCCGTCCGATCGGATTGCCATCCGATCGACCGGCCATCCGATCGGGTTGCGCATTGGTTCTACACTTAAACTTTTATTCAAACTATTCAAGGATCTGAACGTTGAACGGATTACCGCCAAATCGGATTGCCATCCGATCGAGTGACCGTCCGATCATGTGACGTTAGGACTTTGACACTTAAACAATTTTCAACATGTTCAATGCACAAGATAGCTACCCGATCCGATCGAGTGACCGTCCTGCTGTGAACTTGTTCTCACACTGAGAAGCCTCGCCAATCGGATTGCCGCCCGATCGAACGGTCGTTCGATCGACCGAACTGAAGGGTAGAGATATGTAACACCCCAAAAACGGGTTTGGTAATCAAACCACGTTAATAGTAAAGACGGGTAAAATACCGTTAGTGGTAAAAAAAATTAACCCGGTAAATATTAGGACTCAAATAAATAAACCTAATATTAATTTAAAAGAATGAAAAGAATACTTGAGAAAACAAAAGTATATAAAAAGGGCCCGAGTTAACGGGACTTAAAAGAAAAACGGATTTTTAAACAAGATAAAGTAACTGGGAATAAATGACCTAGTTAGTCATAAGTCTTATAGTGATAAGACAATTTGTTAAAAACACACTACATGTAACTTGTTAAAGTATAGGGACCAAAGGTGACAAACTTGAAGCAAGTTTGTATTAAATAAAACATCTAACACCAAAACACACACTTTAAGTGTGTGTTCTGGTCGTGAATCACAGGAGAGCCAGGGGGTTCCATGCCCAAACCCTAGCCAGCAAAAATCAAGCAATTGAGAAGCCAAATCGACTCCAAATTGAAATCTAAGCTTGGATTAGTGATCACTTCAGTGAAAGGATCATAAGGTATGTCAAAATTTCCACTTTTGTTCCAACTCAAATCTGGATGAACACATAAGAATCTGAAATTTATGGTTGCATGTTTGTTATATGGATAGAATAGGAACATAGTAGTGTCTAGGAATAAACCCTAGACAAGTATATGTTGAAATCATGCTTAGCTCAAGTCTTTGTTGATACCAAATTCATGTATGGGATGTTTTTAGGGTTTTGATTGCAAAAGAATAGTGTTATGATGTCAAGAACAAGCTTAAACTGAAAGCTGGATTCAAACGATTCTTGATCAGAATTTACAGCCGTTTTGTATTGGCTGTAACCTGGACAAAACCTGATAAAATCATGTGTTTCTTGAGTCTAAAATGTAATTCCAGGAAATATCTTTAAAACCCCACTGGAATCGCATTTTTTCGACGAAAATTGAGCGTTTTATTAATTTTTCCGTATCAAAGGTTCAAGCTGCGTTTTCTGGCAGAATTTGAAGCCGATTACGAATGTCATAACTCAATTTAAGAATTGAGTTATGATCTCAAATTTGTACTGTAGAAAGTGCTAAGTGATTAGAAAAATCGCCAATTACAATTTCGTCAATCGGATAAACGAGGAATTTTAAATGAATTTTTCCGTAAGCTGCAGTCAGAAGTGACGAATCTGATTGCAGCTTAGTAAATGAATTTTCACGAATTTTTGGTAAAGAGTTAGATCTTGAAATTTTAACTCAAGGGCTAACCCTCCGAGAGGTAAGCCACATAAAAAAATCATAATTTTTGAAGACTTGTAAACAGGTTAAACAAGTCACCAAAAACAGCCAATTTTCATTGATATGAAATGCCTAAATGAAATCGCGGCTTACTAGTTAGTATGTAAAAATTGATTTTTGTTAAGAGTTCGGATGAAATATGCCTAAGTGAGTTCAATGAACCAAATGTGCATATGAATATGTTGGTAAGTCAATTGACTTTTAAAAGTCAAACTAACCAATGATAAAGTCAAATAGTAGTTTCGACATAGAAAATACGTGAGGTGGAATAGTCGTGAATTGAAATGACTAATCTAACCACCTTGTGAATGATGATAGTTTGTCGCCTAACGAGCTAGGTGGAGGCTTGGGAAATAAGCGGTCAAACGAATCAAGCACGAGAAGAAAAGCATATTCGGATGCGAGGTAAGTGGAGCTTACGCCCCTTTACATTGCTTGCAAAATTACTTAATTTCAAGTATTGCATATGAATGCTACTAAGTGTTGGTATACAATGTTCCGACACGATTCAATGAGAGTCGGAACAAGGGAAAATGGTAAGAAATCATGAATCATGGTAAAAGGAGTAAAAAGGTAAATTAGTCATGTAATGACGAACAAATAAAAACGGTTTTAAGTAAAACAAGTTAAAGGAAAACCGGGTTAGGTTTAAATGGATGAAATGGTAACTAAGTACCATCTCATATGGATAAATGGAAAATTAGACTAAATGGGTCAAATGGTGTTGTTAGCACCATTTGACAATTACATTTGACAATCGCTTGTTGAGTTTTGTAATCACAGGAAATAACATAAGTATGCGTTGCTTAAACTAGAAAGATTTAAAGCAAAAGTTATGTAAACGGGTCAATACCTTGACCCGAGCCAGGTACGTTTAAATAAGCTTTTGGTTAAACATACAATTTTTGGTCAAATATTTAGCGAAAGTCTTTCGTCGTATAGTGATTCATATTCGTGGGTCAAATGCTCAAAAACGGTCATTTGCGTAAAATGATCAACCAATGGGTAAATTTGGGAAAAAGGGATTCATTATGTTAAATCCGCCACAAAATAGTTGTGGTGGAATATTGGTAGTTAATTAGACATGGACTTTTGTGGCGTCAAAAGAAAAGCACAAGTTCTAGACTAAAATGCGTAAATACCTCAAACGGGTCAAAATAAGCATATGGGTGAAATGGATTAAAGAAGGTATATAATTCTATAATCGGAACCTAATATGTTAGAAATTATTGAATTTAATAGGTTTGTGAGAAATAAGGGTCGAACAAACTTGTATGTTTGATAAAATCACAAACGGGTAAAATTTTGGTAAAAGAGTATTAAGCCGAAGACTTAAAAGTCTTAAATTTTATCAAGCCGGATATCGGATTTTAACACTATATGATGGAGAATCAAATTTTAAACATGCAGGAAGAAACGGTAAGTCAAACGGATAAGCGGTTTGAAAGATACGAAAGGTTTCGTGTCAAATTACGACAAAATGGAAAAGTTGCATACAGGGCCCACCGTAACTTACGGTGCCACCGTAAGTTACGGTGGAGCTGATATGGTTACGGTGGTAACCTACTGTTGTACGGTAGAAGAGTATGAACTCAGGGGCCACCGTAACTTACGGTGACACCGTAAGTTACGGTGGAGATTATTTTCAAGTCCTTGTTTTTCTTTTGAACATCAATTGTTTCCCGTACTCGTTTGGACATGATTTAAACCCCGTAAGACTAAAGCATTTCATGTTTATGAAATGTAGGTACACTTTGGGATGCCGGAAGACGATCAAGCTCAACGAAGAACCGAACATACTATAGATACACGCTTCCGCACTTTGCTATGTTGTAAATTTTGAACAACGAATTTAACCACGTGATGTAGAATAACTTATGATTTGTAAAAGTTTTAGTAAACCCGTATTTCCGAAGTATATGTAATTGTAATTACATGATTGTTTTCGTAAAAGATTCATTAAACCTTAAATTAACTTAACGGGTGTTACAAGATACTTCTCTATTTTCAAAATGCTACAACGAAAACTTCAAAAGTCAAACCATCATACACAAACACATCCTCACCAAGCGAGGCGTCAATCCAATCGAATGGCCATCCGATCGGATGACCATCCGAACGGATTGTCACCCGATCGACTGGCCATCCGATCAGATTGCCATCCGATCGGATTGCCATCCGATCGGATTACCGTCCGATCCTTGGTACACTTGTATCGTTTTATGCGCCGCTTATCGTTTATGCTATCGTTAACTGTTCAGGCTGATCTCACTCTAGCGCTCCCTTCAATCCACAAACTCTACCGCTGTGAGTATACTCGAACCCTTTTTGCTTTACGCACTTTTGGGTGTTTCATACGTTACTTATTCTAAATCACATCAAACACCCTATGAAATACTTAAACGCTAACCACTACTGCATGTATATGTGATTCGATGAATGCTTGTTTGTTATGTTTACACTTAGATTGATGTCTACCTGCCTTAGCAATGATAGTACTATAGTTTGGACTCAGCACCTGTTCACTCAGGGGTTGTTAAGGACAACTAATCACATGGTTCACAGTGGTGAATATGTGTTACGAACTACCTTGGGCAGTCAACTCGCAGTCATTGGTATCGATAGGATCATATCGATAACTAACGTGCTTCACATCATACATTGTACGTGCTGGTTATGCGTAATCGATTTCGAACTCTATATGCTATTATTAAACTTGTATGCTCACCTTTACACTATGTGTATTGACTATTACTTTAACGTATGTGGCAGGTGCATAAGTTGTTAGGACGCCTTGTTTGCTGTGTGATGAAATCAAGGCTAGGAAAGAGTCCTAGAAACAAATAAATAAATTGTCTATTTTGAAATCTGAGTTGTCGGATCAGTACTTGTTTGTGAGACAATTATTTGTTATAACTGTTTTATTTGGATAGGTTATGGTATGGGACATGACGTTTTAAATATCTAGTAATTAATAGTTGTTATGGATACTCATGGACAATCTGTTTCGCTCAGTGCCGCACCCCGATATTTCCGCCATCGGTTGGGGTGTGACAGATTGGTATTAGAACCATAACTATAGGGAATTAGGCAAGACTCGACCTAGTCCGGGTCGATGTCTTAGAAACGACCTAGTCTATAGTTAAGTACCAACAGACCGACTTGTGCATACCCTGTAGTGGTTTTGTGCAAGCCTACTTGCTATTCCTCGCTATTCTCGCTTACATTACACTATCACGGCACTCTAATTTTCGAAAAATGAGCGAGTAATTGGGTCGAGATTAGGTGTGACAGCCGCAAACTCTCGACTAAGTCAGTTATTCGACCCGCATTTTAACTATAAACAGGAGAATTTGCGTTGAATCAGGAGTGAAATCCATACTTTGACGCAAATTTTCTCCCCTATTTTATTAAACCAGGAACGAAGTTATTAAGTTAGGGGTGAAACCCGAACCTTGATGACTTGTTCCAACGAGACTCTCACCAAGGTCTCGACGGACTCCAACGACTTGAAGTCACACTGTAACTGGAAGGATGTGTGCCGATCGCCCAAGGTCGAGGCGAGAGGACAGTCCAGAAGGTCGAACTGCGTACCAAAGTCCTTGAGAATAGTCGAACCACTTTGGGTAGTCAACGTCTAAACAGCCGCAGACAATCCATCCTCGATTTTCATGTGTTTCGATTCTGAGCTCGCAACTACCGACTCTGATATTTGTCGTTTTTACGTGGATTTTATGTGCTTTTATCTGTTTTGTGTTCGATTTTGGTGGATTATTCGCTTTTCGCTCTTCGATTCGATCAACACACATGAACCGCACTGCATATCTGCCTCAAAACGCTGACAAATCGCTGATACTTGTGGATGATTGCATGCTATATTATACGCTATACTATACTACTCGCTGTGTACTCGCTAATCGCAATCGCTACTCTCGAACGCTCATGGACTGTGAATGATAGGTTTCTGTATTCTGACTGCCTCCTGTGTTTTGTGCCTTATGTACTCATGTGTTCGGTGCTCTACGTGATTATGTGCTTCTCTGCGTTACATGCTGATGTGTGTAAAATGCAACATATAAATTACATCAAATGAGGCATAAAACTAACCCTTTTTAAGTACTAATGTTGGAAAAAGAGTGTTTTTGTCTTCCTTTTGTATTTTCAGGATTAAATGAGCTCAAATTCACAAAAGAAGCAAAAAGACAGCTAAATCTAACATAAATACAAGGAAAGGAACATAAGTGGACTGCCCGACCCCTCAACGGCATCTTCCCAAGCAAAATAGAGAAGGCAGAAGACTGAACACGCCCCGTGCTCAGCCAGCACGGGGCCGTGCCCAAGAAGCAACAGAAAAGACAAACCTATAGAAGCTTCTATTGCCTACCACGGGCCGTGTCCAGCGAACACGGGGGCGTGTCGAAAGTACAGCAGGCGCATTAATTGTAATTGCGAATTACAATTAATGAAGAGAGAGATTGTCAGACAGGCACGGGGCCGTGCCCAGCGGACACGGGGCCGTGCCCAGCCCTCTGTTCAGCCTATAAATAGGAGTGCTTGGTTTCATTTCAACTCATCCCTTGGCACACCACCTCTCTCACACTTCATCCACCACCCACCACCATCACAACACCATCATCCACCACCATCATCCATTGTCCATCGTAGAGTGTGTGTCGTCTCGGGATCCAAGATTGATCGTAAGAGTTCTTGACAATCAAGGCCATGTTTGCCTAAGTCTCTTACATCACTTGGTGAAGACAAAGTGTCTAGTATAATACTTTTTATTTCTAATCTTTTGCACTTTTTATTTGGTTTTGTATTAATGACTTTAATAACTAGTTACTTATGTTGAAGGTGATCTTTCCTTATCGTTTGTCCGTGGTGTCTTGGCATTATTTTACTGTCTATATAAAATAAAGGATTTTCACCATTCATATCTCCACGCTCTATATGGAGGTATGTTGGCTACCTGGTCGGGGGTTAAGGGAACGGTTTGGTAAAGGTCTTGCCATTGTTCAGCGTTTAGAGGTCCTGCAATGGACCTGGGTCAAATTTAGTAGGACCTCCTTCAATGCTTCACGGTATTGGATGGCGGGGGTCCAAACTCTTTGATCCCCTCATAAGTTAACTACTATTAATACTATAACCCGGCTATTTAGGACTGTATCCCTGCTGACTCAGAATACTTAGCCGAGGGTAACGTCACCGCCAAAAGCGGGGCCTACCACAATACTGCATTAATAACTTAATTCATTATCTTCCAATAATCCACCCTTTTAGGATTGTATCCTTGCTGACTCAAACTACTGGGGTGAGGGTAACGTCACCTTCAAAAGAGGGGCCTACTACAATAACTAAGATAATCTCTTAATTATGTGCAAAAGTGCGGAAATAATCAAAGGTTATACTAGATACGAGTCGGAACCAAGTGATTCATCTTGTCTATCTGTTTTTCTTTTATTTTTATTTTCAGCATTTTAGTTAGTTTTTATTTTTCTTAGTTTAAAACCTTTTTCTAAACTTTTTATTTTGATTAGACGTTGAGGATAAACCGGTACTAAAAGCTCTTGTGTCCTTGGACGACCTCGGTATCTTACCAACGCTATACTACGCTCACGATGGGTGCACTTGCCCATATGTGTGTTTAGTGTTAGTAAAATATCGTGTTTTATAAATTTAAAACTTGGCTAAAAATAAGTGTTAAAAAGGGCTTAAAATATACACCTAATATATACGACACTTCGCATGCATCAAGTTTTTGGCGCCGTTGCCGGGGACACAAGGATTTTAATAAAGTTAGGAATCAACGGCCTAATCATTTTTTATTTTTCTTTTTAATTTTTTTTAGGATTTTCTTAGTTTTTCAGCTTCTGCAACGCTCAACACGGGCCGTGCCCGGTCAGACACGGGCCGTGCCCAGCATCATCACTGGCAATTTTTATTTTCTGAGTTACAGAGAGCTGAACACGGGGCCGTGTCGGTGCAACACGGGGTCGTGTCCAACTCCCAGTAACAGGGATCCAGAAAACAATCACTGTGCCTCTGACCACGGGCCGTGTTCACTGAGCACGGGGCCGTGGTGGATATTCTGACCAACGTTCTTTTCTGTTTTTATTGCAGGACTTGGAACCTAGGCGCCACGTCTGAACCTCCTACGTAGTGCATGAGCTCCAGTTCTAGTAGAGACATAAAAGAACCTCTAGAAGAACCCAAACGCTTTCTCAGAAAAAGACTTAAAGCCAAAATTCAAGAGAAAGTTTCGGGGGACCCACTTCCAATGGCGGACCAACGTACCCTCATGGATTACCTACGGCCCACCGTAGGCAATCTTGGCACCGCTATCAATGCACCGAATGTCGAAGCCAACAACTTCGAACTTCGGCCGCATTTGATACAAATGCTCCAAAACTCCGCAACCTTCCACGGGCTTGCGGATGAGGATCCCCATCTACATATTACTAACTTCTTAGAAATATGTGATACCTTTCGGATCAATGGAGCATCAAATGACGCCATCCGCCTTCGAATGTTCCCATTTTCACTAAAAGACCGAGCTAAGGCTTGGCTTAACACCCTCCCAGTGGGCTCGGTAAACACTTGGGATGAACTCGCCCAAAAGTTTCTATATAAGTATTTCCCTCCTGCTAAAACGGCTAAATTAATGACTGAAATTAATACATACTCACAAGAGGATGGGGAATCCTTATATGAAACTTGGGAAAGGTTCAAGGAGCTTCTAAGAAAGTGTCCTCATCATGGTCTAGCGGTGTGGCAACAAGTATCCACTTTCTACAATGGGTTGTTGCCACACACAAGACAAACACTTGATTCAAGCTCCGGGGGACTTTTAGGTAATCGTCGCCCAAATGAAATATATAATCAAATTGAGGAAATTGCTCAAACCAATTTTCAATGGCATACTCCCCGAGGTAATAAATCTATTGCCCCGGGCGCCCATAAGGTTGATGAAAGCACCTCTTTACAAGCCCAAATCGAGGCCCTCTCTTCAAAAATCAAAAAGCTAGAAATGACAAAAACGGCCTCGGTTATGGCTTGTGAAGGGTGTGGTGGGTCACATGAAAATTGGAGTTGTATGAAAGAATTAGATGAACAAACAGAAACGGTAAACTACATTGATAATAGACCTAGGCCGTCGGGTCCTCCAACGGGTACCTACAACCAAGGATGGCGTAACCACCCAAATCTTGGTTGGAGAGATCCCGGCAATAGTAGTAACCAACAAAACCAACGAACTAATTTTCAACAACCACAAAATTTCTCTCAACAACAAGGTGGAAGAGAAAGGCTTGAAGATACTGTATCTCGCCCCATCTCTGACACTGAAAAGAAAAACTCGGATCGATTTCAACAATTGGAATCAAATTTTAGAAATCAACAAGCTAGCATTCAAAACGTTGAAAAACAATTAAATCAACTAGCTCAAAATTTCTCCGAGAGACCACAAGGCGCGTTACCTAGTAATACCGAAACCAACCCGAAGGCACAAGTACATCTCATCACATTAAGAAATCGAACTGTGGGTCCCGAGGATGCTCCATTGCCGCCAAATGAAAGAAGCCATTCTAGCCAGCCTGTGACTCCTCTTGCGCCAGAAAAGGCTTCTCTACCAACTCAAGAGGCCACCAAGACTCCTCCAATTCCGTACCCCGGTAGATTAAATCGTCAAAAGACCGATGAGCAATTCGCTAAATTTGAAAATTTACTAAAACAATTGCATGTTAATATTCCTTTTATCGAGGTCCTAACCCAAATGCCTAAATACACAAAATTTATGAGGGATTTCCTCACAAACAAAAGGAAAATTGAATCATTGCAATTAGTTAACTTAGGCGAAGAATGCTCCGCCTTAGTGCTCAACAAACTTCCACAAAAGAAAATCGATCCCGGAAGCTTCACAATTCCTTGCTCGATTGGGGAATCTCCCGTTCGTAATGCATTAGCCGATCTTGGGGCTATCATTAACCTCATGCCCAAATCAATGTTCAAACGACTCGGCCTAGGAACAACAAGCCCTACAAAGATGAGCATATAACTTGCCGACAGATCCGTCAAATTTCCACAAGGTGTCGCTGAGAATTTGTTGGTAAAAGTTGACAACTTCGTTTTCCCAACCGACTTTGTCATCCTAGACATGGAAGAAGACACCGATGTCCCTCTCATCCTCGGGAGGCCATTTCTAGCCACCGCCCAAGGGGTGGTAGACATGAATGACGGAACGTTAACATTGAAGTTTGGAGATGAGGAGGTGAAGTTTGAATGTGGAAAAAGAATTGAGGACGAAGACCCGGTCAACTACATGCAGATCATAGACTCAAGCTTGGATGATGCTCTCCGACGGTGTAACATGGGATGCAATACATCCCACTTGGGTGACATATGACCGGCTTTGGGTCTAGCCAAGGACCCTTATAAACGTGGCGCACCACGGAGGCATTCCGCGGAACTATCCTTAGTTTAATTTAGATTAATTTTTATGTTTTCTAGTTAGTTTTAATTTTCAGGAATAAAACACACTCATGGTAGTAAAGGATGAAAAGGGGAACGAGAAAAATGACCTCATGCACAAGAACAAGGCAACCCGACAATTCTCTCCATTTCAGAAGGTTCAACACGGGCCGTGCCCAACCAACACGGCCCCGTGCTGAACCACCTGCAGAAAAACGCCCAGTTCAGGTAACTGGACACGGGCCGTGTTCACCCGACACGCCCCCGTGTCCAGACTTCTGTTTCTCTTGTTTTAATTTTGTTACTAGCACTTGAACACGGGGCCGTGCCCGGATAACACGGGGCCGTGTTCAGCGCCCAGTAACACAAATTCTTTGCTTTTTAACACCATTTTACACATCTAATCAACCTAAAAATTTATTTTTGGGACACATTGAGGACAATGTGTAATTTAAGTGTGGGGGGGATGCTAAAACCTTGAATTTTGCAAGTCCTAAATACAAGCCTTACACAAAACTCTATTGGAACCGCTAATCACCCCAAATTTTTTTCAAAAATTTCATTTTTCTTACTTGTCTAGGTTTAACTCGGGAAATTCAAGTTCTCAAAAAGGTTATATTTTTACAAATTTACAACCGATAGCGTAGTGATAAAAAAAAGAACCAACATAAGAAAATTATGAAAAGGCATGACAAACTTAGTTAAAATTTGATTACATATACTTGATCACATAAAAACCCATTCCCACAAAAGTGAGTTTTGAGCCTTTATTGAGCACACAATTACATATTATTAGACTAAATGCTCATTTTTCGTTTCTTGTGTGAATAGCCGCTTGGTTCTTACAACTCTAGAACTTGCCATGACGATACATTCCCGGTCCTTATCAACTTAAACCCGAGTAAGTAAATGATGGAGGCATTAGGACTAACCCTTTTTATTTCTACACCATTATTTTTCTTTTTCTTTTACCACGTACCCAAAAATCCCCCTAGTTAACCCCTTTGAGCCTAAACCTTTTCATTTCATCACCCAAACAAAAAAAAAAAAAAAACTCTTTTACCCACCAAAACCTTTTTATTTTTAACCCTTTGTTTTAGTAACAAGTTCGGTTTTTCGTATGGAGATAAAAAAAAAATGTGTTGATGATGAAGCAAAAAGAAAATAAACAAACAAGTTCATCAAAAATAACTTTGTTTGAATAAAAGCTTCATCAAAATAAAAAGTTAAAAAAAAAAAAGATAGAAAGTCTTACGAAAACCGACACTTGTTACGCTTTTCGCCCTTTTTATTTATTTATTTATTTATTTTATTATTACTAACCACTAACCCAACCACCTACCTTTAACCCAAGCCTAACCCTTAACCCACAAAGTCCTCTTGATATTTACAAAGGTATAAAAGTTAAAAAGGAGGATGATTGATTGCTTGGCAAGCTTATGGTAGGAATAAGTTCCATGCCGCTCTCGAGTGATTCACTAAAAATACACCTTCGGCCGAGTGTGAGTGACTTCTCCCGTGAGGTATGTGAACTTGTATATAAATAGAATTTTAAAAAGGCATGTTATGCCCAAATAAGTAATTTCTCCTATGAAACGTTCTAAATAAATCATTACGAATAGGATTGTAAATAAATAAAAATAAAACCCAAAAAGATCTTGGATTCCCAACACTCTACGACAAGCCAAAAACATTCTCTTCTACCCATTCCATTTGGGAGTGTAAGCCACATATTAAAGAGTTTTGCTTGAGGACAAACAAAAGTTCAAGTGTGGGGGTATTTGATGTGTGTAAAATGCAACATATAAATTACATCAAATGAGGCATAAAACTAACCCTTTTTAAGTACTAATGTTGGAAAAAGAGTGTTTTTGTCTTCCTTTTGTATTTTCATGATTAAATGAGCTCAAATTCACAAAAGAAGCAAAAAGACAGCTAAATCTAACATAAATACAAGGAAAGGAACATAAGTGGACTGCCCGACCCCTCAACGGCATCTTCCCAAGCAAAATAAAGAAGGCAGAAGACTGAACACGCCCCGTGCTCAGCCAGCACGGGGCCGTGCCCAAGAAGCAGCAGAAAAGACAAACCTATAGAAGCTTCTATTGCCCACCACGGGCCGTGTCCAGCGAACACGGGGGCGTGTCGAAAGTACAGCAGGCGCATTAATTGTAATTGCGAATTACAATTAATGAAGAGAGAGATTGTCAGACAGGCACGGGGCCGTGCCCAGCGGACACGGGGCCGTGCCCAGCCCTCTGTTCAGCCTATAAATAGGAGTGCTTGGTTTCATTTCAACTCATCCCTTGGCACACCACCTCTCTCACACTTCATCCACCACCCACCCCCATCACAACACCATCATCCACCACCATCATCCATTGTCCATCGTAGAGTGTGTGAGTCGTCTCGGGATCCAAGATTGATCGTAAGAGTTCTTGACAATCAAGGCCATGTTTGCCTAAGTCTCTTACATCACTTGGTGAAGACAAAGTGTCTAGTATAATACTTTTTATTTCTAATCTTTTGCACTTTTTATTTGGTTTTGTATTAATGACTTTAATAACTAGTTACTTATGTTGAAGGTGATCTTTCCTTATCGTTTGTCCGTGGTGTCTTGGCATTATTTTACTGTCTATATAAAATAAAGGATTTTCACCATTCATATCTCCACGGTCTATATGGAGGTATGTTGGCTACCTGGTCGGGGGTTAAGGGAACGGTTTGGTAAAGGTCTTGCCATTGTTCAGCGTTTAGAGGTCCTGCAATGGACCTGGGTCAAATTTAGTAGGACCTCCTTCAATGCTTCACGGTATTGGATGGCGGGGGTCCAAACTCTTTGATCCCCTCATAAGTTAACTACTATTAATACTATAACCCGGCTATTTAGGACTGTATCCCTGCTGACTCAGACTACTTAGCCGAGGGTAACGTCACCGCCAAAAGCGGGGCCTACCACAATACTGCATTAATAACTTAATTCATTATCTTCCAATAATCCACCCTTTTAGGATTGTATCCTTGCTGACTCAAACTACTGGGGTGAGGGTAACGTCACCTTCAAAATAGGAGCCTACTACATTAACTACGATAATCTCTTAATTATGTGCAAAAGTGCGGAAATAATCAAAGGTTATACTAGATACGAGTCGGAACCAAGTGATTCATCTTGTCTATCTGTTTTTCTTTTATTTTCAGCATTTTAGTTAGTTTTTATTTTTCTTAGTTTAAAACCTTTTTCTAAACTTTTTATTTTGATTAGACGTTGAGGATAAACCGGTACTAAAAGCTCCTGTGTCCTTGGACGACCTCGGTATCTTACCAACGCTATACTACGCTCACGATGGGTGCACTTGCCCATATGTGTGTTTAGTGTTAGTAAAATATCGTGTTTTATAAATTTAAAACTTGGCTAAAAATAAGTGTTAAAAAGGGCTACCTAATATATACGACACTTCGCATGCATCACATGCCCATGTGCTTCTGTGCTTATGTGAATGTGTGATTATGTGCCTATGTAGTTAAATGTTACATTATTGTGTTCCTCAGCTTTAGTAGTATTAGGCGTGTGAGGTGAGATTCGATTATATTGTGTCTGAGTCATATGACGATGTCTGTTGCAGACAATGTCGTCATCTGGATCCCGTCACTCGCGCGATGCACGCCGAAAACAGAAAGATAAACGCCTCGCCTCTATGATCACTAAACAAATGGCGAAGGTTGTTCCTCAGATCGTCAGTGAACTGTTCGAGAATGTGAGCAAATCTTCTAAAGAGTCCAGGACTGAGACTCCTAAAGCTGCCTTTAGCTTCAAGCAGTTTAAAGCTTGCGGACCGAAAGAATTTACTGGCAAAGATGGCCCTACAGCCTTGTTTCAATGGTTTGATTCGATCGAGGTCACCCTGCGCCAGAGTGGCTGTCCTGATGATCTCCGCACTCTCAACGCAACCGGCGTCTTTCAGTCACGCGCTTTAAACTGGTGGACGGCCGAGAGAAACAAACGCGGAAATAATGCAGCTTACGGTTTGACGTGGGACGAGTTGAAGAACGTCATGTTGGAAGAGTTCTGCCCTCCCCACGAGCGCCAAAAGTTGGAGGACGAATTCTGGCATATCAAGCAGAAGGATGGTGACAATGCTGCTTTAACTGCTCGCTTCAAGCAGCTTAGCATAATCTGTCCTGACCAAGTGAAGACTCCTGATATGACGATCAAGAAGTATATCCGAGCTCTGCCGGATTGTGTCGCAGATTTTATGCAAGCTTCAAAACCAGCAACAATCGAGGAAACTTACCTGCTTGCCGCTGAAATCAACAACAAGCGAGTCAAGTCTGGTGTCTGGGATAAAGCTCCCAAGAATCTGCAACAAGCTACCACCGCACCAACCGCTAAAGCCACCACTACTCCACAGTCTTCAAAGGCCTCTCGTCGCAAGAGGAAGAACAACAGCAACTCCAGCAACAAGAACTGTGCTGTCACCACTACTGCCCCACTCCAGGCTGTACCAACTCAGCAACACCACCAGGCAGTGGCACCGGTAACCCAAACACCGCCGGCAAAGCGTGCTTATACTGGTCCTCACCCTGCCTGCCCAACTTGCACCTATCACCGCCCAGTGGGACTCGCCTGCATATTTTGTGTACATTGCAACATGTACGGCCATTTCACCGCCAACTGCCATACAGGTCCTCATCAAGCTCCAGCTACTGCTCATCGAGCTCTACTTCCTGCTCCTTAAGGCCAACAAGCGGCTCAGGTGCCCGCGATCAATGCTAGAGTCTGATTTGTGTGTGGTGATCCCAACCACTTCGCAAACATGTGCCCCAATCGGGTTGTGAAGCAAGAGCCTCAACAGAAGCAGCCCTAGCAACAGCAACAGCAGCAGCCTCAGCAACAACAGCAACAAGCAGCTCGCGCCCAAACTTTCAACATTAATGTGCGCCAAGCTCAAGCTTACAAAAAAGTGGTCAATGGTACGTTCCTTGTGAATGGTATTTATGCTTCGTGTTTGTTTGATACTGGAGCCGATAACTGTTTTATATCGTTTGAGTTCGAAAAGCTTCTTAATCGTAAGTGCGCCCATCTCCCCTCGACGTTCGATGTTGAAGTTGCCACCGGAAGAACCGCCGCTGTCAACTCTGTTCTTCGTGATTGTACCCTCGAACTCAACAATCACATCTTCCCTATCGACCTTATACCGATGCAGCTCGGTAGTTTCGATGTCATAGTAGGCATGGATTTTCTTCGCGAAAACCATGTTGAAGTTGTTTGCTTCGACAAGATGATTCGATTCTCACTCGCTAATGGTGATAAACTTTGTGTGTATGGTGAAACTCTCTCGAAGGATCTCAAACTCATGTCATGTATCCAAGCTAACAAGTATCTCTGCAAGGAATACAGAGCTTCTTGGCTAACATTGTAGTAGCGGAGAAGGAAAAGAAAGGAAAGATAGAAGTGAAAGATGTTCCAGTTGTTCGTGAATTCCCTAACATTTTTCCTGATGATCTTTCCGGTTTACCACCCAGTCATGATATCGACTTCCGTATCGACCTCATTCCTGGAGCAAATCCTGTTGCTAGAGCTCCTTATCGACTCGCTCCGTTCGAAATGCGCGAACTATCGAGTCAGCTCCAGGAATTGCTTGAGAAAGGCTTTATTCGCCCTAGCACCTCTCCTTGGGGCGCACCAGTACTTTTCGTCAAAAAGAAGGATGGGTCGTTCCGGATGAGCACCGACTATCGGGAGCTGAATAAGCTAACAATTAAGAATCGATATCCCCTACCTCGCATCGATGATTTGTTTGACCAGCTACAAGGTGCTACGTGTTTCTCCAAGATCGAGGCTACCACCAGTTACGCATTCAAGAGGAGGATATACCCAACTCGATACGGCCACTATGAGTTCGTTGTTATGCCTTTTGGTCTAATCAACGCACCCGCGGTTTTCATGGATCTGATGAATCGCGTATGTAAACCTTTTCTCGACCGCTTCGTCATCGTGTTCATCGATGATATGCTGATCTATTCCAAGTCAAAAACCGAACATGCGCAACATCTACGTTTGGTTCTCGAGCTACTACAGTGGAATCGACTCTATGCCAAGTTCTCCAAGTGTGAATTCTGGCAGGAGGAGATTCAATTCCTCGGTCACATTGTCAATAGTCAAGGTATTCACGTCGATCCCACGAAGATTGATGCTGTTAAGAGTTAGGTAACACCTAAGAACCTATCTGAAGTCCGTTCTTTTCTCGGATTAGCGGGATATTATCGTCGATTTATCGAAGGATTCTCAAAAATCGCCGTGTCGCTTACCTCTCTCACGCACAAAGACAAACCTTTTGTTTGGGGAACTGGACAAGAGATTGCCTTTCAAACCCTCAAGCATATGCTTTACAATGCTCATGTTCTCACTCTACCCAATGGAAACGATGACTTTATCGTCTATTGTGATGCCTCAAACCTTGGCCTTGGTTGTGTTCTCATGCAACGAGACAAGGTTATTGCTTACGCATCTCGTCAGCTCAAGATCCACGAGAAGAACTATACAACCCACGACCTCGAGCTAGGCGCAGTTGTTTTTGCGTTAAAGATCTGGCAACACTACCTTTATGGTACCAAGTGTACGATCTTCACCGATCATAGGAGCCTACAACATATCTTTGACCAGAAGGAGCTAAATATGCCTCAACGCTGGTAGGTAGAACTTCTCAACAATTATGACTGTGAGATTCGTTACCATCCTTGCAAAGCAAATGTCGTTGCCGACGCTCTCAGCAGACGGAGCTACTAACACAGCGCCCGTAATGTCCAAGCCCAATATGATCTCGAAACCCTCATCCGCGAAGCTTAACATGCTTGTTTCACCGAACACACTTTGAAGAAGGAAAGGATTATCAATGATGGAGCCCAGCTAGTGAATAAGTCGAATGGGATATCCCATTATCTAGACCGAATCTGGATCCCTAAACGGACCGATTTACGACAAATATTGATGGACAAAGCCCACAAATCCCGATATTCTATTCATCTTGGAGCCAACAAAATGTACCAGGACCTGCGCTACAAGTACTGGTGGGCGGGCATGAAGAGAGATATCGCCCTCTATGTTTCGAAGTGACTGACTTGCTCGAAAGTCAAGGCCTAGCATCAAAGACCCTCTAGTTTACTCGTCGAACCCGAGATCCCTATATGGAAATGGGAGAGTATAGCTATGGACTTCATAACGAAACTTCCGCGCACGCCATCAAGTCACGACAGCATCTGGGTTGTCGTTGACCGTTTGACCAAATCTGCTCATTTTCTGCCAATACGGGAAGACTATAAGGTAGAAAGATTGGCCCGAATCTACACCAACGAGATCATTTGTCATCATGGGATGCCTCACGACATCATCTCTGACCGCGATGCTCGGTTTACCTCACACGTCTTTGGGAAACTTTTCAATCTGCTCTCGGTACTATGCTTAATCTAAGTACCGTTTTTCATCCCAAAACCGACGGTCGGACTAAAAGAACGATTCGTACCCTTGAAGACAAGCTCCGTTCGTGTGTCATATATTTCGGTGGTAATTGGGACACATACTTACCTTTAGTCGAATTCTCGTACAATAACAGTTATCATTCCAGCATTCAAATGGCACCATTTGAGGCATTGTATGGAAGGAGATGTCGATCGCCTATTGTATGGCACGAGATCGGGCACTCACAATTAACCGGTCCTGAGCTATTGCAAGAAACGACAGACAAAATCCTCCAGATTCGAGACAATCTACTGAAAGCTCAGAGTCGTCAGAAAAGTTACGCCGATAGATGACGCAAGCCCCTTGAATTTAACGTTGGCGACCATGTACTCCTAAAGGTATCACCTTGGAAGGGTGTGGTCAGATTTGGCAAGAGAGGAAAGCTCGTGCCTCGATATGTGGGACCCTTTAAGATTCTGGAAAGGATCGGAAAAGTGGTTTACAGACTCGAACTACCAGAGGAACTTAGCAACGTCCACCCGACTTTCCACGTTTCGAACCTCAGAAAGTGTCTGGCTGAGCATGATTTACACATACCACTTAAGGATCTTCAAGTGAACGAAACATTTCACTTCGTAGAACAGCCTGTCGAGATCATGGACCGACAAACCAAGCAGCTCAGGCGCTCACGCATTCCCATATTGAAAGTTCGCTGGGAAGGCAAACAAGGCGCAGAGTTCACTTGGGAACTCAAAAGCGACATGAAGGCAAAGTACCCGTAGTTGTTTGTTACGGCTTCGGCCTAATTTCGGGACGAAATTCCCTTAAGAAGGGGAGGCTGTAACACCCCGTGTTTCGGAAGTCAAAAGTCAAAGTCAAGATTAAAGTCAAAGGAAGAAAAGATTGCTAATCGCGATCTGCCACTCCTTGCTTAACTACTGTTTTGACTTCTTTGACTTGTAGATAATCTATTTATGTTATCGCATTAGTTGTATTATGTGGAGTACTTGCTAATAATCGAGGTTTAATCGCATACTAATCGCTGATCGACTTAATCAAATCGTAATCGCAACTCGAATTACGTGTTCTGAATACTAATTTACATGTGTGTGCCATTTATGTGTTACTTGTGCATGTTTATTTATATTATGTTTGTGGTAATCAATCGAAACACAATCGCAACGCTATCGCAAACGAATCGCAAACGCTAATCGCAGGTTATTTAGGATGATTGTATGTTAGATATAATAGTTGGGATTAATGGGAAATACTATCGCATCGCCCTCTCAAATCGCATCGCAACGCACTACACGCGAATCGGAATGACAAAACTCATCGCGCCAAACACTCGGATCGAGTGGCCAACCGATCGAGTGGCCAACCGATCGGATTGCTATCCGATCGGGTTGCCATCCGATCGAGTTGTCACCCAATCGGGCTGGCACCCGATCGGACTGCCACCCGATCGACCAGCCTTTTCCCTGTAACACCCCGTGTTTCGGAAGTCAAAGTCAAAGTCAAGATTGAAGTCAAAGGAAGAAAAGATTGCTAATTGCGATCAGCCTCTACTTGCTCAATTCCTGTTTTGACTTCTTTGACTTGTAATTAGTCTATTTTATTATCGCTTTAGTTGTATTATGTGGAGTATCTATTAATAATCGTATAGTAATCGCTGTTTATCGCATGATTAATCGCCTTATCGCTATCGCAATCGCACTCGCAACTCGAATTACGCATTTTGGTTATTGTTATACGTGTGTGTGTGTGCCTTATGTGTTACTTGTGCATGTTTATTTATGTTGTGTTGTGGTGATCAATCGAAACTCAAATCGCAATCGAATCGAAAACGCTAAACGAATACGAAATAAGGATGATTGTATGTTGATATAGTAGTTGGGATTAAAAGTGATTTGACTAGGAAATTCTATCGCATCGCAACGCTCACAATCGCAATCGAAACGGCCAAACTCGTCGCACCAACACTCGAACCAAGCGACTGATAGATCAGGTGACCAGCCGATCGACCAGCCGTTCGATCGAGCTGCCGCTCGATCTGCCAGGCTGTTCGACCGGGCTGCCACCCGATCGGCTAGCCCTTTCCTCTTTGGGAAACCCTATAAATACCCCTGTCACCATCATACTTTCCACTTTTGGTAACTCTCTGTCCGACCAGCGCTCTAATCTCATTTTCCCTTCGATTTCTCACGATTCCGGTAAGATCTCGTCCTAAATCTTGTACATCCTTAATCCACACGCACTCCTACACCTTTCTACCTTTTGAATCATAACTTTTAACCGTGAAATCATCAAGATTCAAAGTGTTCTAGGATGACGTCATCATGTGTTCTTGAGAACTTCATGTTTTGGCCTCAATCCACCAAGAAACCGATTTCCACATAAACAAACAAAGATCTTTCATAGATCCAAACATATTCACTATGAAAAGGATTGAAAGATGGTTTTCCAACTTTCTTTCAACTCTTTTACACTCAATGCATTCAAAACTGATAGAATCGGAGCTTGTGCCGACTTACTACTCATTCTTGTGGTTGGGTTGGTTCAAGATCTGGATTCTATCCACGAGACTAATGATTTCGGGTTAAACATGGAACACCGTCTCGAACAGTTAACTGGTCAGATTTGGGTGATTCCTGTCCGATCAGGGGTACCAAGTATTGACGAGGTTCTGTTGCTCAATACGTAATCAAAATGTCTCGATAAAATGACAAACAATCCAAACAACCAAGTGGAAGACGAACATGCCGACCAGGATGGAGTGCCGTCCGATCGAACTACTGTCCGATCGAACATCCGTCCGAACGACCGGCCAAACCGAATGACTTGCACCTTGGTCCCACCTTAGTTTTCAAATCAACCCTCAAGAGTTTTGGGAACACCGAACGGATTGCCGTCCGATCGAGTTACCACTCGATCGACCGACCATCCGACTATGTGATGTTTCGAAACTTCAACATTTAAACAATTTTCAACATATTCAATGCACAAGGGATGCCACCCGATAGAACAACCGTCCGATTGAGTGTCAACCTGTTGCAAACTTGTTCTCACTGAAGTGCCCAACCTATCAGACTGTCGCCCGATCGAACGGTCGTTCGATCAATCGACCTGAAAGGTAGAGGTACTTCTTGTGACAACCCTCATTAAACCAGGTATCCGTACAATTAATTAATATTAATTAAGTGCTTAATGATTGTGCTGAATTACCTAATTGCTTTCTGATTACTGCATCATACATACATGTGCATCACACTTCATATTGTCACACCATTTATTACACACAAACTTTAGTGACATACTTGATGCACAAAGCACAGTTAGCACAGTGAGCGGATAACTCAGAAATATACTGACAGTGCCAGTACATAGACATACAGTGTTTTAAGACCCGGTATGGCCAGAGTCAAGGTACTACACTAGTATGGTGTGTAGGGAAGTGAGGACCATAAGACTGTGTCACTAGGTGATAGTTTGAGTGCCGGAAAGTGCCTAAAACTCATCTTAAGTGCAGAATTCTGCATTTTCAGCAACAATTCAGCTTTTAACATACTCGTATTATGCAGAAAATTGACTAAATGGTCCTGAATGCTTTCCTAAGTGTTGGAAATTAATTGTGTTACAAAAAGATACATAAAAGACACTATACGGTACAATTTAACACTTTAACGGAACGGTACCTAACCGAACAACCGGACATTACCCGGGGCACCAAAATTTTGTCAGAAACATTGTTTTATTATTTTTAGAGTTAATTACATAGTTAGTCCCTGTGGTTTGCACAAAGTAACATACTTAGGTACTAATAGTTTAAAATAACATTCTAGGGTATTAACTTTTCATTTTGTAACGTTTGGGGGGTATTAAGCTTATTTGTAGGCTTAAAATCACATTCTGTTAGTACCTAAGTATGTTATTTTGTGCAAACCACAGGGACTACCTATGTTACTACCTTAGAAGTTAATACCTCCAAACGTTACAAAATGAAAAGTTAATACCCTAGAAGGTGATTTTAAACTATTAGTACTAAAGTATGTTATTTTGTGCAAACCACAGGGACTAACTATGTAATTAACTCTTATTTTTAACTAATTATGGTCTCTAAATACCCCAACACACTATAAAAAAATGTCATGCACATAATACCCTAGATAATACACTTAACCTCCTAAATAATTACCTACTTAAGATCAAAATTTTACAATTAACCCCCCTCTCAATATTTACGGCCCCATAGGGGACCCACCACCATCATCACAAATATATTCCCTAGATTTCTTTTTGATATTACTTGATTTGGTTGCCAAAATATAAGATCATGATCACAAGGATGGCCAATGGAGTTCAAGGAAATCATTACATCTTCACACTCCCCAACCCTCACACTCTCTCTCCCTCTCTCGGCCTACACATAACCGCCACCCCCTCCCTCATTTCAACATTCATCCATTCCATTTCCAAGTTCAAATCAAGTGCTAGAAGAAGTCTTGTGGAGCTTGAAGCTTGGAGGTTTTGAAGGAACTTCACACATTGCTTTCTCACACCATCTTCATCACCTTTGTTCATAAGTTTATCCCTAGCCTTTGTGCTAGTTGTAAGTCTTTGATTACACTCTTGGTTACTTGTATGTTGATTATTCGAAAGATTGTAGTTTGATGTTTAACTCAAGAACACAAAAATATAATGAACAAGGAACATGAACATAAGTTTACATAAAGATGAAATCTTGTTGGATTAGGGTTGGTTAAAACATGCATGGTATTTGATCGTTGATTTCTTGATAAACCCGTTGTTAGGACATTTGTTGATACGATTTAGTAACGTTTAAACTATAAAGAAACATGCTGATTAACATTTTCAGCCAACTTCAACTGGCTGTAAACGGATCATAATAAATCGAAAAACTGATTTTTTGAAGCCTAAATTATGTATTTTCGAAAAACGGATCAAATGGCACTGGAATCGTAATTTTTCGAGGTCGTTTACTATTTTTAAATGTCTGTTTTTGGACAGCAGCTCAAGCTACATTTTTACTGCAGAAAATGTGTGTCATGTTTTTCATCATAACTTGAAAGCTGAGTAGAACTAGCTCATGAAATTTATACTGTAGATAATCACTGATGTCGTAGTCATTCTCCAACTGGAATTTCGTCAATCGGACTTACGATGAATTTTAAGTGAATTATTCCGTAGACTGCAGTCAGAAAGTGACAAATCTGATTGCAGTCAGGTAAATGATTTTCTATAAAATATTGGTAATGAACTGGACCCCGATATTTTTACACAATAATATATGGATCGTATAAGACATTCTGTAAAAATTTGGGAATTTTTGGAATAAGTTAACTATTTTATTAAAATGCCCGAAAACAGCCCAGTTTTGTATATTAAAACTGAAATGACATAAGTAGTATTTTGCATGTCTAAATGTCGGGTTGGTTATTTGAGAACGATCTAACGTGATATATGTTAAAAGAAAATGATATGCTATTTAGCATGGACACCTCCATTTACAAAGGAGACTATGGCGAAATTTTCTGAAAATCCTAACACTTAGTAAATATTTTCTAGACAAGTGTTTAGTAGAATATTTTAGACTATGTTTTCAAAATGCTACAACGAAAACTTCAAAAATCAAACCATCATACACAAACACATCATTCCCAAAGGAAGTAACAATCCACTCGAACGGTCATCCGACCGGACGACCGTCCGAACGGACTGTCACTCGAATGACCGGCTGTCCGATCGGACTACCATCCGATCGAACTGCTGTCCTACCCACTTGCACTCTGTGTCGTTTTACGCGTCGTTTATCGTTATGCTATCAATCTGTTCAGGCTAACCGTACTCTCTAGTGCTCCCTTCAATCCACCAATCGCTGTGAGTATACTCGATCCCTTTTTGCTTTATGCACTTTTGGGTGTTACATACGTTACTTATACAAAATCACATCGAACACACTACGCAATACTTTAAACGTTAACCGTTACCACATGTATACGTGACTTAATGAATGCTTGGTTGTTATGTTTACACATGGAATGTTGTCTACCTGCCTTAGCAATGATAGTACTATAGTTTGGACTCAGCACCTGTTCACTCAGGGGTTGTTAAGGATAATTACCTACATGGCTCACAGTGGTGAGTGTGTATCGTGAACTGCCTTGGGCAGTCAACCCGCAGTCACTGGTATCGATAGGTTTATGTCGATAACTAACATGCCTCATTTTACACTGTGTACGTGCTGGTTATGCGTAACGATTTCGAACTTTATATGCTATTATCAAACTTGTATGCTCACCTTTACACTATGTGTATTGACTTTTACTTTAACGTATGTGACAGGTGCTTAGGATGCTTATTTGCTTACTTTGCTGTGAAATCGAGGCTAGGAAAGACCTAGGTCAACAATAAACAATTGTCTGTAATGAAAATCTGAGTTGTCAGAACAGAACAATTTGACTAGATCTTTTCTGTAATAATTGTATTTTCATTTATGACACGGTATGGGACATGTTGATTTAAATATTTGGTAAATATAGTTGTTATGGAAACTTCTGGACAATCTGTTTCGCTCAGTGCCACACCCCGATGTTTCCGCCATCGGTTGGGTGTGACATTCCCCCACTTTCCTTTTTAGGAAACCCTATAAATACCCCCATTTATCACCTCACTTGATGGTGACAGCTCTCTACTCGAACCAGCCGCATTCAAGCTCTATTTTCTACTATTTCTCGCGATTCTTGTAAGTTTTCAACCTAAATATTGTACTTCTATGTCTACACACACTTCTTCATCATTCTCTCTTTCAAATCTAAACTTTTAACCGAGAAATCAGTGGATTTGAGGTGTTCTAGGATGATGTCATCATGGTGTTCTTATGAACTTCATGTTTTGGCTTCAATCCACCAAGAACAACTTAGATCTGGACGATTTCCACATGAATGAACAAAGATCTTACATAGATCTGAACATATTCATGGTGAAAAGGATTGAAAGATGGTTTTCTAACTTTCTTTCAACTCTTTTACACTCAATGCACTCAAACCCGATGGAATCGGAGCTTGTGCTGATCTTCTACTCATTCTTAGTGATGTATCAGTTCTAGATCTGAATTCTATCCGAGAGATAGTTGATTTCGGGTTTGAACATGAACAACCGTCTTGAACTGGGAACTGGTCGGACTAGGGTGATTCCTGTTCGGTCGGGTCACTTGGGTCGAGACGAGGTTCCTGTTGTTTAAACAAGCTATCATAACGTCTCGTTCAAACTACAAAACTTCAAACAGAATCAGGTGTCAAAACGATCAGGTTGTCGAGACGGACTGCCGTCCGATCGGATTGCCATCCGATCGACCGACCATCTGATCGGGTTACGCATTGGTTCTACACTTAAACTTTTATTCAAACTATTCAAGGATTTGAACGTTGAACTGATTACCACCCGATTAGATTGCCATCCGATCGAGTGACCGTCCGATCATGTGACGTTAGGACTTTGACACTTAAATAATTTTCAATATGTTCAATGCACAAGATAGCCACCCGATCGGATTTCCATCCGATCGAGTGACCGTCCTGCTGTGAACTTGTTCTCACACTGAGAAGCCTAGCCAATCGGATCGCCGCCCGATCGAACGGCCGTTCGATCGACCGACCTGAAGGGTAGAGATACTTCTCTATTTTCAAAATGCTACAACGAAAACTTCAAAAGTCAAACCATCATACACAAACACATCATCACCAAGCGAGGTGTCAATCCAATCGAATGGCTATCCGATCGGATGACCATCCCAACGGATTGTCACCCGATCGACTGGCCATCTGATCGGATTGCCATCCGATCAGATTACCGTCCGATCCTTGGTACACTTGAATCGTTTTACGCGCCGCTTATCGTTTATGCTATCGTTAACTGTTCAGGCTGATCTCACTCTAGCGCTCCCTTCAATCCACAAACTCTACCGCTGTGAGTATACTCAAACCCTTTTTGCTTTACGCACTTTTGGGTGTTACATACGTTACTTATTCTAAATCACATCAAGCACATTACACAATACTTAAACGCTAACCGCTACTGCATGTATACGTGATTCGATGAATGCTTGTTTGTTATGTTTACACATAGATTGATGTCTACCTGCCTTAGCAACGATAGTACTATAGTTTGGACTAAGCACCTGTTCACTCAGGGGTTGTTAAGAAAAACTAATCACATGGTTCACAGTGGTGAATATGTGTTACGAACTGCCTTGGACAGTCAACTCGCAGTCATTGGTATTGATAGGATCATGTCGATAACTAACGTGGTTCACATCACACGTTGTACGTGCTGGTTATGCGTAATCGATTTCGAACTCTATGTGCTATTATTAAACTTGTATGCTCACCTTTACACTATGTGTATTGACTGTTACTTTAACGTATGTGGCAGGTGCATAAGATGCTTGGACGCCTTGTTTGCTGTGTGATGAAATCGAGGCTAGGAAAGAGTCCTAGAAACAAATAAATAAATTGTCTATTTTGAAATCTGAGTTGTCGGATCAGTACTTGTTTGTGAGACAATTATTTGTAATAACTGTTTTATTTGGATAGGTTATGGTGTGGGACATGACGTTTTAAATATCTGGTAATTAATAGTTGTTATGGATACTCATGGACAATCTGTTTCGCTCAGTGCCGCGCCCCGATGTTTCCGCCATCGATTAGGGTATGACAATTTATGTCATTAATTCAATCATGCATAGTCATTAAGGCACAAATTACTGTTTATTAGCGTACGGAATACATGGAAAAGTGCCAGTTGTCGCACTACAGCTGTAAACCGTTGTGCCTTTGCCACGTGTCCTTCTTGTTGTAACAGAAAAAGGTTCCTTTGTTTAAGTCTTGATTTCAGACGCACGGAGACATTTAGGATTTTATCTTCAAGTCTAATTGTTCCCTTGCGCGAGCCCGCGCAAGGGTGTTAGTTGAATGTTTGTTTCTCCTTTTCTCCGGTGCGTGGTTATCAAAGACTGTTTTCTTCCACATCTTGTTTGGAACCACTGCGGAGCTGCGCACGGTCTTGTTAAAGATGTTCTTGAAATAAGGCTATGGTATGGTCCTATGCGCCTGCGCAAGGTTTTTTGGGACCATACTCCTTCACTACTGAACTGTTTATTTCCAAATCCTGCTTAGGACCGCTGCGCGGCCGCGCAGGGTCTTGTTCAAGATGCTTTTGGAATAAGGCTGTGGTATTGTCCTATGCGCCTGCGCAAGGTTTTTGGGACCATACCCCTTCAGTTACCATAGAAGTCAGGTTCGTATTCACATAATTCATGTATTTGTACACTTAACTAACAAGTAATACACACATGGTATCATACATATCACAACTCCAATACGTGAACAGTAGCGCTTTGGGCCCAAAAGTTATTACACACTAGTGTGCGGCCCAATTTAGAGTGTACGGTTCATCCTAATTGTACGACCCAATCAATTAAATGCCCAAAGTCAAGTGTGCGACCTAGCAAGTGTGTGGCCCAACATCAGTGTGTGACCCAATGTAGGTGGGTGTGCGGCCCAAGGCTTTAAACAGTCCAATTCAAGTGTGCGGGCCCACAAGAGTGTGCGGCCTCACCATAGTGTGCGGTCATGCATTATTAGCTTGTACCATGTGCAGTTCAAGTGTGTACCGTATGGAAGTATGCGGACACCAAGTGTGCGGTGTGCATCACAGTGTTGTATAACATGCAGCCTTGGGTGTATGGTATGCCGATGTGCGACCAGAAAGTGTGCGGTGTCAGTTAGTCATTGCCGAAATTCATGGTTAATCAGTTGACCATTCAAGTTTGCACAATCTAACCCTAATTTGCAGCCGTTACATCAAAATTAACATAATCTTCAACATGTTCTTCGACTTGCATAAACACTAATCATCATTAATCATCATCCACATTCAAATTAGATCAATTAGCACAATTATTTCAATAATTTCTCACCATTATACAAACCCTAGTTTTCATGTATCATCAAAACAACAATAACAACTGGTCTACACTTGATAACCATCAAAAGCGTATATGTAAACAACCCTAGATCATCGATTACATCAATTATATTTCTAAATCAATTCTAACAGTTTGTTATTACAAGATGTTTATCAAGAACTCTACTAATATACAACCTAAACATCGAACATCATCCATCCTTTCATACCGTCAAGCATCGATCATCAAGCAAGAACATAATCAAACACTAACATCATGTATCGATCATTAAACAATTAAACAATGGCAAAACACTAACCGGATTGCAAGGTTAAACGAGGATGCTTGGAACAAGAGAGCTTCGAGAGAGAGGTGGGGCTGCCGTCGGTTTCGAAAGAGGAAGGAGAGGAGTTAGGGTTTGGTATGTTGTGTTGCAAGATAATGATAGACATACACACAAAATCGTGTGTGCATGTATGCGCTCCACAAGTGAGTTGGGCCCAACTTTGGGCTCCGTTTGGGCCGAGAACCGAAAGCACAAGAGTGTCTGGAAAAAGTTGTTTTCCAACCCTTCGATCCTACCACCAAAGCTGATCTTTCTTCCAGCATCTGGCTCTGTTTTCCGTTATACCCTTTCTGTATTTGCTTCACCTTCCCATTCAACCCTTTCGTGAATAAGTTCTTCTGCGTCACCAAGATTTGTTACTCCCAAGTTATGCCCTTAAGGTGGAGAATCCTTTTCATTCTTAATAAGCCCAATCAGAACTATTCTCTTGACATTACTATCCCATCTAATAGTAAAAATAAGTGTATAATAAAGTAAGGGGCTGTTTGCCAACCTATGAATGGGTAAGTGCTGAACCAGTAAGAGGTCTGAAACATTAAGTGTTGAACCAATAAGAGGTCTGAACCATTAAGAGTTAATATAATCTTTAATCGTTCAGAGGCAAATGTCTGACCACTTTATATAAGAGGTCTTAATCATTCAGACTCAGTATAATATTTAACCATTCAGAGACAAATGTCTGAACCATTCAGACATCTGCTCGCAAAACAAACAGTCCGAACCATTAAGTGTTGAACCAGTAAAAAAAGGGGTGTGATAAATATACCCATCACAAGGATTTATATACCCAAAAGTCAAATTTAGTAATGATTTTGTAATGATTAACTACTTTATTATATTATTTTATTAAAAAGTAAAAAGTAATAATTATGTTTTATTATAAAGTCAAAAGTAATGATTATCTTTTTATGTTATTTTATTTTATAATACTTTTGTTATTTTTTTATATTTTGTTATACTATTATTAGTATTAATATCAATATTAATAAATAAATAATCAAGACATTTTATTATAAATACGAAAGTGAAAAAGTTAATCATAAATAAATAACGAGTCTCTAATAAAACAGTAAACGTGCAAACATTAAAACAATTGAGAAGTTACCTTTTTGTCACTCCTAATTTTATTTGATTAAAATTACTTCTTTTTATAAATATATTATATTAATTAACAAGAGTTGAAGGAAAAAAATATATGGTAAACTTTGAAAATGGAATCGAGAGATTTAAAAAAAGATTTTATAAATGTTTCTTCAATTCTTTTTGTAATCATTTTAGCCCGAATTTATTTCATTTTTGCATATAAAATCTCTAATTTTTTTGAGGCGTTATTGGCGCGATACACCGCTCCATCTCCGACCTTAAAGGCATGAAAGCTTTAGGGCGTTAGGGCACTAACGTCAAATATCTCTGCAACTCACAAACCTTCAACGTCCACTACCAAATGAACACGCCAACTCAAAAGTTTTCTTTATTGTTTTTAATTTATTTTATTAACTAATTTTTTAATAGAAAATAAATATTTTGTTAAACCATTACATACAAATAAATAAAATAAAAAATTAGTTAGATCTCATATATACGTGCGATATAACAGCCACATTTATTGACATAACAATTATAAAAATAAAACAATTACATATGGCCTAATGTTCACAATCAAGTAACACCCTTCAAAAAAAAAAAAAAAAGTAAAAACGAAATAAAATACAATAAGTACAATTCTCAATAAAATAGGAAAACTAAATGAGGAGGGATGAGGAAAAGTAAACTTTCTGTCAGTGGCATCTTTCCAATGTTTCTACTTTATGGGAAAAATAAAAATAAATTGACTTTTTGGGTATATTTAACAATACCCTAAAAAAATCTGAATCATTAAGAATCGTATAGTTTAAAATGGTACATGACTATCTATGCCCTTAATATAGAATCAAAATTATAAAAACATGTATCTATATCTTTATTTCATACAACAAAAACAGACATTTCGATGGAAAGGCCCTTCCTTACCACCGTTTCGAGGTAGTTCACTCGAAACTACAACTTGACGACTTCACATATTCCAACTTTCCAATACCAAAAGGAGCCTATACACTCACTCTTTCTCTAAAAAAAAACAAAAAAACCCCAAAACCAACCACAAAACCCTAAGAAAGAAAACAATAATGTCGGAGGAGGATCTGAACTCCATCTTCAAACCAGGAACAGAGGTTGAAATCAGCAGCAACGAGGAGGGGTTCCGAGGAGCATGGTACATGGGGACAGTAGTGAAATCGAAAAACCGGAACAAACTAATTCAAGTGGAGTACAAGACATTAATGGCGGACGAATCGGGAAGAAAACCGCTCCGTGAAACCTTAAATGTGGTCCAGTTGAGGCCTCTGGCGCCTCGAGAGAAAGGCGAGCTGGAATTTAAGTTCAGCGACGAGGTAGATGCCTATTATAATGACGGGTGGTGGGAGGGGGTTATTACGGGTGTTTTACCCGGTAACCGCTATGACGTCTTCTTTAGAGCTACTAGAGAACAGCTGGAGTTTAGTGCCTCCCAGCTTAGGATTCATAGAGAGTGGTTTTATGGCAACTGGCTTCCCCCCCTTCAACAACAGGATCAGGATCAGGTTATTAATAACTCATTTCTTTATCATCTAGATTGCTTAATAATTAATTGTCTACTCATTTCTTTATATTCACTGCCGGCGGTCATGTTCGTGTTCGTTCATTAAGGAAATTAACATGCTCGCTAACTGTTCACGAACGCATACCGAACCTAAGTTTATGTTCGTGTTTGTTCGTTAAGGAAATTCAGTTGTTCACGAACAGTTCGTGAACTCTGGTCTCGAACACAAACGAACACAAGCAAATAAAAACGAACGAAAACGAACATTTAACTTGAAAATAAAAAATAAAAACATTGATATCCTTAAACATTATATATGTAGTTAAACACAACCATCAAATGATAAATCAAAACACAAGAAGTCTACTACACTACCAAACAATGAATCAAGTTTAACTAACTTAGACATAATTATCCCAAAAAATGGTTTAGAATGTCCAAATTTTAGCTAACTTAGAAAAAATAGGGTTTCAAGTTTTCAATAGATAAAAGGTTTATTATTTATTATTTTTTTAATATAATCAAACGAACACGAACGAATATGAACGAACGTAACCGAACATATTACCGAACGTTCACGAACGCAGTCGAACGAACGAGGCCTGTGTTCGTGTTCGTTCGCTAAGCTAACCGAACAAAATTTTTTGTTCGTGTTCGTTCGCTAAGCTAACCGAACGAAATTTTCTGTTCGTGTTCGTTCGTTAAGCTAATCGAACGAACATAAACGAACTTCCCGACGAACGGTTCACGAACTGTTCGCTGAACGTTCGGTTCATTTACAGCCCTAACTGCCACATTTTCGTTTCTTAGTTTCCATACCACTTGAAACTAGAGGGGGCAATCTTGACCCAAAACCTTCCAAGTGGGTTAGTTTGGGTTGCTTTTAAAATTATATGGGTTGGTTTGGGTAAGATATTTTAATTAATTGGGTCACAACGGGTCACTTGAAATTCTATCTTGTTATTTTCGGGTCAAAGCGGGTCGACAACATTAAAGAAATGGGTCAATGTGGGTTAGTGTCTTAAAGAAACGGGTCGATGTGGTTAGTGTCTTAAAGAAACGGGGCAGGTTTCGGATCGGAATGGGTTTCGAGCCGGCACAAGTATCCGCACGAGACGGGTTACGGCACGAAATGGGTTTTGGATCGGAACGGGTTCATTTCGGGTCGGGTTTCGGGCCGACACGGGTTTCTGCACGGGACGGGTTTCGGATTGCAACGGGTTTTGGGCCGGCACGAGTTTCCGCGTGAGACGAGTTTCGGGTCGGGACGAGTTTCGTACCGTTTCGACGCGAACCGTTTCGACGCGTACCGTTTCGACGATAACCGTTTCGACCCGTACCGTTTCGACCAGTACCGTTTCAACCGGTACCGTATCGACCCGTACCGTTTCGCCCCGTACCATTTCGAATCGAACCGTTTCGACGGGAACCGTTTTGACGCGACCATCCCCACCACCGTAACCAGCACCAACCATCACCTCCGCAACAATCACCATCAACCGAAGCCACCACTGTGTAACCGTCAACCATCGCCACCACCACAGCCACAGTCACCCATCGCCACCACCGCAGCCACCGTCAACCATCATCACCACCGCAGCCACAGTCAACCAACGCCACCACCGCAGCCACCGTCAAACCATCGCTAGTTTGCCACCACCACAGCCACCATCAACCGTCATCGCCACGCGACGCAACCACACCAACCATCTCTGCCGCCGCAGTCACCAACAATCAACACCACCAAAACCATTATAAGTTGTAGTCTTGTAGACACAATACACTACACAAATTGACATCTGCGATCGTTGCTAGTGCGGTTCATATTCTGTTCAACTAAAATACTATATTTCATATGGAATTAAATTTAAATAAAGGCAAACCAAAGCTCTGAACACACAATTTACAAAACCCAGCACTTCTTCACGTCATAATTCCTTCTTTTTTTAAGTTACCCATAGTGATGGATCCAAGTATATATATTTAGAAACCAATTTATTCACTACTGAATGTGAATACGATGTAGTTCCTAATGATTCAACTGACAGATAGTGTGTGTATTCACCGACTGAGTATAACTATAAAATATATGTATAAAATTTAATTGTTAACAGTTAATCATACAGTAAAAAATCTCAAAAACAGAGTAAATTATCAGCCGGACCCGACCCAACCCGAAACCCGTTCTGACCCAAACCCGTTCCGACCCGAACCCGTTCCAACCCGAACCCGTTCCAACCCGAACCCGTTTTGACCCGAACCCGTTTCGACCCGAACCAAACCAACCCTTTTTTTAATTGACCCGTTTTGACCCGAACCCGTTTCGACCCAAACCCATTCTGACCCATGACCCGACCCAACCCGACCCGTTTGTCAGGTCTACTTGAAACAATGCAAACGAGAATAATAGATCTTGAAACGGTCAAAACACAAGTGTTTTTTGTTCTTTCTGGAATCTGTTAAAACTGTCTTCTGTGCTGGTGATGTTGTATGTTTTGATGATTACAACAAACAAACACATAATATGGTATGTTTTAATAAATTTTTTCAACTAACAACATGATTTACTGCAGGCATATATCTCTATAGGGTTGAACATCTCTAACAACGACAAGTTTATTAAAGGAGCAACTGTAGAAGTATGCAGTGATGAGGAGGGCTACTACGGCGCTTGGTTTACCGCCACAATTGTTGAACAATTAAGCAACGGGAATTTCAAAATCGAATACAAGTCCCTAAGAAACGATGACGATACGGCTCTTCTTACAGAAATCGTTGATTCCAACCACATTCGTCCGTGTCCTCCTACAGAAACCATTGAGCATTTCCGTATGTTTGAAGAAGTGGATGCTTTGTGCAACGACGGGTGGTGGGTGGGTGTGGTTTCTAAGGTTTTAAGCCGACAAAAGTACGAGGTGTTTTTTAGGGGGACAGACGAGGAACTGGTGGTCAAGCAGTCTGATTTAAGGCGGCATCTTGAATGGATCAATGGGAAATGGATATCGTCTTCTTCGGTATGTAACTTGATTCACAGGTAAGAAATGTCATTTGATGTACTAGTTATTAGTTGATGGTTTGGTGGAACTTGGAATTACTTGGTCATGTGAGTTGCACATGCCAAATGTTATGGATGTTTTTGTACTTGAAAAATCCACTTCTTCTCTTCTTTTTAGTTTTGTTGAATATCTATGGGTTTGCTGTTACAATTTACAACACAAGTAAAAGTATGAATCTTGGGTATGGGTTGGCTGGTACTGTTCCTTAAACACAAGTCAAAGAAAACATCTTGAGAATTTGATAAATGGGTATGGACTGATGGTATGTTGATTGAGGTCCCAAAATATTTGCATGGTACATGTTTAAACATTACACCTAATAATGATGGACAGTAGAGCCAACTTTCTTGAACGTTTAAAGTGACTCCGGAAGTGAGGCCTTTTTTGATTCTATTAGAATAAGCTACAGCCAACGGGTCTTAGTGTCTTACGTCTTCTCTTATCGAATTAGCCTTCAATTGTTGTGAGACAATTATGTTGCATCAATAGTTTCATACAAATGCTATATTTACATTCGGTGGTTCTATTGAAGTTTAAACAAATAAGATGGAGAGCCATTGCTTGGCATAGGTGCATTCCAAATCAACACTGTATGCAAAGTTGATTGAACACCTTTTATTAGCTTAACATAACAGAAAGACATAGACTAGAGTTCTGTGTGATATGAAAGATTGAAGAACAGCCGATAAGCATCAATTCTGTGACACAGCTGAATGTGGACTAGACTCTGCAAAACGCCAGATTAAACTCAAGATTCCAGGAAACAGTTATTTGTCTATTGACTACCCACGTTGAGGCGGCCACATTTTGTCTTACCTCAGCCGATGAACGACAAAACTAACGAGGCTTCTCGATGGAGTGATGGGCAGTGATTTCTGTGTCTCGATGAATTCTACTTCTATTCTCGATGATATCTGTCAAAATGTTGTTTCATTGTTCAATGAGTCGATCTCCACAGTTCTGGCCGTCTATTTGGTGATGCTCAAAACTCTCTTTTCATTTTGAACAACAAATTTTTACACCTAAATTACCACACCACTTGTCACTAGACCACTTTTAGACTAACAGTTTTCTACACCTCAGATCTCTCTTAATAAGAAGTTTAATGTCTATCAACTAGTTTCACAACCATCTTATGATTATAAAAACTCCTTGAGATTTAAGAGGCCATTTGCAAGCGTTAGACCATGTCTTTCTCTCATCATGTACATCATTAAACACTCGCTTGAGTTTTATCATTAGCTTTAGCCCCATTTTTGCATCCCCTTGTTTGGTCAAGGAAGCTTGTGGGGATTTTTGTTAAATTGGGAGATTTTTTTGATGGCCTCTTTGTTCACCCTTTCAAAATGTTATTATTAAAGAATTCTAATTAGAAAATATGTCTTAGTTAAATATACCCCATAACATATCTTTCAGATGCCAAGCATAAGGTTTATGTTTTTTTTTTAATTCCTCCTTTTTTTAGCATTTCAATAACTGGAAAACTACAAAATTGTGGTAGGTAAACGGTCAACAAACTGTGTCATAACCCTCTTTTGAATTTGATGAAACACTGGTTAACACAAGGTTATCCCAGCTGGTCGTCTCGTGAAGTAAGGGTTCAATCTCTTCTTCCACTCGCCGTTAGCTGAATCTCCTGCAAAACAGAACACCGGTGACTCGCCACAAGGAGAGGAATATGGGGGTTCTCCTTGTGACCATCCTCCAGCGTGAGAATAAGTACTGTTCTGAGGAATGAGTGTGTGTTAAGAGTAAAAGAGTGAGAGAGCCTATCCCTAAACTTGGAGGTGGAGTCCTCTATTTATAGCTGGAGAATGAAGGAGGAGGAGGAGGCCTGCCAGGCGCCAGCTAGCCAGTGTTTGTCAACTGTCCGACAAGGGAGAATATCCTTTCTGTCCCCTCTGCCATCACCAGTCTCGTGGGTGACGTGGCGCGCGTTTACTGTTTCAGCTGGGCGCCTGCTAGTACTGGCTGTCGGTCTGTCCTCCAAGGATCTTGCAGTCGTGGTTGGCTTCCATCTATAGGTGCCACGTGTCGTCCTTTTTGTCTGAAGGAGCATCTTCCTTGTCACTGGCGATTCCTTCCAGAAGCTTCTGGATGCACTCGGGTGATGTGGACGCCATGCTGGAAAAATGGTGTGGTCCCTGTGCCACGTGTGCACTGATTTGAGACCATATCTCTTCAGAATTGCAAAACTAATCCTACTAAAAAAAAGACTCTGGTTCTTCGGCGTTTATGAATGTAATCAACCAATGTAAGATTCAAAAGATAAATGTTAGCTTAATACATTGGTAACTTAGATCGAGACCACTATGCAATATATGTAATTCATAACACGGTAAGTTCATGTAAATGCTTAATACACATGTAATTCATTCTTAAGAAAATAAAGTATTTTGTCCTAGTTAGAAAATCGAGATCCACTTACAATTTAACCTATTTTTACGTGTTTTAGAATTTTTAATCAAAATCAAAATTTAATAATGTACGAGTGATATGCAGCTTAGTTTCGTATTTTTATTTATGTTCAAAAGTTACAATGTTTTATATATAAATCAGTTTGGAGTTGTTTGGTAACTTCTGAATTGAATGATTAAGTACTGAATCAATAAGAGTTCTGAATTATTAAGTGCTGAACCAGTAAGATGTCTGAACCACTAAGAGCTAGTATAATACTTAACCGTTCGGAGGCAAATGTCTGACCAATTCAGATTAGAGGTCTTAACCATTCAGACTCAGTATAGTGCTTAACCATTCAGAGACAAATGTCTGAACCATTCAGACATCTGCTCGTAAAACAAACAGTATGAACCATTAAGTGTTGAACCAGTAAGAAATATAAACCATTAAAAGCCTCGTTAAAAGCTAAAGAAACAACCCCTTGGTCTAAATAAGTCACACTAATTATTATTTAGTTTACACTTTTTATGTTCAAAAGTTTTATCATCTAATTAAATTATAGATTATATGTTCTTGGGATCTTTCACCAACTAATTAAATGTGTTTACATGCCTTTTGTTTCTATTAGAGCATTCACATTGACCCTCTACTCTATATAATACTAGGTTAAAATCCCGTGTATTACACAGGTTAAATAAATATAATTTTATATACTAAGTAATAAAATAGTTACATCTTTTAAAAACTCGTGTAGTGCACGATTTGAATAAACACATGTCTTACACGAATAATGTAATCCGTTAACACATTTAGTCATCAAGATGTGTTTTCTAACAAAATAAACTTTGAGGTACTATTTACTTATTGTAACATCTCACTTTATTTTTATTATGTTAGAGAGTTGTGTATTACATGGTTTATAACATTACTTTGTTTTTTTATTATTAGGTTAGAAACTTACGTATTACCTGATGTTGGATAATCAGCAGAAAAAAATAAGAAAATAAATATTTTAGTAAAAAATATTAAATATACAAAAGATAAGCTGGATATTATGATATCTCACTTTTTTTTATTAGGTTAGAGAGTTGTGTATTACATGGTTTATAACAGTTTACTTTGTTTTTTTATTTATTATTAGGTTAGAAACTTACGTATTACCTGATGTTGGATAATCAACAGAAAATAAACATTTTAGTAAAAAATATTAAATGTAGGTCCCCTTGTTCGTACGGATCGTCACAGAATTGTCAATCCAATCTAGAGTGCGGAATCCTCTAGACCAGAATAGCACAGGAACGAGTAGAAACAGAATTCACAATTAATCGGTCTTCTATTGATTATCCAAACAAAAAGTTTTACAATCAATTCAAGACTCGCACAACCTCACAGCGTATCTCTGTGATCTTGCTCAAACCCTAATTCGAAATCTCTCCCTCTCTACGTTTTCTCTCTCTAGAATTCTCTTAGTTGTTCTGACTCCTGATCACAAAACATGCTTATATACCACATGTCTGTGAACTGGGATTCCTACTGGGCTAGGCCATTTTCCAAGCCCATTACAACAAATAACTCACTAACCAATAAGCTAAGCCCATTACAAAATATCCAAAGACTAATTAATCAAACTATTAAGTTGTTGTCACCGAATATGCACCAACAGACTCCCCCTTGACAATAGATTCGTAGTGTAACTTTGTCTTCAAATATCTTGTGTTCTTTTGGTCTTTGGATAGCGTCAGCTACACAGTTTCTGACATCAACAGACTCCCCCTTAGCTGATGCTTCCAATCTCCAAAACTTTCATTCGTTGTAGATTAGTTAGCTAGTAATCTTTGGTTAAGTAAGTAAACTCCAACTTCTTCCAAATCTATTTCTCTCTGCAATGTAGTAGAAGGATCCTACCATGCATCTTCATACATCTTCACTTCAAACTCAATCTGCACTTTACTTGTATTCTGCACTTCATTTTGATAACTGCATCAATCTGTTTAGAAACACAAGCAAGTATCTCGAAAAACCGTTAGTCTTTTTCACATAACAAGATAAACCAATATTTTATCTTAGGCAAATTGGAAAATAATAATCCCATCTTTCTGAAATTGGCCGATAATAATCCCAAGTCAGTTATTAGCCAATAATAATCCGACCTCGTCCAATTTTTTTGTAAAATAGTCCGCCGTTAAAATAGCTTAACGGAGTTAAGTGTTTTTCCGAATTACAAACCGATGTTTTAGGGCTTTTGATCAGAACGAGGATACGAGTCGATTGATGTAAAACTTACCTCGAAATACTGCCCCCAACCCACGAAAACGGTGCTTCAATTCGGGTGTTTAACTTCCAATGAACAAAATTCAAGCCATTTCGAACACAATTTCGAGGTAAGTTTTACATCAATTGACTCGTATCCTCGTTCTGATCAAAAGCCCTAAAACATCGGTTTGTAATTCGGAAAAACACTTAACTCCGTTAAGCTTATTTTAACGGCAGACTATTTTACAAAAAAAATGGACGAGGTCGGATTATTATTGGCTAATAATTGACTTGGGATTATTATCGGCCAATTTCAGAAAGATGAGATTATTATTTTCCAATTTGCCTTTATCTTATCATGCAAAAACAACCTGTCAATTCAAAATGGAAGTCTTTAAAAAAAAATTTGGTATTTTTTATTTTTTTTCAAAACAAACTAACTGTGACAACCCGCACTAAACCAGGTATCCGTACGACTTAATTAGTAATTAATTACTGCGGAATTACTGTGCTTACTTGAACTTGTGAATAAACTGCTACTTGAATACTGATACATGTACGTACTTGCATCATACTTTACTTATCGTCACTACACTATTTACATGCTGAACCCTAGTGACAAACATGATGCACAAAAAGCACAGTAGCACAATACACGGATAACCTATTGAACATGCTGATAAAGCCAGCATCAGGCAAACACTGCCTCTAAAGGCCTGTACGAGCCAGAAACGTTTTGCTACACTAGTAGTGAGTGTAGGGATATAAGGGTTGTGGAACTGCGTCTCTAGGAATAGGTCACTATGACTGGATGTGCCTAAAACGTACTCTAAGTACAAAACTCAGCACTTTACAAAATAATTCAGCTTTTAGCTAACTAATAAAGTGCCAAAACATGAGAAAAATAACACTAGACACTTTCCAAAGTGTCAGGAATGAGTTGTGTCACTAAAAAGAGTATTAACGACACTTTAAAGCTTTAGTAACGCTTTAACAGATTACTATCCAACCGAACAACCGGACTATACCCGAAACATGAAAATATTGTTATTTTCATTATTTATCTTTTTCTGAGCCAGTTAGGGTCCCCGTGTACCCTAACACCCGTTGTATCACACTATACACAAGTAACCAAGTTAAACACTTAATTTAACCTAACTAATTACCTAATTACTAGTTGAAATCGGACTAAACCCCCCCCCCCATTCCTAACCGTCCCCAACTATGGGGAGACATACTTGGTACTTGCTTGATTATTATAATCTAATATGTTTAGTATCAATTAGACACAATATCCAATGGTTAAATGCACACTAAATTGTCTATAAAATCTAAGCTTAACCCACCATAACTTTCCATCACACAACACCACTCCACACCTTCCCTCCCTCTCCCTTTCACTCTCGGCCGAACACCCCTCTTCCATCCATCATATTTTCGATCTTGATCTTCATATTTCAAGCATCTACAAGTGTTAAGGGTCTCGTATTAGGAAGCTTGGAGCAAGCGGAACGCGAAGGACCTCGTTACTTTGCTTTTATCCACCCGATTTTCGTCTAGATTCTTCCCTAGCCTCGAGCTAGAGGTATAATGCTTAAAACTCGTTCTTGAACTAATCTAAGGTGGTTAATAAGATGTATGATGATTAAAACTCGGAATCTTGCATTTTGAAGCATTAAAGTTCACTAAACTTGCAAGTATTGTTGGTTAAAAGCACATAAGTTGTGTAAAACTTGTAGAATTCGAAATGTATGATTATTTAGGCCCGATCTATGATGTGGTAGCTCTGATCATCGTTTAACCCGGTTTGGTAAGATCATGGATCTTAACATAAGCTTGTTTTGAATGATACAAGGGTTAAAAGGTGAAACTCTACCACACGCGAATCATGAACTTGTGTAAAAGAGTTTTACTTGTAAAATGGTGTTTAAAACTAGCAGATCTACGTATCTGCAAGTGGTATTTTCAAAGAACCACGTATCAAAGAAATCATGTATTTTAAAAGATAGATCTTACACTAACAAGCATGATTTTTTATAAACCACAAGTGTGTAAACACTTGTGAAATGAAAAGATCCGACGAAATAACAGTTTTGTAAAAGATGACGGAAAGTTGTAAAAAAATGGATTTTCTCTAAAAACGAGGTTTTTACAAGATCAAATTACCTTATATAAAGATCTACTAAATTTAAGGGGATTTACACCACAGTTTTGGGAAAACTACAAGTTCATGTAATTTTTGGCAATTTACACATATGTTGAATTGTTGTTGTGAGAAAAGTTGTTCTGATCAAATAAAGAAAATTGTTGAGTTGATTTGTTAAAGAAAATGATACGCTTGAAAGCGTGGCCACCTCCAGTTACAGAGGAAACTCTGGCGAAATTTTTCTAAAAACCTAACACTTAGAACTATTTACACTACAAGTGTTAGAATTACTTTTTTTTACATGTTCTCGAAATATGAATTTTGCCATGACTTATTTTACTAAATATTCGGAGGTGGGATTTTCACAAAATTTAACGTGATAAATATATATTTTTCACACACTGTTTATGATTATTTTGTGGAAATACATAGATATTATTTTTTTTTGAGTAAAAATAATATTTACGAACGTTAACGAATCCAAAATAGTACGAACGCTTTCACCATAAATATATAAGTTACACCGGTAATTATATTACCACTCGATTGTTAAACGTAACTTACGCACTTACGGAAATATTTACGAACGCGTATTTTAACAACGTATTATTGGAGAAAAATTATGTGAAATTGGAAATATAAACATATATTAAGCGAGACTTAATGATATAATTTGAACGCACATGTATTGAATCCCCCATCCTTGGGAAGGAGATTAACTACCAAGTATATACAGAATGTAAACACGAAATAGTTGTCTAACTATTTCCCAAAGACTTAAACTATAAAGCTAAGGCACGGCCGTCCGTCTAATAGAAATTAGCACCTGTAGGTCGTCGCACAGCTGCGTGAGCAGGAGATACTTGGTAGAGACGCTTCACTGTGAGTTCATGTCCCCCTTTTCTCTAACTGTTTTTAGTTTTCTTAACTCCGGGGGTGAAATACATGTTACTTTGATTACAAGTACTTTATGCATGGTATGGTTAACGTAAGGAGGTTTACTACTTAGATCATGTGAGTGGGTAGGCAGAAACACCGAGGGACGTAAGCGGTAGATCTATCTGGGTGTAGCGAGCCCAACTCTAGGCCCAACAGAACGGACCTCTAAGAGGCCCAACAGAACGGACCTTGGAGTGACTTTGTACCCGACGCGAAATCTGCTAGGTTGAGTCTTCCTACATACACTTCACACATGCTAATGGCCTTGCAAACCATTGGTGATCTCTTTTTCCTTACACTGCTACATACCAGGGAACTTTTATACTTACAAGTGTTTTACATACTCACTTACACATGAACTCGCTCAACATTATTGTTGATTTTTCAACTTACATGTATTTCAGGAAACTAAAGATCTGGCACGGTATGTTATGTTTTCCCGCTGCATAAGGGTTCCAAGGTCATCCCAGTTTAGGAAATGTGACTCTTTCCTGGACAAGTCACAAATCTTAAACTGCGTTTATCTCATGTTGATGTTTATGTTTTTCAAGGCAATGTTTTACGTTATGATGTTGTAAGTCTTTAAGACAATGGTATGTTGCTCTGGTTTTAAAACTTAATCAAATGGATGATCTTGCATGATTTTATTTCATATAGCTTTGTTATGGTTAAGCTATGGTATTAAGAAGTCACACCAAAATTAACCACGCTTCCGCAAAGCCAGGGTGTGACAGCTTGGTATCAGAGCTCTGATCATAGCGAACTAGGATTCCTTCTCGAGTCTAGACTATGATCACTAGGGCTCTCACGAAAACATTTCTCTGCATACCACTTAAGTCCAGATCCAAAACTTTTTACAAACAAATGTTGAGCACATTTTATTATTTATAGCCTCAGCCTGGAGGGCTGAGGCTCGGTCTGGAGGATCGAGGCTCGGTCTAGGTGACCGAGGTAGTTGAGCACGTTGATTTATTATAGGCTCAGCCTGGAAGGCTGAGGCTCGGTCTGGAGGATCGAGGCTCGGTCTAGGTGACCGAGGTAGTTGGCTAGTGAGGCTAGGAAGAGTAGGCTCAGTCATGAAGGCTGAGGCTCGGTCAAGGGGACCGAGGCTCGATCTAAGAGGTCGAGGTGGAGGATAGAGCAGTCTTCGAGACTGGGAGAAATTGGCTAGTGGACTAGGAGAATTATGTGATACCTTACTTGGTGACTTATGTGATTATCTGATTATATGACAGATTATTTGAGTATATTTGTGTTTATGTTACAGACTCATGGATTCAGCCGGTACTGGCGAGTCGGACACCACTGGACCCATACCTATCGTATCTGATGACCTCACATCCTCCGAGCATGAGGTGTACACATCTGACTATACCAGTACTGACGAGGATGATTTCCAGCCCTTCGCACTACCCGATGGTGCTGATGAGCCTGCAGATGACCCTCCCGCTGAGTACCTACCTCTAGTAGAGATTCCGACTCCTATACCCTTAGCCGTTTATCCAGCATATGATTTCCTTCTTGACGCCGAGGCTGACGGCGATGTTGACCTATTTGAGGAGGAGCCCTTTGAGGATGAGATCCAGGGCGAGGCCCTTCTTCCTGCGGATGATCTTCTGATGATCGCTGACGTTCCCGCTGAGGATTCGCCTGCACATTCTCCTGTCCCAGACTCCTTCGAGTCTGTGGCATCCGCACCTTCTCACACATTGAGCGCACAGCACTTTGCGCATGATTCTGATCCTGACCAGGCATCCTCTGTTGCACCTATTCCCAGCTTTGCGTTTGACCATGATGACATAGAGGATTCTGATCCTATCTTTCCCCCGGGATACGACCCGGATCGTGATATTGAGTTTATACCTATGGATCAGTCCATGGAGGATCCAGCTGACCCAGTAGACCCTATCAACCCCGAGTTTGACTTCGAGATGGCTTTTGATGATCCCGAGCCTGCCGTCGCCCCTGAGCAGGCAGCCGCTCTAGACCCCATACTTGAGCATGACCCCGTACATGCTGGCATCCCTATTGAGCCTGTTATAGCAGACCCACCTTTTGATGATCTCCCCGTGGATGTTCCTTTGTTAGAGGGCGATCATGTTGTTGTTGATCCTGTTGTTCCCCTACCTGTTGTTGATATACCTGTTGACCATCCTGTTGAGCACATTGCACCTGTTCACCCTTTTGTTGCACCTGATCCCATTCCACTAGAGCCCGAGCATGCACTGTTCGCGGCACGCATGGATCCACCAGATGAGCATGCACAACACGGTTGGATACCTGCTGATGAGGATGTTCCACCTTTTCCCCCTCAGATCCCTGATACACGACATGTTGATTCTTCTTCTCGGGTTCCACAGTTTGTACCTCCAGCGGGGCCTGGAGAGGGTTCTTCAGCCCATCCTTTTGGGCATGTACCGATGTCTATCCCCTTCATGCCCCAGATGTCATCTGTTCCACCCTCTGTTGCTCCATTTCATGTGGCACCTTTCGATCCCACCAGTGAGCCGTTCCTTTGGGCACCGGACTCTGCTATGCCACCTACTGACCCCTACCATTCCTTCCACATGGGGTATACTATCGAGGACGTTATGATGTCTTTTGTCGCTCAGCACGAGTCCCACACGCAGCGCATCCAGGAGCTTGAGAGAGCTCAGCTGCCGCCATGCCAGTGCCATGGTTAGACACACTCTCCTCTGCAGCCATTTCGACCCTTACCTCCAGATTATGCTGCCCGTCTCTTTACACTAGAGCAGCAGGTTGCTTCTATCATTCGTACCCAGCGAGCCTTGGAGGAGGACTGGCTCCAGTTACGTCGTTTGCTTTACACCCACTTTCCCCCTCCTCCACCACCATCTGTATAGAGCTCATCAGTGCTGTTTGGGTAGACGAGGGTGAGAAGACGACGATTGTTGGACTGCACAACATTTTTGGAGACTACTTTATGATCCTGACTTTTGTTGACATGTATTTGACGTATTTGACATTGACATGATATAGTTTTTGGACAGGGGTGATGTAGCCCCTAGTTGTTTGATGATTGTATGACACAGGGATGTACTGATACACTTACTATGTGGTCTCGATATATGGCAATCGCAGTATTCTCACCATATCTGATTCGCTTGATTGCTTATTTATATTTTTATGATATGGGATGTTGTGTGATCGGTATTTGTGATGTGTTGATAACATGAGATGTTATGTGCTATTACTATTACTATATACGTACGTTTTACTATGACCTGACCAACGTAAACCATCTTTTAGAAAATGCCGCCGAGACGCGAGACACACATGCCTACTAATGAGGCATAACTCCAGCAAATTATCGCTGCTGCCATTGCACAATACGCCGCCTCTCAAGGAGGGACTAGTGGAAGCAACTCTGGCAACACTGGCAACAACAATAATCCACCGCATGGTAACACTAAGTCATTTAGACATACCATGACCTAATTGGATATCTTTAGCAATGATGCTAATGCCAAACGTATGTTATAACGTATGTGCAGGATGCACCTACAAGCAGTTCTTAGACTGCAAGCCCGTAAACTTTGATGGCACAGGAGGTGCTGTCGCCTTTGTTCGTTGGGCTGAGAAAACCGAATCTGTTCTTCGCATGAGCAAGTGCGCGCTGGATCAGCAAGTCACCTATATCTCAGGGCTGTTTCTAGATGGAGCCCTATCCTGGTGGAATCTACAAGTACAGACACTAGGCGAAGCTGCTGCCTACGCGCTGACCTGGACCGAACTGAAGGAACTTATGCGCAAAAAGTACTGCTCTCGCGCGGAAATCCAGAGATTGGAAACCGAGTTTTGGCACTTGAAAATGGACGGTCCAAAGATCGCGGAATACGTTCAAAGGTTCCATGACTTATCGCATGTGGTACCCTACATGGTCACTCCTGAGTTCAAGAGAATTGAACGCTTCATTTGGGGACTAGCTCCTCAAATCATAAGCATGGTAACCTCATCCAAGCCTGCGACCATTACTGAAGCGATCGATTTGAGTGTGGCTCTCACAGAGGAGGCTATTCGCCTGAACAAGTTTGATGATGCTGAGCATAAGAAGAAAGAGACTCATGTCGAGTCATCGGGAGGTAGCAAACGGAAGTTCTCAAACTTCAAGCAAGGCGCCAGTGTGGCGGTTAAGAAAGGAGGATCAGGCACGCCAGCTCAGGTTACAGCTGGTAGTGGAAAGAAAGGAAAAGGATATCAGGGCACCCAGCCCAAGTGTAATACCTGTCAACGCCATCATACTGGCCATTGTAGTGTGAAAGTATGCGAAGCATGTGGAAAGCCGGGCCACTTGAAGGATTCTTGTTGGGCTAGTGCTGGCCGGGGAGGCCAGGGAGGATTTGAGAATAGGAATAATAATCGTGGTGGTAATCGCTCACAAGGAAACTATGGAGGAAACGGGAATCGAGGCAACTTTGCGAACCAAGCTGGCAATGCAAACCAAAACAACAACCAAGCTGGAAATGGAGGTGGAAACGGGCAAAGACTTGGATGCTATAACTGCGGTGATATCGGGCATTTTAAGAAGAACTGCCCAGAGTTAAACCAAGCCCGTGGAAGAGTGTTCCAAATCGAAGCTAGGGAAGCGCGCCAGGACCCCAATGTTGTTACTGGTACGTTCCCTGTAAATCAACGCTATGCATCCGTTTTATTTGATACTGGTGCCGATTATAGCTTCGTGTCGTTAGAATTTAAGAATATGCTTGGGTTAGCCGCTAATAAGTTAGATATTCCCTACTCGATCGAATTGGCCAATGGGAAGTTAGTAGAAGCCAATGAAGTTATCAGAGGTTGTGTGATCGAATTAGGAGAGCGTGAGTTTGCTTTAGATCTACTACCAGTCCAGTTGGGAAGCTTCGACGTGGTAGTAGGAATGGATTGGTTATCAGGCAACAAGGCTGAGATAGTTTGTCACGAAAAGATCGTTCGTATCCCAACCGAAGATGGCGAAACAATTGTTGTTCACGGAGAGAAGCGTGATACGCCATTAAGAATTATCAGCTGCTTGAAAGCAAGGAAGTGTTTGCAGAAAGGATGTGTTGCTTTTCTGGCGCACATTGTGGATAAAAAGGCTGCTGAGCCAAAGATCGAAGACATCCCTGTCGTGAGGGAATACCCAGAAGTCTTCCCAGAAGACTTACCTGGACTGCCACCTCAGAGGCAAGTAGAGTTTCACATCGACTTAGTTCCAGGCGCCGCGCCTGTGGCTAAGGCACCGTATAGACTTGCTCCGTCTGAGATGCAGGAACTGTCGACACAACTTCAAGAGTTGTTAGACAAGGGATTTATCCGACCAAGCTTCTCGCCTTGGGGAGCTCCGGTCCTGTTTGTCAAAAAGAAGGACGGTAGTTTTCGTATGTGCATCGACTACCGGGAGCTGAACAAGCTGACGATCAAGAATAGATACCCTCTGCCAAGAATCGATGATCTGTTTGATCAACTGCAAGGCTCAAGCTTTTATTCAAAGATCGATCTTCGATCTGGATACCATCAGTTAAGGATACAAGAGGAGAGTATCCCAAAGATAGCCTTCAAAACTCGTTATGGACACTACGAGTTCCTTGTTATGCCGTTTGGTTTGACAAACGCACCTGCAGTCTTTATGGATTTGATGAATAGAGTTTGCAAGCCGTACTTGGACAAGTTCGTGATTGTGTTTATCGACGACATCTTGATTTATTCAAGAACAAAGGCCGAGCACGAACAGCATCTAAGAGCTATTTTGGAGCTGCTAAAGAAGGAACAGTTGTATGCCAAATTCTCCAAGTGCGAATTTTGGCTACGTGAAGTCCAATTCCTTGGACACGTGGTAAATGGAGATGGAATCCACGTGGATCCAACAAAGATCGAGGCGATCAAGAATTGGGAAACGCCAAAGACGCCAACCGAGATTCGACAATTCTTGGGTTTGGCTGGCTACTATCGAAGGTTCATCGAGGATTTCTCAAAAATCGCTCAACCTTTGACACTCCTCACCCAGAAAGATAAGAAGTTTGATTGGGGAATCAAACAGGAAGAAGCGTTCCAGATACTGAAGGATAAGCTCTGCAATGCGCCAATCTTAGCACTACCGGAAGGTACTGATGATTTTGTGGTATACTGCGACGCATCGCGTCAAGGATTGGGTTGCGTGTTGATGCAACGCCAAAAGGTTATTGCTTACGCATCGCGTCAACTGAAAGTGCACGAAAAGAACTATACCACACATGATTTGGAACTTGGCGCAGTGGTATTTGCACTAAAGATCTGGAGACACTACCTTTATGGCACAAAGTGTACAATCTTTACAGATCACAAGAGCCTACAGCATATATTCAACCAGAAAGAGTTGAATATGAGGCAAAGACGATGGGTTGAGTTGCTGAACGACTACGACTGCGAGATAAAGTATCATCCAGGGAAGGCGAATGTAGTCGCCGATGCCCTAAGTCGTAAAGAGAGAATCAAGCCCATAAGGGTTAGAGCTTTGGAAATGATCATTCGAACCGATCTTTCCTTGCGCATTCGTACCGCGCAGAAAGAAGCTCTCAAAGAAGGAAACCTTGAAGAAGAATATCTCCGTGGGATGGAGAAGCTTTTGGTACCAAACGAGGAAGGAACGTTATGCTTCGAGAAAAGGATTTGGGTTCCTCTGTTTGGTGGTTTAAGGAAAGTTATTTTTGATGAAGCTCACAAATCACGGTACTCTATCCATCCTGGAGCGGATAAGATGTACCAGGATCTCAAAGATTATTATTGGTGGCCTAGGATGAAAGGCGATGTTGCTGTTTACGTGAGCAAATGTTTAACGTGCGCTAAGGTTAAAGCGGAATACCAGAAGCCTTCAGGACTTCTGCAACAACCTGAGATTCCCAAGTGGAAATGGGAACAAATCTCAATGGATTTTGTTACAAAATTGCCAAGAACGCCAAGAGGCCATGACACTATCTGGGTGATAGTGGATCGATTAACGAAGTCAGCACACTTCTTACCTATCAGAGAGAAGGATAATACGAGCAAATTGGCTGAAATTTACATGAGAGAGATCGTCGCGCGCCATGGAATGCCTCTCTCGATCATTTCTGATAGAGACGGAAGGTTTGTGTCAAGGATATGGCAATCCTTCCAAGAAGCCTTTGGCTCACAATTGAATCTGAGCACTGCGTTTCATCCGCAAACTGACGGCCAGAGCGAGCGAACGATACAGACTTTGGAAGACATGCTGAGAGCGTGTGTTATGGATTTGGGCGGTAGCTGGGATAAACATTTACCTTTGGTCTAATTTTCATACAACAACAGCTACCACACCAGTATTGGTGTCGCGCCATTTGAAGCCCTTTACGGACGCAAGTGCCGATCACCCTTATGTTGGGCTGACGCAGGTGATAGGCAGCTTGCTGGTCCCGAGATCGTCCAAGAGACGACAGACAAGATTGCGCAGATTCTTAAACGCATCGAAGCAGCTCGCCACAGACAGAAGGCCTATGCGGATCCAAACCGGAAACATGTGGATTTCCAAGTTGGAGAGATGGTGTTATTAAAAGTCTCACCCTGGAAGGGTGTGGCACGCTTCGGAAAGCGTGGGAAGTTAAATCCGCGCTACATTGGTCCCTTCAGAATTCTGGAAAGAATAGGACTAGTAGCATACAAGTTGGACCTACCTGCTGAACTGAATGGTGTTCACGATACATTTCATGTATCCAACCTGAAGAAAAGTCCAACTCAAGTTACCGTTGCCATTCCCACCGACGAGATTCATGTTGACGACACGCTCCACTTCGTTGAAGAACCTGTTGAGGTCACAGATTGGAAAGTTAACAAGACCCGCCGGAGCAGTGTCAAGCTCGTCAAAGTTCGTTGGAATGCCAGACATGGTCCTGAATACACCTGGGAACGTGAGGACCGAATGAAAGAGAAATACCCCCACCTTTTTCCTAAGAACCCTGCATCTACAAGCAGAACTTAAATTTCGGGACGAAATTTAATTAACGGGGGGAGAATGTGACAACCCGCACTAAACCAGGTATCCGTACGACTTAATTAGTAATTAATTACTGCGGAATTACTGTGCTTACTTGAACTTGTGAATAAACTGCTACTTGAATACTGATACATGTACGTACTTGCATCATACTTTACTTATCGTCACTACACTATTTACATGCTGAACCCTAGTGACAAACATGATGCACAAAAAGCACAGTAGCACAATACACGGATAACCTATTGAACATGCTGATAAAGCCAGCATCAGGCAAACACTGCCTCTAAAGGCCTGTACGAGCCATAAACGTTTTGCTACACTAGTAGTGAGTGTAGGGATATAAGGGTTGTGGAACTGCGTCTCTAGGAATAGGTCACTATGACTGGATGTGCCTAAAACGTACTCTAAGTACAAAACTCAGCACTTTACAAAATAATTTAGCTTTTAGCTAACTAATAAAGTGCCAAAACATGAGAAAAATAACACTAGACACTTTCCAAAGTGTCAGGAATGAGTTGTGTCACTAAAAAGAGTATTAACGACACTTTAAAGCTTTAGTAACGCTTTAACGGATTACTATCCAACCGAACAACCGGACTATACCCGAAACATGAAAATATTGTTATTTTCATTATTTATCTTTTTCTAAGCCAGTTAGGGTCCCCGTGTACCCTAACACCCGTTGTATCACACTATACACAAGTAACCAAGTTAAACACTTAATTTAACCTAACTAATTACTAGTTGAAATCGGACTAAACCCCCCCCCCCCCATTCCTAACCGTCCCCAACTATGGGGAGACATACTTGGTACTTGCTTGATTATTATAATCTAATATGTTTAGTATCAATTAGACACAATATCCAATGGTTAAATGCACACTAAATTGTCTATAAAATCTAAGCTTAACCCACCATAACTTTCCATCACACAACACCACTCCACACCTTCCCTCCCTCTCCCTTTCACTCTCGGCCGAACACCCCTCTTCCATCCATCATATTTTCGATCTTGATCTTCATATTTCAAGCATCTACAAGTGTTAAGGGTCTCGTATTAGGAAGCTTGGAGCAAGCGGAACGCGAAGGACCTCGTTACTTTGCTTTTATCCACCCGATTTTCGTCTAGATTCTTCCCTAGCCTCGAGCTAGAGGTATAATGCTTAAAACTCGTTCTTGAACTAATCTAAGGTGGTTAATAAGATGTATGATGATTAAAACTCGGAATCTTTCATTTTGAAGCATTAAAGTTCACTAAACTTGCAAGTATTGTTGGTTAAAAGCACATAAGTTGTGTAAAACTTGTAGAATTCGAAATGTATGATTATTTAGGCCCGATCTATGATGTGGTAGCTCGGATCATCGTTTAACCCGGTTTGGTAAGATCATGGATCTTAACATAAGCTTGTTTTGAATGATACAAGGGTTAAAAGGTGAAACTCTACCACACACGAATCATGAACTTGTGTAAAAGAGTTTTACTTGTAAAATGGTGTTTAAAACTAGCAGATCTACGTATCTGCAAGTGGTATTTTCAAAGAACCACGTATCAAAGAAATCATGTATTTTAAAAGATAGATCTTACACTAACAAGCATGATTTTTTATAAACCACAAGTGTGTAAACACTTGTGAAATGAAAAGATCCGACGAAATAACAGTTTTGTAAAAGATGACGGAAAGTTGTAAAAAAATGGATTTTCTCTAAAAACGAGGTTTTTACAAGATCAAATTACCTAATATAAAGATCTACTAAATTTAAGGGGATTTACACCACAGTTTTGGGAAAACTACAAGTTCATGTAATTTTTGGCAATTTACACATATGTTGAATTGTTGTTGTGAGAAAAGTTGTTCTGATCAAATAAAGAAAATTGTTGAGTTGATTTGTTAAAGAAAATGATACGCTTGAAAGCGTGGCCACCTCCAGTTACAGAGGAAACTCTGGCGAAATTTTTCTAAAAACCTAACACTTAGAACTATTTACACTACAAGTGTTAGAATTACTTTTTTTTTACATGTTCTCGAAATATGAATTTTGCCATGACTTATTTTACTAAATATTCGGAGGTGGGATTCTCACAAAATTTAACGTGATAAATATATATTTTTCACACACTGTTTATGATTATTTTGTGGAAATACATAGATATTATTTTTTTTTGAGTAAAAATAATATTTACGAACGTTAACGAATCCAAAATAGTACGAACGCTTTCACCATAAATATATAAGTTACACCGGTAATTATATTACCACTCGATTGTTAAACGTAACTTACGCACTTACGGAAATATTTACGAACGCGTATTTTAACAACGTATTATTGGAGAAAAATTATGTGAAATTGGAAATATAAACATATATTAAGCGAGACTTAATGATATAATTTGAACGCACATGTATTGAATCCCCCATCCTTGGGAAGGAGATTAACTACCAAGTATATACAGAATGTAAACACGAAATAGTTGTCTAACTATTTCCCAAAGACTTAAACTATAAAGCTAAGGCACGGCCGTCCGTCTAATAGAAATTAGCACCTGTAGGTCGTCGCACAGCTGCGTGAGCAGGAGATACTTGGTAGAGACGCTTCACTGTGAGTTCATGTCCCCCTTTTCTCTAACTATTTTCAGTTTTCTTAACTGCGGGGGTGAAATACATGTTACTTTGATTACAAGTACTTTATGCATGGTATGGTTAACGTAAGGAGGTTTACTACTTAGATCATGTGAGTGGGTAGGCAGAAACACCGAGGGACGTAAGCGGTAGATCTATCTGGGTGTAGCGAGCCCAACTCTAGGCCCAACAGAACGGACCTCTAAGAGGCCCAACAGAACGGACCTTGGAGTGACTTTGTACCCGACGCGAAATCTGCTAGGTTGAGTCTTCCTACATACACTTCACACATGCTAATGGCCTTGCAAACCATTGGTGATCTCTTTTTCCTTACACTGCTACATACCAGGGAACTTTTATACTTACAAGTGTTTTACATACTCACTTACACATGAACTCGCTCAACATTATTGTTGATTTTTCAACTTACATGTATTTCAGGAAACTAAAGATCTGGCACGGTATGTTATGTTTTCCCGCTGCATAAGGGTTCCAAGGTCATCCCAGTTTAGGAAATGTGACTCTTTCCTGGACAAGTCACAAATCTTAAACTGCGTTTATCTCATGTTGATGTTTATGTTTTTCAAGACAATGTTTTACGTTATGATGTTGTAAGTCTTTAAGACAATGGTATGTTGCTCTGGTTTTAAAACTTAATCAAATGGATGATCTTGCATGATTTTATTTCATATAGCTTTGTTATGGTTAAGCTATGGTATTAAGAAGTCACACCAAAATTAACCACGCTTCCGCAAAGACACTAACAAACTAAACTAAACTCAAAAATATTTACAATTTCATCTTTTTGTTAGAATCATGTGCAAGAAGATCATATCAGCCAACTCAAACTGTTTTTGCACTATTAGATAATTCTTTATATAATTTTTCATGAAAAGCAGTCCAAGATGATTACCAGTATGTTTGTCCACTTAAACAAAATGCATGAACATTTCAAGTACCATTACCGTATGATACGTTAAGGTAATATTATAACTGATATACTAGTGTGTCCCACTTCAGGATGTACCCCCGCGATCAAGGTATGCACGAAGATTCATCATAGTAGGTGAGTATACTGAATTCATCCATTTTGTTTTTCAACGTTTAGATAATTGGTGATCAGGTCAGTACTTCCGTACAGCAAAGAGACCAAAATATCTAACGAGGGCTAAGACAAATATCATTTTTGGTACGATTTATGCTTTTTGCACATTTGAATAACTCTCTAGGAGAGCTTCTTCATTTTTAGGGTTTTGGCATTTTTAGCTCTTTTAAGATATCCTGGTTGTGCCTAGGTCAACATGTATCTGGATGCAGCAGAAGGACAACCCTGATATCCCCAGATGAAATAACAGTATAAAGATCCAAAACCTCAGATTTTGGCAATCTATCAACGCAAGATTTAAGGTCATTAAACCATACACCACTGATGTGTTCCCCACTCATACTCAGTTTGTTTAGGTTTATATCACATTTTTGCCTACTGGTACATCATATGATGAAGCTGCTATCACACTTAAGGAATTTAATTTCAGTTTCAGTGTGGCAGTCTAACTTGCTGATGTACTATCCTTTCTTCTTTTTTCACACAGTGATAACTCATTTTTTATTTTTTATTTTTTATGTTTTTTGATTTTTCAATGTTTTTGGATTTTTAAAATTTTATAACATACTCCCCCTAAACACACGCACTATCTAAACTCTTTTTGGCTTAGGGAAATTTCTCCCTCTAAATTTTTGTTTTTATAGAGCAAGTTTTAAAAACAGAAATTTAAAAACACAAACAGACTCTCACTTCAATCTGACAATAAGTTTTTCAATGTTAAAGTTTAGAATTATCATAATAAACACTAAAATAAATAGTTCGTTACCAGTTTTAACCTACTATTCACCTCAGACGCTTTACAGGAACCACCACTACTGAACACATCAACAGTCCTTCTTGGTCATCCTGCACACACTCAACAACTTAGTTAGACTTGAGAACCCAAACCTTACCGTTTTGGGTTGACCATATAAATCCATATAAGATGCTTCTAACCAATATCTATCACATCTTACTTGTGTCTTGGATGTTTTCCCTGTTGTTGAACAAGACTTATAATTTCCACTAGGTCTTTGATCGCGAGAGTTCCAATAAAATCTCGGATTTTCTGACCTTCGAAAATTATTATTTTGATACCTTCTTTGCCCATTATCATACCATGAATTTTGAAAAAAATTTGGATGTTGTTGAACATTCGAGTTACTAAAACCCCCATATTCATTTCTTCTTTGAAAATTTCGATTACCAGAAGTCTGGTATCGATTTTGATATCCAAAATTTCTACTTTGACTTTGAAACTGATTTGATTTACCATTATAATGACTAAATTGTGGAGAAATACTTCGTGGTCTATCAAATCTTCCTGATGGTGAAGTCTTTGATTGAAAACTTGGTTGATTACTTTGATAATGTTGTTGAACATTATTATTCAAACCAACCTTATTCCCATCCTTTACCTCATCAACTTTTTGCTTACCTTTCTTCAAAGGACAACAACTTGCCACATGCCCTTTAGTGTGACATTTAAAACCAGATTTTTTCTTATAAATTCTCTTTTTCTTAAATCTCTTTTTAAATGTTTTCTTCTTTTCGTCTCCAGTATCCTCATCCACTTTATGAGGTGTACTGTTAGACCCTACAGATTCTTTCAAAGAAACTGGACTATTTGGCAAGTCCACAGCTATCGGATCCACTACTACTTGTGCAGTGGTTACAAAATCAGTTAGCTCATCTTCATTTGGTAGAAAATAGTAGTCTTGATTTTTAGAAGATGAAGCTTTACTAAACCCCACCCCTGTTTTATCATTACTCCTTTTTAAACCTTTTTGAATATGAGTCCTGACTAACGAAGATTTTCCAAATTTGTCTAACTTCTCCTGAAGTTCTACAATTTTGGCTTGTGCATCACCCAATTCTGTGCACTTTTTTGAAAGTTCGTTAGTCATTTCTTTCACAGTTTCACGAGCCAAATCAATGATCTGTGACTGTTCATTGACTTTGCTTGTTAAACTGTTGATTTCTTGTTCATTTGATTTGATTTTGTTTAAACAATCTGACTTCCTGTCAATCAAAAGAACGTTTGACTCTTTTAAATTTTCTAAACAAGCTAACAGAATTTTGTTTTGCTCCGATAGTCTGTTAACTTTACCTTGTAGTTCAGCGCAAGTATGACATGTATGACTTACAGATTCTGATGATGCCTTCACCTCTGCTGTAAGTCCATTCACATCAGTCAAGCCCTTTGAAACTTCTGTCTCCTTCTTCTCAACATTCTCCTTCTTCTCTTCTTTCACAGCATCTGCTTCTCCATCTAAAGCACGATCACCTACACTCTGTCTTGATGAACTTTGATAACTTTTTTCTAATGCTTCCCATAGCTCTCTAGAAGTCCCATGCTTCTTGAAGGTATGTTTAATGCCCTCAGGCAAGGACAACTTAATCATTGCTAAAGCTTTCTTCTCAGCATCAACCACAAGTTTCTCAGATTCATCCATCTTCTCGTAAGAATTCACTTTAACCCTTCCTTTAACACGACGTGTAGGAGCAACATATCCATCAATCATACAACTCCCCATTCTGGTATCTTCACTTTTCACAAATACCTCAAACTTCTTTTTCCAATCAACATATTGTTTGACGTTTGTAAGCTTTGGCCAATTCTTAACAGTCCCACTAACATTGTCCATTTTAACCATCTTTAAACGCGTTTTTACCGTAACCGTACTGATAAAACCGTACAAAATTCTCCCATAAACTGTGATTACCAAATTATACCGTTAGAATCGTCTCGAAAAAACGAATCCAATGATATATAATGTCAAACACCAAATTCGGAATTTTCCAGAGTCTTTTTTTTGTCCTAAAAATCCAACAAATCCAACCGTGCAAACGGGTTGTCGAGATGAGCTACGGATCACTTTCTATTTTCGAAAACGTTAAATCCTCTATACGCATCTAAATACTCCACCAAAATAAATACTCCACGTTTTAATTCCTCCAGCAAATACTCTACTTAGCCAAACTAAATATGTTGGGTAATTCCTCTGCTTATTAAATTCGTTGGTTAATTCCTCTGCTTATTAAATTCGCTGGTTAATTCCTCTGCTTGTTAATTTCGCTAGTTAATTCCTCTGGTTTTTAAATTCGCTGGTCAATAATTTTGCTAAAACAATGTCTAGTAAGTTTGCCGATCACCGTAATAATGTCGCTGAGGACAATTACACGGTTACCAAAGTCGCCTTTGGATTCTAATTTCACCGGTCAACCAGTGTAGATGTTAAATACGCCGGATCAGATAATTCCTCTGGTTTAGACTGCGAAATTGTTAACTATGCCAGTAAATTTTGGAAACTCATTCTGTTCAAAATTTCTGAAGATTTTCCTGATCCTTTTAACAGTTTCCTGCATAATCACGAAGCAAATATCAACAATGTTTTTCGAAAATATGAAGAACACGAAGAACAGTCTTCGAATCTTCAAATCTTTCTAGTCAAAATTATTCAACCTATCAACCAGAACTATCCCGAAATCCTGCAAAACAACAAACTAAAAACACAGAAGATCAAAACAACCAATTCTGATTAAACAAAAATTCCAAAAATTATATCAAACCCAAAAATTTCGAAACCCTAATTATCAGGTTTAAAAATTTTCGAAAATCCTCCTGTTTCTGTAGAACACAATTCTGAACCGAGCTTCTTCAAGAGCCTAATGCTCTGATACCAAATGTAGGTCCCCTTGTTCGTGCGGATCGTCACAGAATTGTCAATCCAATCTAGAGTGCGGAATCCTCTAGACCAGAATAGCACAGAAACGAGTAGAAACAGAATTCACAATTAATCGGACTTCTATTGATTATCCAAACAAAAAGTTTTACAATCAATTCAAGACTCGCACAACCTCACAGCCTATCTCTGTGATCTTGCTCAAACCCTAATTCGAAATCTCTCTCTCTCTACGTTTTCTCTCTCTAGAATTCTCTTAGTTGTTCTGACTCCTGATCACAAAACATGTTTATATACCACATGTCTGTGAACTGGGATTCCTACTGGGCTAGGCCATTTTCCAAGCCCATTACAACAAATAACTCACTAACCAATAAGCTAAGCTCATTACAAAATATCCAAAGACTAATTAATCAAACTATTAAGTTGTTGTCACCGAATATGCACCAACAGAGATCCCTTATTAGAAGTAGGATTCTAAATATACCATATGTATAAAAAAATATATATGTTCTACATGTATTGAATAAATCCTTTTAACGAAACAGTTAATTAAAATAAATATTTTTATTTTAATATGTGATTATCAGTTATCCTTGTCCTTATCATCAAAATATAAAAACAATTAAAACTACCAATTAAATAAAATCTTTATCTTTATAAATATTTAAAACGCTAATATATTTTTTTAGATTCTAAATATGATTATAATAATTAATATATTATTATCAATTTCTTGTCTTTATTATTAAAATCTCTTCTACAAATTTTAAATTTAATATTATTAATAATTGACTTTTCATAATAAATATTTAGAAAAATAATTAAGACCACCTCATAGAGCGCCATGTGTCCCTAACATGGTTTCTTTTATTATATAGTATATATATATAGTATATATATATATATATATATATATATATAGTATAGATTAAGAACATAATAGAGGAAACAATATAAACAACACAATAACCTATGATGGAACACGTGTCGAATTACTATGCATCCTCATAATTGTTTTCCTGTCCCTTTTTTTCTCTAATTTAATTGATATCATTTAGGTTTAAATATAATTTATATATTTACTAACTGATAAGTGATAAACAATAATTAAAGATAAGTTTTATTTTTTATTTTACCTATTCTTTAGGTGTAATAATTATTTATATATTTTCTAACTGATAAGTGATAAGTCATAATTAAAGATATTGTTTATATATTTTCTAACTAAATTCATTTTATTACTTTACAAATTTCATAAAGTTATTAAAATTCTTAAGGTTATGTTTTTCTTTTATATTCGTACTAAAGAAAATTCAATTCATTCATGATTTTATTATTATTATTATTATTATTATTACTATTATTATTATTATGATTACCTCCGTGGTAAATGTATTATTAGTAATATGTAGTTCTAAAATCAGGATGTTACACAAATAAAACTACATAAAAGATAATCGGCTTATAACCTAACGCTATCATGAAGTGTGATAAATGTGTTTGTGACAACCGGTAATTTACGGCTCCTAATTACGTGTAAAACAAGCATTAGGACGATAATAAATAGTGTTTAATGTCACACCCCAACCGATGGCGGAAACATCGGGGTGCGGCACTAAGCGTTCAGATTGCTCACCAGATTCCATAACACTAGATATTTCGATATAGATTAAATTCATTTCATTATAGTTGTCTAAATTATCAACCACAAAACACCAATTACAAACCATCATCAAAATAGTTTTCAAAATTTCTAGTTTAGCTATGATGTGTTTCTAAGCAGTATCTGTGACCCCCGGCTTTTCAGGCCATACCGTACAATTGTAACACGTGTTATGAATAGGTAACAGGGCTATATTTGACTGGTTATGATGTTTATATGTGAAATTTAATGTATTGGTAAAAATTAAACTTTGATAAAAATTATGTTGGCAACCGTAAGATAAACGCTTATCGCGTAACGATTAAAATGCGAAACGAACGTCGGTGACCACCCGATCAGTGTTAAAATCCTAAAAATAATCTGTTATGATTAGAATAATTATTTTAATCATATCCGTGTGGAAAAATAATTTAAAACGCTAGGAAACTCTATTTTTCGAGTTTAAGCGCGTACGGCGCGATGCAGCGCGTATACCGACAAAATAATGTCAACACAGCCTGTCAAGGCAACTAATAATCAATTTAGTAATAATTTAATGAGTTTATTACCTTAGAATAATAAAAATAAATAAAAACGCATAAATCCCTATTTTTGCGATTTTAAGCGCATACCACGCAGCACAGCGCGCATACTGCCAAATACCGGCAACGTCGCCAGTCCCGGCAAACAAAATATTGTTCAATAATATTTTGGTGAGTTTATTTTTATAGAGCATTAAAAATAATTTAAAACGTGCTAAAACGGGATAAAACGCTAGATAAAATACCCGGTAACCGGTTAAATACCAGTTTATAGTCTAGAATATGTATATATGTGTATATATACAATTATATATGTTTGTATAAGAGAGAGAATGGCTGGTTGGCAGCCATGCAATTGATTATTTCTCTCTCTCTCCTCCATCTATTGGCTAACAAGGGTGGTGGTGATGAGTAGGTGCTTTTGTGTCCCCCATAACTTCACCATTCCAATACCCAACTTCATTTCAAACACTCATCACTCTCTCTCATCAAGATTCAGCCGAAAACTCCCATTCACAACCCCATATTTTTGAAAATATTAATGTTCTAGCAAGAACCAAATTAAATCCAAGGTGTTTCTAAGCTATTTTGAAGGTCCAAAGGTGTTTTCAAGGTGAAACAAGCTCCATAATCTCAAAATCTTGTCAAAAACCAACTAAAATCTTGAAAGGTATAAACTTGTTTTTAAAACCATGTTCTTGGTTTTTGATGAAGAAGATGATAGTAAAAAGTTTCTCTTGTTCTTGGATTTAAACATAAACTTGAAAACTAAAACAAATGGGTTTTTAAAGAAAAATAAAATGGATGAAGTTGTATGTATATGTGTGGCCGTATGTGTATATATATAGGCATAGAGTTTGAGTTTTGACTTTCTTGATGTTCTTGATTGATAAGAATCAAAAGGTGAATGCATGCATGTTTAAAAGGTGTCATGTGAAAGCTTTTTGATTTAAAATGAGTTTATGTGAAAAGTGATACTTTGATAATGATCATAGGAAGATGAGAATGTTCTTGAATGTTTGAATATGAGTTAAATGCATGATGGATAAAAATTAGATCATGCATGTTGATGATAATGTTATATGGATACATTAGATGCATTTACTTGAACATGCATGATGATTAGTGGTCATAAAATGATGATTTAAGCATGACTTGATAAAAATGAGTTTTGATCAGAAAATAAACACTAAAAATATGAGTATTTGAAGTGCTAAAATGATATAAAACTTTGTCATAAGGTTTACTAGTTTTGCATGTTATACATGAGGCTTCGAAACTTGTAAAATAGGTGAAATAATGTGATTTGAGTATGATTTAGTAAAAATCAGTTATGAGCAGATTATAAACACTAAAATAAAGTTATTTTAAAGTGCTTAGTAATTTATAACTTTGACATAATGTTTACTAGCTTTGCATGTTGTACTTGGTGCTTTAAAAGTTGTAAAATACGTGAAATCGCATGATTTATGTGAATTACACAAAAAATGCACTAATCTGATTATAACCACTATTTTAATTAGTAAATAACATGTATTGTGTTAAAATATCAAGTCGTTTCAAGTTGGGATGATTATAGTAAAGTTTAACGCAAAACTATGCGTTAAAACGGTCAAAAATCGGCTTTTCGAGTGATTTTTATAAAACTGACTTAGATAAGTAAGTAAACTGATATTTTTAGTTTAAAAATAAGCATTTTAACTAATTTTAAGTTTACTTGGTGTTTGGTTGGTCATACGTGACTTCCGACGCCCGAAAACGTTACCGAATCGCTAAAATACGCATTTTTCTAAGTACACTAGTATGGGTAAAATTTTGGGTAAACCTTATGTGTTAAAATGTGTTATGTGATTTAAACATGAAAATGTGAAAGCATTTTAAGTTTTAACATGTTTTTGGAAGTTTAGACTTTGCATGTATATTTGTGCGTTTTGTGCGGTAGAAACGGTAAAAATCGCGTTAAAGGTGTAACTTGTTTGTCGAGCATGAAAATTTGATACTTATGAGATGTTTTAGGTATATTTGCTTTAAAAATGACAAAATAGATAGGTTAACAAGATTTCACGTGTTTCGGTGTTAAATTATGTGAACGTTTATGTATATATATTACGACGCGCAAATCGTAGATATATTGCGTATAAACGGGGGAGTTAACGGATTTACACAATAATGGTCACCAATAAAATCGTTCAAGTCGCAAAATCATAAAAATATATATATGAACTCATATATATATATTAACGTGCCAACATAATAAAAAATGACAACTTTTCGAGAAAATCTCTAAGTTATGTGATAATTCTAAGAAACAGAGAAACTTAGGATTTTTGTGTTATGAATATTGATTTAAAATTGTTCCTATATATATATATATATATATAATAGGACGTGTAGAAATCAATCTATGGGATTGCGCTATTTAAAATACGCACCCAAAGGTGAGTGTCACTAAACCCCTATTTTTACTGTTTTGTATATATTTTGGGGGGGGGGGGTGGAACACGTCGTTAAAAGGGTTTAATAATGTTTTCGAAATAAAACATACCTTTTAATATAAAATATATATTTTCGCTGAAAATATATGAATTTGATAAGTTATACGTTTCGAAGTAAAACGTTTTTGATGAATGAATATTGTATGTGCGGTATTTCATAAGTGAAACGAGACCGTACGGATTGGGGATGAATTCCGGACTGGTCTCAACATTTGAGTGACAGGGGAATTCGTAAATCGTCGTGTATTAAATTGTCATATTAGTAGGATATATATATATTGTACATGAGGCAGACATCATATTGTTCTTCGAGAAAGAACCCTGCGCCCATGATGTTGTTTAATCATTTAAGTAATGTACGCGAGGAATTGTTGGTAGATCTATCGGGTTGACAACCCCGTCGTGACCGGTCGCCCTGTGTCAAGTCAAGCGGCGAATTTTGATTCTGTTTATTGTCTAGCATTGATTATCCCTGCATGGTTAACATATAGTTCGTATCATCTAGCTAACATACGAGTCTGAAATTTGACGCAATAATTTAATATACAAAACTTGGGCAGTAACAATATTGTCGGGTTCGCGAAACTGCGACGGAAGGCCCATGGATTTTATTAAGAAAGTAAAATGGACTTTCTCAGAATTAAATGGATGTTTTTAAATAAACACCTAAACAGAAAGTTTTCCTTGGAATAAAATTGTTTGTAAGTGAATATGTGAACTCACCTTCCTTCGTGTTGACACTTGATTTTTAACGTGTTCTACAGGTACTTGAGTTCGGCTTCGGGAATTATGGCGTATCTTGTGGTTGTTGATGCATGTTTTGTCACTTAAATATGTTGGACTAACTTTAAAACTTTCTGGGACAAATGTAATAAGATCCGTAAGGATCAAAGACAATTTAACTATATTGTGGTTGTGTCATGTTTTGGGACGTCGTGTTTAAAAACTTATGTTTTAATTTAGTTAATATGTCCAACAATTAAATGCATCAAACATCAAAGATAGAAATGGGCACCAGCTTCCGTCACGACTACGTTTTATCTTCCGCTGCGACATTTTTGGGGTGTGACAACATCCTAGCAAGTCATGAATCCTAGCATCCTGTCAACCTGCAACATGTATTAAAATAAAGTCAGTATAAAAACGTACTGGCGAGTATACAAGTTTGAGTATATAGCATAATATATTAAAAGACTCATATCCATCACGTAAATGATAAAAATAGTTTTAGCCATGCTAGTGTTCGCAGTCCAAGTGATAGCTGTCACACCCCAACCGATGGCGGAAACATCGGGGTGCGAGCACTAAGCGTTCAGATTGCTCATGAGAATCCATAACACTAAATAGTTTCAATATAAATTAGATTCATTTCATGCAATTGTCTAAAAACAAACATCATCCACCCAAAACATAGTATCAAACAAACAAGATCATTGTTTTCATAGTTTCTAGATTTAGCTACGTGGAGTATCTAACTTCACCCTAGCTTATTTCATGGATCCTAGCATCCTGTCAGCCTGTAACATGTATTAAAATAAAGTCAGTACAAGACGTACTGGCGAGTATACAAGTTTGAGTAATAGAGTAATAGATTAAAACAACTCATATCCTTATGTAAATGTTAACAAAATAGTTTCAGCCATGCTAGTGTTCGCAGTCCAACAAGTGATAGCCCAAGTATCCCGATGCTTTAGTGTTTTCCCAAGTCTCAAGGAAAACTAGAATCCTCCTAACAATACCCCCGAGAATAATGGGGAGGTGCATCTCCTATAGCGCTACTATTGTTAAGGTGGAACTACACACCCTGGATTAAACGTTCACATAGCACAAATAGGATACAAGAATCATAAGTTTCACATACACATAGGATAGAGTTTAGTTTCCAAAAGTCTCAAGTATCGTAGTTTAATAGAATACATGTTACATCCCAAAGTTTAAAACAAAAAGGGGATCGAGTATACTCACAGTGATTGCTTAACAGATTTAGGGGCTGTTTGGTAGCCTCTTAATGACCATTCAGATGCTACCTCTTAATGGTTTAAAACCTCTGAATGAATAAGAGGTAACCTCAAGTCTGAATGGTTAAGAGGTAACCTCTGAATGGTAAATCATCACATGTCACATTCTTCTACCTTCTCATTGGTAAAATTCTTAATGGTTCCATTAAGAGGTAGCCTCTTAATGACCATTCAGAGGCTACCAAACAGCCCCTTACTGTTATTGGATCAAAGGGAGCTCTTTAGAATTAGCCTGATTAGATTACAACGGATAAGAGTCGGGCAGAATAACAAGATTCAACCAAGTATCTTGATCAGATGGCTGTCCGATCGGATGGCCATCCAATCGGATTGCCATTCGATTGAGATGGCATGTGTGAATGGGACGGATGGCTATTCGATCGGATGGCTATCCGATCGGATTGCCATTCGATCCAAAGTTCTAAGTTTCAAAGTCTCAAAGATTCATTGTTACTCCGATCGGATCGCCACTCGACGATCAAGGATTCAAAGTTTCAAAGATGTTTAAGGTAATGACACTTGATCGGACAGCAGCTCGATCGGATGGCTATCCGATCGGATTGTCGTTCGTCGATCAAAGTTTCAAGTATCCATGGGTTAGGGTTTGTGGGGCAGGTGTCACTCGATCGGATGGCAGTTCGATCGGATGGCTATCCGATCGGATTGCCACTCGATCGGGTTGCCCTTGTCCCGTTCCTAACTTGTAAAGTTTCTAAGTTTCTGATTAAACAGTGATGACGTGGTACGCATTAAGACAACGATGAACCCCTTAGTGCACAGTCGATCCGATCGGGTGGGAATCACCCCAGTCCGTTCAGTCCTCCGTTCCTGACGGTGTTCAAGTCAAAATTCATACTCCGGTCATCTTTTCCGGCCACAATCCTTCTCCAAACCAACTTCAGACTAATCTTTAAGTCTTCAGTCCGTTTGAATCCAGATCTAACCGTTTATTGATAAAAGTCTTAAGAAAAGAAGAAGATAAACATGTGTTTTAGTTGTAAAATACAGTTTTTGTAAAGATTTAGTGTAAAAACTTATGAAATTCCTTAGATCTGAGCTAGATCTTGATCAAAATGACGTCATTCATCAGTTTGTTCAAACCACCTTGATGACGTCACCCTCAAGAGCTCAAATCTTAGAGATTTCATGGTGAAAAGTGACATTTCAAAGGAGAATCATGTAGGGAATTGTGTCTAGATCAAGGATGTACAAGAATCTGGTGTAAAACGTACCGAAATCATCAAGAAATGGAGGAAAAGAGGAGTGCGTGCGTCTGCGTCGAGTGAGGCTGTCACATCAGTGAGAATGGTGATGTGACATACCTACTTATAGTGTCAGAGTGTGTGAAGGCGGTGTGCACAGATCGGATGGCAACTCGATCGAGTGGCCATCCGATCGGGTGGTCATCCGATTGGATTGCCACTCGGCCAATCCATCCTTTCCGCGTTTCCATCTTTGATTCGTTTCGCGCACTAGATCAAGCGTTGTGTTGCGTATTTATTGGGTAATTGTATCACGTGAATAGATTACATTATTAAAACAAGTTTCCATAGTTTCCGCCAGTGACAAGACTCCAGTCCCTCGTTCAACCAAGTCTCAAGTTTCACGAGCCTCAAGAGTCAAGCACCAAAGTATCAAGCATCATAGTATCATAGATTCATAGCCTCATAGAGTCATAGTTTCATAGCATCATAGAATCATAGCATAAGTTTCACCAAGTTTCAAAAGTATCAAGTCTCATATAGTTTAGGGACTAAAAGTGTCAAATACGTAAAAGTCTAGGGACACAGGTGTTACAATAGCCCAAGTGTCCCGATGCTTTGGTGTTTTCCCAAGACTCAAGGAAAACTAGAATCCTCCTAACAATACCCCCGAGAATAATGGGGAGTTGCATCTTCCTATAGTACTACTATTGTTAAGGCGGAACTACACACAGACATTAAACGTTCACATAGCATAAAGAATCAAGAATCACAAGTATCTAGTTTCACATTCAGGATAGAGTTTAGATTCAAAAGTATCAAGTTTCAAGTTTCATAGAATACATGTTGCATCCCAAAAGTTTAAAACGAAAAGGGATCGAGTATACTCACAGTGATTGCTTAACACCCTAGTCGGATCATGCGTCTGCTCTTGACGGAGTTTATGTCGGAATCCGTACTCCGGCCATCTTCTCCGGCGATGATCCATTTCCAAGTCGTTTCCAGACTAATCATTAAGTCTACAGTCCGTTTAGATCCGAATTCCACCGTTTTAAGTAAAGTTTTAAGAAAAGATGAAGGAAAAGCATGAGTTTAGCTGAAAAGTCTTGATTTAGCAAAGATTCGGTGTAATAACACATGAAATTCCTTAGATCTGAGCTAGATCTCGACTATAATGACATCACACAACAGTTTGTACAAACCGCCATGATGACGTCACCCTCAAGATGTCACACCCCTTTCTACGGCGGAAGCACGAGGTGTGATCATGAAAGGTTCTCATTGCATACGAAAGGTAAACATACTATATGCTCAAAATAACTTCAAACATTACATTACCAAAACAGAAGTCAAGTGTTTACAACACGTGATAGCATATTGTCTTAAGAGTTACAACTTTATTTAGCGAAAATAAAACATAGCGACATCCACGAGCATAAGTAAGACCGCGCGCACATCCACCTTTAATTACCTGAAATACATGTGAGTTTTGGAAAAACATCAACATAATGTTGGTGTGAATTCATGCAGTTTTTGTATTGAACGTTTGTATACTTTGTATGAAAAACATGGTATGTATTTTGTTTCAAAACGCGTATTCATGAATGAGTCAAGTATCTCTATATGTATCAAGTGTTAATGGGTTGCAAAGCCATTAACATGTGACACAACATAGGAAGTCACCAAACCATAGGCATTTTTCTATAGTCGATTCACGACTGAGACACAAAAACACTACTTGGTTCTAGTTGTCACCAAGAGTGGGGCTGCCCTGAAACCCATTAGATCTAACCTTTTGTTCTGCGGTCTTAGTATGTACACGATTAATGGTGCTTATGGTACCCTATTCGTGACACGATTTCTCGTATCAATTCTTGGCACTAGTTTTCGCCAAGAGTACTTCTCGTTTCAGTACACAACATACCAATTTGTAAATATTAAAGTATTTGTAACATGTATTTCACCCCCGAGTTATAAAACTAAAAATAGTTAAAAGAAAAGGGGGAGCATGAACTCACAACTTTGCGTTCCTGTGCGTCGTAAACTTCACCGGATTTGCTTAATTAACGTCGTAACCTATACGCATTTTCTTAACGTTAGTCACTAGACTTGCGTCGCACAAGTACAGTCACTCTCTTTTGTGTATATTTTCTTGTGTTAAAAATATTTTATATTTTTAACTAAATGTCTTACTTATATTATTTTCTCAAAAATAAATATAAGCTTTTTGTATTTTGCACTTTGCACCCAAATTATGTATCTTGTATGTTGTATGTGTATTTTGTACTTTTACTCGTTACGAGTATCTCCAAGTCATATTATTTTTACTCTAAAAATAATATATACCTAGTTCCCAAAATAATCACATAATCACACAAGCGATAAATATATATTTTAAATATATATTTAACAAGTTTTTTTTTTATGAAAATCCGCCTCCGATGTTTGGAAATTTTGTAATAAAAATCATGGCGAAGTTTGTTTGGAAAACAAGTCAAAAATATATTCATAACACTTGTCACCAAAAATATTGTAAGTGTTATTTTCTGGAAAAATTTCGCCAGAGTTTCCTCTGTAACTGGAGGTGGCCACGCTTACTAGCGTATCATTTTCTTTTAAAATTCAACCAATCAATTTTTCCATCATCAAAATACCATCTTCAATTATCAAACTAGTCAAAATAAACACAAATCGCATACACATGAACTTGCAAGTTGTGTAAAATTATGTAGTAACTCTTCAACACATTTAGTAGGTTTTTCCATCTCTAAAAATAAAGTCGGTTTCTTGGAAATCTTATTTTTAAAGAATATGAAGTTTTACAACTTCTAGTCGGTTTTTGCGAAAATTATTTCTTTGTTAAAACTTTTGTTACACCAGTGTCCACACACTTGTTTGTTCACAAAAACACCTCTATTTCATGAAAGATCCGGTTTTAAAACATGGTTTCGTCTTACAGTTGGTTTTTCGAAAATACCACTTGTAGATCTTTAGATCTACTAGTTTAGAACTTCATTTTACAAGAAAAATTCCTTTTACGCAAGTTCATGTTATTATGTAGTAGTGTTCATCATCTTGCCCTTTTTATACTTTAACATACACTAGTCCATGCTCTATGAACATAACCTAGCCGGGTTAGATGACGATCCGAACTACTACTAGCATTAAACAACACAAAATAATCATCACAAAACAAGTTTAACAAGTTTTACACCATTACTTTCCTTTTATCCATTAAGTTCATCATTTTACAAGACTTTTAGTTGGTGATCTTTAGTGTTTATGATTTTTAGCCATTAAATCATCTATTAACTATCATAAACGAGAACAAGAAGATGTTTAGAAGCACTTACTACTAGCACAAGGCTAGGGGAGTTCAAGAGGACAAAAGAGGTGGATAAAAGCAAATGAAGAAGGTCCTTCAAGATCCGCTTGCACCGAGCTTCGTTAGTGGCCTTCTTACTCCTCAATATCACCTTGGAATGGATGGATGAGTTGGAAAATGAGGGTGGCGGTGGTGCTTGGTTGGGCCGAGAACAAGGGAGGGAGAGAGGGAAGTGAAGATGGAGTGATGAAATGGTGGTATTTATAAACCTTCCATATAGCATATTCCTAGTATATTCCTAGCATATTCCTGGCATATTCCTGGCATATTCCTGGCATATTCCTGACATATTCCTGGCATATTCCTGACATATTCCTGGCATATTCCTGGTATATTCCTGGTATATTCCTGGCATATTCCTGGCATATTCCTGGCATATTCCTGGTATATTCCTGGTATATTCCTGGTATATTCCTGGCATATTCCTGGCATATTCCTGGGTTTGCTGCGTTGTCTGCGTTTTGCAGTGTAAGCATTGTGTCGCGTAGGAACGCACGGTACGCGCTTAAACTTGAAAAATAACGTTTTTAAGCGTTTTAATTTATTTTTCAACACGAACCTGATTAAAATAAAATTTTAATCATAACAGAATATTTGTGGGATTAAATATTATCCGGTTGTTCGGTTACATACCGGTTCGTTAAAGTGCTAAATCACACTTTTTAGTGTCTTTAATGTATCCTTTTGTAACACTTTTGATTCCCGACACTTGAGGAAATATTCTGACTGAAAAAATATATTTTCTGCATAATATTCGCGTGCTAAAAGCTGAATTATTGCTGAATTATACAAAATTCTGCACTTAAAGTGCGTTTCGGGTGCTTTTTAGTGCTTATTTTTGCTTTCGCAATGTCTATAAATTAAACCCTTATATGTACTCTTGGGTTTTAATGCACTTTTGTCGTCGGACCTACACCTAGGCCTCAATTTTATTGTCTGACTGCTTTCTGCAGTTCCGTTGACACATAGTGTCTTACCGGTGAGTTTACTTAGTATTTTTGACGCAACTCTCTCGTTTATGCATAAAGCAATAATTTGTAGTATACAACGTGCATGAATTCACTTGTTTAATCACGTGTTCAGACATTGCTGACAATTAAGCACATAATTGCAGTCATTAAATAATAATTAAAGTGTACGGAAATTACCGGTTTGGTGCCAGTTGTCACACAAGAGCTCAAATCTCAGAGATTTCACGGCGAAAAGTGTGATTTCAAAGAAGATTCGTGTAGAGGATAGTGTATAGATCAAAGATGTACAAGAATCAAGTGTTAAACGTACTGAAATCGCCGAGAAATGGAAGAAAAGTGGGAGAGCGTGCGTCTGGTCGAAGGAAGCTGTCACATCAGTGAATAATGATGTGACAGGTCCTATTTATAGTGTGAGATAATGATAAAGGCGGTGTGGCAATGGATCGGATGGCACTTTGATCGAGTGGCCCTCCGATCGGATGGTCATCTGATCAGATGGTCATGCGATCGGATTGCCATTCGGCCAATCCCATCCTTTCCACTTTCCATCTTTGGTTCGTTTTGCGAGTTAGGTTAAGCGTTGCGTAACATTGTGTAATGGTATCACATAACTAGATTATATTGTTAACACAAAAGTTTCCAAGTTTCATAGTTTTTGCCAGTGACAAGTCTCCAGTCTCTCGTTCAACCAAGTCTCAAGTTTCACGAGTCTCAAGAGTCAAGCACCAAAGTATCAAGAATCAAGAATCTAGCTTCCAAGTATCAAGAATCAAGCCTCAAGAATCAAGCCTCAAGAATCAAGTATCAAGAATCTAGTTTCATAGCATTAAGAATCAAGTGTCTAGAGTTAAGTATCAAGTCTCATAGTATTAAGTATCAAGAATCAAGATTCAAGTATCAAGAATCTAGCTTAAGTATCAAGAATCGTAGTATTAAGAATCAAGCCTCATAGAATTTAGATTCACCAAGTTTTAAGATTCAAGCACCACAAGTATCAAAAGTGTCAAGAATCACATAGTTTAGGGACTAAAATTGACAATAGCTAATAAGTTCAGGGACGCAGGCGTTATAGTCTCCCCTCCTTTAGGAGATTTCGTCCCCGAAATCTAGGAAGAAGACTGCTTGAAGAGCTGCGGATACTTGGTCTTCATCTCACTTTTAAGTTCCCAAGTAAATTCGGTTTCGCGCTTTCCTTCCCATCGAACCTTGACTATGGGAATTTTGTTGCGCCTCAGTCGCTTGACACCTTGATCCATGATTTCGACCGGTTTCTCCACGAAGTGTACAGCTTCATTTATTTTCAAGTCTTCAAGGGGAACCTGCAGTTCCTCGTCGGCTAGGCATTTACTTAGATTAGACATGTGGAACACTGGATGCACATTGTTTAGTTCTTGTGGCAGGTTGAGTCTGTACGCCACCTAGCCAATCCTTTCGAGTATCGCTAAAGGACCCACATAGCGAGGAACTAGCTTTCCTTTCTTACCAAAACGAACTACTCCCTTCCAGGGAGATACCTTGAGCAGAACTCGATCACCAACCTCAAATTCCCAAGGCTTGCGCCTTTTATCAGCATAGCTCTTTTGTCTGCTCCTAGCCTTGATCAAGTTATCATGGATCTGAAGAATCCTATCCGTTGTCTCTTGAATGATTTCAGGGCCAGTAAACTGCTTATCACCAACCTCATGCCAGCTGAGAGGAGATCGGCACTTGCGACCATACAAAGATTCGAAAGGAGCCATCTGAATACTGGAATGATAGCTGTTGTTGTACGAGAACTCAGTCAATGGTAAATGTACATCCCAGTTACCACTAAAGTCGAGGACACAAGAACGGAACATATCCTCTAGGGTTTGATGTCACACCCCGACCACGTTAAAACAACAAAACCGCGGCGGAATCATCGGGGAGTGTTGTAACAGAATCATTGTTCCATAACACACGAAAATTTGAAGTTTTGTTTTATTTAAAGATTAACCATTTGCATTGTCTTGAAATTTAAACAAACAAGTTAAACATAGTCTATTATTGTTATTAAGTCACTAAGGCCTCGTCCAGTCCTAAGTGAACTTGCATCCTAGCAATCAACATCATTTAATCAACACCTGAAACATATGTAAACACAATGTCAGCAAAGAAATGCTGGCGAGCACATAGGTTTTATGAGAGTGTCGGATTCATGGCTAGTTTACATGTTGCAATACCTTATTAAAAACCTTGTTTTGAAAAGTGTATAGTATTGCAACATAATTAACCAACTCAAATCAAGTGGGTTATAGTTTATAAAATCTCATAGCCATGATTCTTAACCCCAAAAACATTTATTTAAGAAAACCAAATTGTAAATCATCTCGTTAATAAAACTCGTATGGTTTATATCTTTTAGAAAACATCGTTGTGTGACATTGTTTCAAAATCGTTTACCCAAGTGAACTAAATAACGCCACGATATGTAATACGATGAAAACACTTATATATAAGAAGTACCAGCGGCGTATCTACCATGTTTTCATCACATTACACCCATCCCGTTATCTAAACACTAACCAAAAACCAATCATTTGTTCAATTCATTTAACTCGTTTAAATTATTCCAAAATCGTTTAAATCATCCTCGTTTTAATTGTGAAACTACTTTTGGTCGCCTCGCTAATAACATCAAACCTTCGCAACTCGCCTATTGCTTCTCGCATTAACAAACCACCAAAGGGTAAGTTAACAATCACAAATTCAGTCGTTACCCACATACCCCCCACACATAACCATGGGTGCAGTCTGATAACGGGATTTGTCAGATCCTATGGTACCATAACCTAATACTGGTCGGTTCGGCCAAAATTAATGAATGTTATTTGTTATGTAACTACTCCCAACAAGTTTGTTCACATTATCGAAATCGTTATTAGTTTTATATAAGCCATATCAATCATTTTTGAAACCATCGTTAAAAACATCGAAATCATTTAACACATATGAATCACCCCAAAACATTTGAAAACAGTTAAATAGGGGAACTATGTACTCACATGAGAATGCTTAGAAGTCTTGAATAACAACCAAGCAAGGCTAGAGGGATCACATAAATCAATCGGCACCTAATATAAGTAACTATATTAATAAACCGGACCTAAATCGGAAGATCGGATAGGATGAGGTTTCGTAAACCAAATGAGTATTGGAACTCATATGACATGGTTTAACAAAGCCTACATACTAAATCGAAACCTAACCTAAGTGCTTACGACCCGTTTAGGTAGCTTACGCTACTTTAACGCGTCGTTCGCGTAAAACGCGTTCGGATTGCCTAACTAGTCCTATGACAAGTATTATATGCTTTAACAAGTCTAATAATGTTACCTAATCAGTTAAGTGACAAAAGTTTAAGTTACATATGCTTAAAATCCAATTATGCATAAAAAGGGCATTTTGGTCATTTACCTAAGGCATATAAACAACCTATCATACAACTAATTAAACGAAGTGACCATAAGGTATAACCTCGGAAGGTTATTCCCTATACAACTATGGTCACAAAATATGTTTGGTCGGATCCTAATGATCGACCAAACGGGTCGGGTTCGAAAGTCTAAGCGGTTGTTTAGACCGCTTATCTTACGACCCTATATAAGCACTAAACTAAAAGTGACGAGCTAAACATGTTAAAACATGTTTAACGAAGTTAGAAAACAAGTTTGATATCAAAACAAAAGGTTTTGATACCCAAGAATAGTTTAGTTGCAAAATACGCATAAACGCACATTTTGACCGAAACTATGACTCGTCACTATGCCTAATCAACGTGGTAATCAGTAGGTATAGTCACAAGGGACTATAACCATCGTGAAAGCTCACGTTGCGAAGTTCAAACGAACTTCGTGTTGACCAAAGACTGGTCAAAGCAGAAAGTCAAATACTGTTTGACTTTTATGCTTGAAAAACGATAAAAGAATGAAAGAAACTTACAAAGGGTCCAAGCTAGGAAGATCTTGATCCAATTTTCTCAGGTATGAAGTGTTAAACCTCAACTTAGAGCAATTTGAATCAGATTTGTGAGTTGCAAGGAATGAAGGTGTGGGTATTTATAGAAATCCCACAACCCTTAGGATTGTTCCTCGCATTTCGTGCTTCGATCTAGGCCATACACTTGGGCACATGGTTTTAGAAACAATGGGGACACTAAAAACCATCAAAATCCAGCCCATAGAGTGCAAAACCTTGGGTTAAAACCATCAAAACCAGCCCCAAGACCAGATTCAATGTTTTTGCCCAGATAGGGTTTTTGATACCCGCGACAGAAATAGCCTAGGCTATCGCGCCCCGCCATACCCTCAGATCAGAACTTTCAAATTTGGCAAAACAGGCCCCTGCATGCTTAAAACTTGATTTTTGATGCATTTAACCCCCGTTAACCTCATTTCAAGGCTCTAAAATGAAGTTAAAGTATAGGGAAGTTAAAATATTCTAAAAAACATCTCGGATGTCGCTTCATTTGGTCATGCGGTTGCGTTGTTCGGTTAATTACGACGAAACACGAACGGACGCGTAAAACGATCCAAATTACGCGACGAATGGAATTTTATCATGCCAATCACTAAAATAAATATTTTAATGATTACATAAATTTTGGATGTCCGGATATATTCAGAACGTAAGATATGCGCGAAAATGCAAACTTATGCACTTTTTGACGCTTTTAGTCCCTGTTGATCAAATAAGTTTATTTTTGCGCACCAAACACCTCTAAGCATATTTCTAAGCTATGTAAAGGATATTTAGGGAATGTTTAACTTATGATCAAGTTCCAGAATGTTCATTACAGTACGAATCGGCATACTTTCGTAGTTTGTCAAAATTAGTCCCTGTAAGCGAATAAACTTGATTTCGACACACCAAACCTTCCAAAACTTATTTCTAAGTTATGTAAAGGTTATTTAAGGTATGTTAAGCCTATGTCACTGTTCCGGAGTGTTTTTCGTATTAAACTGATTACGTTTACGCATCAGTTCGCGTATAACTTTCCAGAAAGCGATTTCGAGCTCGAAATCGAACAAGAATTGACATGTGCAAATGATACACATATTTATACAAATCCCAAGTATGAAATACAATATTTCATTGGTTTGGTATTTGTTTGATGGTCGTGGAGGCACAGATGTCACACTCTCCCCTACTTCAGGAAATTTCGTCCCGAAATTTATTTAGAGGAAACTTATGAGAGCTCAAAATATGAAGTCGAAAAGATAAAACAACACTTGTTAGGGTTCTGAACTTCTAGTAACTTTAATAACATCATGTTTGCAATGTAAGAGGGACACTTATATAAATATATGAAGCGCCATTGGTGCGTCCACCGTACCTCCATTACATTGTTCACGTTTCGTTATTGTTGCCACAATCGGTTCTTACACATGATAAATCTTACTGTGGTTTTCGTGCACTGAATTTCATAATTATGTATGCATCCATAATTACGTAATTCCTTGCATAGTCTACACAGTGCATTTTATAATGTGTAGGGGAAGAAAACCAAACGAACAAACCTGTGATGAGTGTGACTAGACCACCATAAGGTCCTTTTAATTAAATCAATAAATGATCTCTTTAAATAGACCACCAAGGAGTATTTTCAGCTATATCATCACATGACATTCCTAACCAGATTCTGAATCAATCGTTTTAACTAGACCACCCAAAGGGTCTCTTTTGCATTATGGAATGGTACTATATAATCCAAGGGTCTTAACTATTACGTAGAAGCCCATTAAGGATTTAAGGTAGTACCCTTGGATAACGAAAAATCAGGTTACACAAAAACAAAACACATAAAACGTAATCACGCAATCACATAATTTATTTATCTTGACCTTTAATTTGTTATCTTTGGACACGGGTATTTAAAGCACACCAGGAATCCAATCCGTGGATTTCATTTGGCACTTTAAACATTTTCAAGAATCTAACTATGAAGATAGGAAGATCTTAATAGGAATTCGGCTTTGTCCTTATTGAATCATAATGTACGTATTAAGGTATACAAGGAATTCAATTAAGGACTCCGATTTAAACGATAATCATCCACAAGGATCTAATCGTGAAGATAAGAAGATCCTATATGGATTTTGGAATTCGAAGAGCGGGAGACGCTTCGAAACCTTGCACTAGACGTGCTTAAGTCGAAACACAAGGTAGAATGTTCATGGAGTTGAGTCGCTAGATATGCCAAGGCGAAATATGAAGCGGAATTCGGAGGTTGGGTACTACGTATGTTATATCAATCATACGGGCAAAATGTTTTTCAAAAACTATGCATGGGGTTCTTCAAAAATGTTTTTGAAACCTTTAGTAATACTTTTGAAATCATAATGTAGATGAATTAGGTAAATATGTTTATAAAATGTTTTAAAATCATGCGAGATAAATTTTGAAATTATGTATAAGGTTTTTGAAAACATGGATAATGCTTTTGAAATCATGCACTTGATACATTAAATAAATATATTGTGTTAAGATTGTTTTCAAACCATATGAAATATTTTGAAATTATGAAGGTTGTTTTTGAAAAATATATACTATGCATGTTGTTATAAAAACTAGAATGAAATGATTTGGTTACGAGATCGGAGAATATCCTTAGTTATCTAACCAAGGATTTAAAGTGATTACTCAAAATGTCACTTATATTCTGTACTTCATTTCTTAGAATGAAACGAGTATTTAAAACTTTCGAGGAAATCATGAGCGATCACAAAAATAGGAGAACTACAAGAGTAATTTGTAAAGAACATAGTTCTTTGGTGTAGGTATAGTAGGGGTATGCCATACACACATGTAACTACACTTGCACATTGGAATTGTGAACAACGATTTATTTATAAACCAAACAAGTTGATTCAGAGTTCAAGAAAAACAAAAGAAACAAAAGCATAAGATTTGAACTAATTTAAAGCAGAAACGTCTTCTAATCAGGCAATTGTGCTCATCCGTGGGCCAGATTTACATTGACAATCTTGGTTATTTGATCCTGAAATAACCCGCCTTGCCATAGTTGTAGCATGTACCAGGCGGGAAACGAGCTTGAGTAGGGTTGCCTTGGGGTTGGTTTGGACAACCTTAGCTTGGGTTGAACCGACAAGCATTTACCAGATAACCGATTTGCCCACATGATGCACACATAGGACACCGTAGGTAAGCTAGGTGAGGTGCATTACATTTGTTGCACATCGGCGCAGTACCGGCATAAGGTTCCCTTGCAGGAGGTTGAGCAGCAGCAGGATTCGCAACAACTTTGTTTTGGATAGCAAAGCGGCACCTTTTAATCAAATGTCCCCATCATCCACAGTGGACATTTGAAGCTGGGCGTTTGATTCGGATGATGGCCCTTGCATTGATTGCAGAAAGGAGCAGTTTCCAAGTACGGCTTCTTGGCTGGTGGTGTTGCCACTTGGCTAGGCTCCGCTTTATTTGGTGCAACGGCTGGAGGATTCTTTGAGGTTTTACGCTTCTTTGACCTTTTCGAAGGCTTAGCTTCTACTTCCTTTGATGCTTCTTGGGTGGCTTCATCATTGAGACGAGACATGGCGACATCTAATTCAGCAGTCTTCTGGATTACTACGCCTATTCGTTGGGTAAATTTGGTAGCCAGTTCGGACATCTGAGCGTCATTGCGATGAAGAGACATTCTAGAGGAAATGGAAGACATAGGAAGAAACAAGTGAAATGTCATCGGAAAATCAAAACATAATGACAACGCATGAAAATTGCGATCATTTGTTTGTTACCTAAGGCAAACAAATGAGACGGCGACTAATCAAAGTAAGCGGGTCATATTAATGTATCGCGAAGACATGCTTTATCCTATAAGTGGACACTCACCCCAAGAGTTCCCAGGTAAGAGTGACTGGTCCGATTATGTGGACTTGTACGAACACTCTAGCCTTAGACAGAAAACTCGGGAGACAGGCATCCACTCTTCCAGATTGCACGTGTTCACACGATAAGACCCAAACTTTGACGAGATTTTGAAAACTTTGTGTCACACCCCGACCACGTAAAACAACAAACCGTGGCGGAATCATCGGGGAGTGTTGTAACAGAATCATCGTTTCACAACCATGGTAATTAAAAGTTTCGTTTTATTGATTCATTTAATAAATTACATTGTCTTAATACCAAACAAACAAATTAAACATCGTCTATTATCGTTATTAAGTCACTAAGGCCTCGTCCAGATCCTATGTGACTCATGCATCCTAGCAATCGATATCACGCAACACCACCTGAAACATATGTAAAAACAAAGTCAGCAAAGAAATGCTGGCGAGCACATAGGTTTTGTGAGAGTTTCAGATTCATGGCTCGTTTGTATGTTGCAGTACCTTATTAGACTACAAGAGTCAAAAGTACAAACCTCGTTTTGAAAAGTGTATTGCAACATAATTAACCAACTCAAATCAAGATGGTTATAGTTTATAAAATCTCGTAGCCATGATTCTTAACCCCAAAACATTTGTTTTAGTAACCCAATTCGTAAAACATCTCATATAAACTCGTTAATAAAACTCGTATGGTTTATATCATTTCGAAAACCTCGTTGTGTGACATCGTTTCAAAATCATTTCCCAAGTGAACTAAATAATGACATGAAATGTAATATGATAAAAGCACTTATATATAAGATGTACCAGCGGCGTATCTACCATGCTTTTATCATGCTACACCCATCCCATTATCTAATCACTAACCATAACCAATCGTTTATCTCGTTTAAGTCGTTTCAAATTGATGTGCGTGAAGTGTGTTATGGTTTTAATGTTTATTTTAAGTCCTTTTACACTTTTTAGCCAAGTTTTAAATTTATAAAACACGATATTTACTAACACTAAACACACATATGGGTAAGTGCACCCATCGTGAGCGTAGTATAGTAAGATACCGAGGTCATCCAAGGACACAAGAGCTTTTAGTACCGGTTTATCCTCAACGTCTAATCAAATCAAAAAGTTAGAAAAAGGTTTTAAACTAGAAAAATAAAAACTAACTAAAATGCTGAAAACAAAATGAAAGTAAAAACAGATAGACAAGATGAATCACTTGGATCCGACTCGTGTGTAGTGTAACCTTTGATTATTTCCGCACTTTTGCACTTTTTAAGAGATTATCTTAGTTATTGTAGTAGGCCCCTCTTTTGAAGGTGACGTTACCCTCAACCCAGTAGTTTGAGTCAGCAAGGATACAATCATAAAGGGTCGGATTATTGAAAGATAATTAATTAAGTTATTAATGCATATTATGGTAGGCCCCTCTTTTAAAGGTGACGTTACCCTCGGCTAAGTAGTCTGAGTCAGCAGGGATACAGTCCTAAGTAGCCGGGTTAAAGTATTAATAGTAGCTTACATATGAGGGGGTCAAAGAGTTTGGACCCCCGCCATCCAATATCGTTAAGTATTGAAGGAGGTTCTACTAAATTTGACCCAGGTCCTTGCAGGATCTATACACTGAATAAGGTAAGACTCTTACCAAACCGTTCCCTTAACCCCCGACCAGGTAGCCAACATACCTCCATATAGACCGTGGAGATATGAATGGTGAAAATCTTTTATTTTATATAGACAGTAAAATAATGCCAAGACACCACGGACAAACGATAAGGAAAAATCACCTTCAACAGTGCGAAAAGATTACACTAAAAAGTGCGAAAAATCTAGTTATTAAAGTCATTAATACATAACCAAGTAAAAAGTGCGAAAAGATTAAAAATAAAAAGTATTACACTAGACACTTTGTCTTCACCAAGTGATGTAAGAGACTTAGGCAAACATGGCCTTGATTGTAAAGAACTCTTACGATCAATCTTGGATCCCGAGACGACTCACACACTCTATGATGGACAATGGATGATGGTGGTGGATGATGGTGTTATGGTGGTGGTGGGTGGTGGGTGAAGTGTGAGAGAGGTGGTGTGCCAAGGGATGGTTTGCACTTGAGCCAAGCACTCCTATTTATAGGCTGAACAGAAGCTCGGGCACGGCCCCGTGTCCATTGGGCATGGCCCCGTGTCCATCCTTCATCTCTTTCTTCATTAATTGCAGTTTGTCTGCATTAGTTGACCACGCCCCCGTGTCCACTGGGCACGCCCCCGTGTGCAGAAGCAAATCTGTACTATTGAGATTTCCCAGATTCTGCGAATCTTAGAGTTGACCACGTCCCCGTATCCGCTGAGCACGACCCCGTGGTGGGCGATAGAAGCTTCTACAGCTTTGTCTTTTCTGCTGACACTTGGGCACGCCCCCGTGTTCACTTAGCACGGGGCGTGTTCAGCCTTCTGTTTTCTTGTTTTGCTTGGGAAGATGCTGTCGTGGGGTCGGGCATGTCACGTTTGTTCCTTTTCTTGTATTTACGTTAGATTTAGCTGTCTTTTTGCTTCTTTTGTTAATTTGAGCTCATTTAATCCTGAAAATACAAAAGGAAGACAAAAACACACTTTTTCCAACATTAGTACTAAAAAATGGTTAGTTTTATGCCACAATTGATGTAATTTACATGTTGCATTTTGCACACATCAAATACCCCCACACTTGAATCTTTGCTTGTCCTCAAGCAAAACTCTTTATAATGTGGCTTTACACTCCCAAGTGGAATGGATAGAAGAGAAGGTTTTTGGGCTTGTCATAGAGTGTCTGGATTTCCAAGATTCTTTATTAAGTTTTATTTTTTTATTTATTTACAATCCTATTCGTCATGATTTATTTAAAACTTTTCATAAGATAAATTACTTATTAGGGCATAACATGCCTCTTTAAAATTCCATTTATATACAAGTTCACATACCTCACGGAGATCACTCAACACTTGGCCGAAAATGTATTTTAGTGAATCACTCGAGAGCGGCATGGAACTTACTCCTACCATAGGCTTGCCAAGCAATCAATCCTCCTCCTTTTTAACTATATACCTTTGTAAATATCAAGAGGACTTTTGGGGTGAAGGGTTAGGCTTGAGTTAAAGGTAGGTGGTTGGGTTAGTGGTTAGTGAAAGGGCGAAAAGCGTAGCAAGCGTCGGTTTTCGTAAGACTTTTTATTTTTGCAACTTTAATTTTGATGAAGCTTTTATTCAAACAAAGTTATTTTTGATAAACTTGTTTGTTTATTTCTCTTTTGCTTCATAATTTTTTTTTTTGAAAAGTCATACGAAAAACCGAGCTTGTTACTAAAACAAAAGGTTAAAAATAAAAAGGGTTTTGGTGGGTGAAAGGGTGTTTGGTTTGGGTTATGAAATGAAAAGGTTTAGGCTCAAAGAGGCTAACTAGGGGGATTTTGGGTAGGTGGTAAAAAAAATTAATGGTGTAGAAATAAAAAGGGTTAGTCCTAATGCCTCCATCATTTACTTACTCGGGTTTAAGTTGGTAAGGACCGGGAATGTATCGTCGTGGCAAGTTCTAGAGTCGTAAGAACCAAGCGGCTATTCACACAAGAAACGAAAAATGAGCATTTAGTTTAAAGATATATATTTGTATGCTCAATAAAGGCTCAAAACTCACTTTTGTGGGAATGGGTTTTTTTTATGTGATCAAGTATATATAATCAAATTTTAACTAAGCTTGTCATGCCGTTTCATAATTTTCTTATATTGGTTCTTTTTATCGCGACGCTATCGGTTGTAAATTTATAAAAATATAACCTTTTTAGAATTTGAAATTCCCAAGTTAAACCTAGACAAGTAAAAAAAATGAAAATGATTAGCGGTTTCAATAGAGTTTTGTGTAAGGCTTGTAGTTAGGACTTGCAAGATTCAAGGTTTTAGCATCCCCCCACACTTAAATTACACATTGTCCTCAATGTGTCCCAAAAATAAGTTTTTCGGTTGATTAAAATGTGTAAAAGTGGGTTAAAAACAAGATTTTATGGTACTGGGTAGCTGAACACGGGGTGGTGTTGGCTGAGCACGGCCCCGTGGTCAGACTGCCAGTATCAAATTTAAACAGAAGGCTGGGCACGGGGGCGTGTTCAGTGAGCATGGCCCCGTGTCCAGTTACCTGAACTGGGCATTTTCTGCAGAACCTCGGGCACGGGGCGTGTTGGGGTGAGCACGACCCCGTGCTGAACTTGCTGTAATGAAGAAAAATTGTCAGGAGGCTCTGTTTTTGTGCATGGGGTGTGGGTTCAAGTTTCCCTTAGTAACCACCACCATTTTGAGTGTGCTTTATTCCTGAAAATTAAAACTAAACTAGAAAACATAAAAGTTAAACTAATCTAAAACTAAGGATAGTTTCGCGGAATGCCTCCATGGTGCGCCACGTTTATAAGGGTCCTTGGCTAGACCCTCCTTATCGGGTGGTTCTGGCTCATCTTCAATTAGGGGTCGTCATTGCCGATTGGAAATTTCATTGATCGTTCAAGATCGACACACCTTTTGAAGGCCCCTAATTGAATGGGTAAGTTGTTTTTCTTCCGATTAATCAAAGCTTTGTGTGTTTTCACAAAAGGTCGTCCCAACACTAGAGGAGCGTCATCAAGGATGACAAAGTCGGTTGGGATTACCATTTGATTTGTTTGAACCAAGACATCCTCTACTACCCCTATTGATTTTATTACTTTCCGATTAGATAAAAAAAATGGGTATTTTAAGTGGAGAAAAATCACCAATACTTAATTTTTCGAAAATGTAGTTTGGCATTATATTAACACAAAGATCTTTATCAATTGTAATATTACTAATAAAGGAATTTTGAAAAAAAACATGTAACCGGTGTAATGTTAATTTCAAATGGATCTTCTTTTATTAGCGAGGTTTGATCATTTGTTAACTTAATGCTTACCGTTTCGTCAATTTTAGCGTTAGTGTTTAACTCTTTTAAAAACTTTGCATGAGTGTTTAACTCTCATTCAGAGCAGGCGATCAGTCAGAGAGAGGACACTATTGTCTATATACCTTCAACATAGAAGGAAACTTCGTGATAGTTCACGTGTCAACGTCCGTTGTCATTACTCGTGGAATGGCACGACGTTAGATGAAATAAAAATAGAGAGAATTTGTAAAAATAACATCTGAAGGGACGCCTTCAAGATGAGTACTTCATCTTCCTTGTCTGGATAAGAGTGTCGTCAATCATGATTTGTATGAGTCACATGAACCTCGTCCCACTAATGGAGTTGTTGTCCAAGGCTGCCACCTCCGCCTCATTGTCACTACTGAAGTCAGGCATCTCAGCATCCGCGAGAAAGCAACCATCTTCCACGAGATCAATACTTTATGGTCTCACTTAAGAACCACGTTCGTCATAAGCTCCGCAATAGACATAAGGTCGATATCCTCATGGAAGATGTATTGTATAAAATATGTCATGTTTGAAAATAGCGTATCATATCTTGTGTAAAAGATGTCGTGTCTTAACCATGTTATGTGTGTCAAGGATGACAATGGAATTCGAAGTCGAAGGCATTTTGTTTTTGCCAAATATTTCATGCAACTTATATATGAACAACCTATATATATAATCATGTAAAACCCTATCAATCAAGGATTTCTATCTTGTATAAGCTGAACTTGTAAACTGTTTATAATGCGTAAACTGATAATGTAATGTGTTGTAGGCACATAGTCTGTCTATTTCTCATAGACTTCACCCATGGAAATGTCCTCGCTTGATTTATGTGAAGTGAATTTTTGTTGTAGTGGACCTTGAAAAATGTTTATGCAATGAAAGCCTTTTGACCTGTCCAATTTTATTTATAATCTGTTCAACATGAACAAGAGGTTTTCGTGAGAGGTCCCTAGTGATTGTAGACTTAGACTCGAGAAAGAATCCTGGTTCACTACAATCGATGCTCTGATACCAATCTGTCACACCTGCTCGTAGCAGAAGCACGAGGTGTGATCTGATCGGTTCTCATTGCATAACAATATAAGTGAACATACTAAATGAAAAAAAAGCTCCAATGCCATTGTCATAATTGTTTTAAAAGAACGCAACATAAGTTAAATATATTGGTTATAAACCATTAAATGAAAATAAGTTGTCATCGTTTTATACATCAAAATGTAAGTCTTAAAATGTCAAGGCTTTGACCACTATATCACCGCAAAGAGGCGGTGTATAACGGGCAAACCCTTCAAATGGTGGCATGGAGTCTTGATACTTGCTTTCCTTGACTGAAATGTCTGCATGGTCCACTAATTCCCTGAAATACATGTTAAGTTTGAAAACATCAACAAAAGTTGGCGAGTTCATGCAGTTTAGTTGTATGATATGTATCTGTAAAATGTGAGTTGTATAAAATGTATCTGTAAAATGTGAGTTGTATAAAATGTATCCATAAAATGTGAGTTGTATAAAATGTATCTGTATGTAATGATGTAGTATGTAAAGCGTCAATGAAATCGTTGATCATTAATGTTTCGCGAGGACATTAATATGTGTGACGAATTAGGAAGCAATCCAAACCTAGACGATTTCGTGTCGACTACTATCGACTGGGACACAAACGCACTCTTCTGTATGGGTCCACGACCAAGAGTGGGGCTCGCCAATACCCATTAGATCTAACCACTTGTACCTAGGTCCAAACTGGATTAATGGTGCTTAGATGTATAACCCTAATTCGCACATGATCTAAGGTGTTTCATTCCCTAACTTTAACATACGTTGAACATGTATTTCCCCCGATAGTTGTAAAGTTGTAAAACAGTTAAATGAATAAGGGACATGAACTCACAGTATCGCGTCTGTGAATAGAAGTAACTATGATCTCACGTGCGGTCGTCCTGAATAGTGTTGCGACCTACAAATGTTCTTATATTTGTTAGACACTTCGGTCTTTGTAATTAACTTGAGTACAAGTCTTGTGTCTTAAATATGTGTAAGACTTGTATGTCTTTATTGTTCGTTGAACTGTGTATTAGATGTATGAATTGTTAAGCTGTTATATATATATTTCACCAAACATATATATATATATATATGTAATCTTGTATCATGTGTGTTGTATCATCGGGTCTTGTCCTCATGATTTCGTGTCTTGTATGAATCCATTGTATACTTGTATTTTTACTAATTGTGTGTCATTGGGCTTAGCCCAAGAATTCATGTTAATGGGCTTAAATAGTGTTGGGCCTAAATAGTGTTGGGCCTAAATAGTATTGGGCCTCAATAGTGTTGGGCTTAAATAGTGTTGGGCCTAAATAGTATTGGGCCTCAATAGTGTTGGGCCTAAATAGTATTGGGCCCCAATAGTGTTGGTAATTTATAAGGTTTCAAAATGAGGTAAAAAGATGTAAGTATTTAGGTGTTTAAGGTTTACAATTTTTCGAGATGATTCATGACTTGAAATGTTCATAAACAAGCTTTACAAGACCAAAAATAATCTTCACTAGTTAGCTACATGTGCCAAAATATAGTTCGGCTAGATGTTTAGCGCTCGTTTGGCAAGAAGATAGTCGAAAGGTTAACATATATAAGTTATAGGGAAATATTCGGTTATGTATAAATATGGTATTCCCAATGTATTTTCATATGAAATTTGTGTTTAACAACACTTTTGCATCATAAAAAAAACATTAATGCTGAATTTTGCGGAAAAAAATATTGAAATGGTAACTTTTATCGCTTTTCGGACAGTTTTTAGTGCTACCGGACATTGGTAATATATTAAACCAAACCCTTGTATTCCCATATAGGGTTTAATGTATATTTGATGTTGGACTTTCGCCCGAGTCCTAAAGATGTCATTTAGATGGTTTATGCGGATCCTGAGTTTTCGTCAGCACGCTAGTTTACTAGGTACTACTCTAGTTGTTTCGATGCATTGTTTACACTGTTTCAAATGTGACCAATAAAAATGAATCATGTGCATCATAAATGAATACTCCATGAGTATTCTAAGATGTATATCATGTAATCATGCAGTTCGAATATTCAAAACACATATTTGTATAATGTAAATCATTGCTTTGAATGTACGTAAATTACCCGAAAGTGGCAGTTGTCACATTCTCCCCCTGTTATTGAGAATTTCGTCCCGAAATTCAAGCTTAGTTATTCATTGTAGGAGTCTTCTTAAACAGATTAGGATATTTGGCTTTAATTTGGTCTTTACGTTCCCAAGTATACCCGGGTCCGTGACGAGAGTTCCAACGAACTTTTACTAGCTTGATATGATTTCTCCGTGTTTTATGGACCTTCCAGTCCATGACCTCTACAGGTTCTTCAGTGAATTGGAGTTTGTCGTCAATGTGAATTTCATCCACAGGAACGATAACGGTTTCTTGTGTTGGACTCTTTTTAAGATTCGACACATGAAACGTGTCGTGCACACTGCTAAGTTCATCTGGTAACTTCAACTTGTAGGCCACGGTGCCAATCTTTTCTAAGATTTCAAATGATCCAATGTAACGTGGGTTAAGCTTTCCACGCTTACCGAACCTCGCTACGCCTTTCCAAGGCGAGACTTTCAACAAGACTTTGTCTCCGACCTCGAAAGATAATGATTTTCGTCTTTTATCTGTGTAGCTCTTTTGTCGATCGCGAGCCGCCTTGATACGGTCTCAGATCTGAAAGAATTTATCCGTAGTCTCTTGGACTAGTTCCGGACCAATTAATTGACTATCGCCTGTTTCCGCCCAACATTGCGGAGAACGACACTTTCGACCATAAAGAGCTTCAAACGGTGCAGCTTGTATACTAGTATGGTAGCTGTTATTGTAGGAAAACTCAACTAAAGGTAGATGAGTATCCCAATTGTCGCCCAAATCCATAACACATGCACGAAGCATATCTTCGAGTGTTTGGATTGTCCATTCACTCTGGCTCTCAATTTGTGGATGAAAGGTCGTACTTAGATTTAAATGAGATCCAAAGGCCTGTTGAAATGATTTCCAAATTCTTGAAACAAAAACGACCGTCTCGGTCCGAAATGATTGAAATAGGCACTCCATGACGAGCCACTATTTCTTTGAGATAGAGTTCCGCTAGTTTCTCGGTACTATCCTTCTCCCGAATAGGTAAGAAGTGTGCGGACTTTGTCAATCTATCGACGATTACCCATATCATGTCATGGCCTCTTGAGGTCCTGGGTAACTTCGTAATGAAGTCCATCGATATTTGTTCCCACTTCCAAACGGGAATCTCGGGTTGTTGTAACAAGCCTGAGGGTTTCTGATATTCAGCCTTGAACTTCGCGCAGGTCCAGCATTTTTCCAACATAAGTCGCGATATCACCTTTGAGGTTAGGCCACCAATAATACTCTTTCAAGTCTTGGTACATTTTATCCGATCCAGGATGAATCGAGTACTTGGACCTATGAGCTTCCTAAAAAATAACATCTCGAAGGCCTCCAAAGAGTGGAACACAAATTCGATCCATAATGTATAAAGTTCCATCTTCTTTCGGCACTAATTGTTTTTCCATGCCTCGAAGTGTTTCTGCTAGAATATGCTCTTCCTTGAGCGCTTCTTGTTGTGCATTATGAATTCGTGTGGTAAGATTTGTGTGAATCGTCATTTCTAGTGATCGCACTCTTAGTGTCTTAACTCGTTCCTTGCGGCTCAAGGCGTCTGCTACAACGTTCGCCTTGCCCGGATGGTACTTGATTTCACAATCATAATCGTTCAATAATTCAACCCAACGTTGCTGAGGCATATTTAATTCTTTTGGGTTGAATATGTGTTGTAGACTTTTATGATATGTGAAAATAGTGCACTATGTACCATATAAGTAATGCCGCCAAATTTTCAAAGCAAATACCACCACGCCTAACTCTAGGTCATGAATGGTATAGTTCTTCTAATGAACTTTCAGTTGGCGAGACGCGTACGCGATAACCTTTTCACGTTGCATGAGTACACAACCCAAACCTTGATGCGAAGCATCACAGTATACCACAAAGTCATCGGTACCGTCGGGTAATGATAAGATTGGTGCAATGCACAACTTGTCTTTAAGAAGTTGAAATGCTACTTCTTGTTTCTCTCCCCAATCAAATTTCCTGTCTTTCTGTGTAAGAGAAGTTAGCGGTTGAGCAATCTTTGAAAAATTCTCAATAAATCTCCGATAATATCCCGCTAAGCCCAAAAAATTGTCGCACTTCAGTAGGAGTCTTGGGCGTTTCCCAATTCTTAATCGATTCAATCTTCGACGGGTCTACTTGAATGCCCTTCTCGTTCACTACATGCCCGAGAAATTGTACTTCGCGAATCCAAAATTCGCACTTAGAAAATTTCGTGTATAGTTTCTCTGTCTTTAACAACTCCAAAATGGTTCTCAAATGTTGCTCATGTTCATCAGTCGATCGAGAGTATATCAAAATGTCGTTAATAAACACTATGACGAATTTGTCGAGATACGGCTTGCACACAGGATTCATTAAATCCATGAAGACCGCTGGTGCATTCGTTAAACCAAAAGGCATAACGAGAAACTCGTAATGACCATAACGAGTCCGAAAAGCTGTTTTCCGTATGCTTTCTTCTTGAATCCGTAACTGATGATACCCCGATCGTAAGTCTATCTTTGAGTAGAAACTCAAACCTTTCATAAACCATTTGAGTTAGTTGGAAATTCATTTGTAACATGGTTTAGAAATATGAATTTTCATTCATCGAAATGTTATGCATTTTTGCAAATCTTGCATGTCTTTTCACCCCCAAAACCTTTATAAAGATGTATAATGGTAAAGAGTGGGGGTTATGAACTCACAACATCCTTATTCGGTTAACTACAAGGTTCAGAAGGTGTTAATCGACATGAAGATTTGGCTACGGGTGCGGATCCCGGTACCAAGTCAATGTGAAACTCGACTTGTTGATATGGTGGTAGTCCTGGCAAGTCTTCAGGAAATTCTTTTACCACAGGAATATCTGTCAGCTGCGGCTCAACGGCCTTCTTGTCGACAACTTGTGCTAGGAAGGCAGTACAACCTTTTCGTAAGCACTTTTATGCCTTCATGCAATTGATGATCCGCAATGATGTGTTGCGCTTCTCTCCATGGATAACAAGTGTATCTTCGTTCGGTAGTGGTAAGCGAATGATCTTCTCATGACAGAAGACTTCTGCTCTATTATTGGATAGCCAATCCATGCCAACCATTACGTCGAAAATACCTTACTCAATGGGTAAGAGATCGATATGAAATTTCTACTCCTGACTCGGCTAGTTTACCATTTGCCAATTCTATAGAATAAGGAGACGTCTAGCTTACTTGACTCCAGGCCAAGTACATTTTGAATTCTATGTAGTAGGGACTTCCCTGTACAGATGTAGAGGACAATCCAATCCCTATGTTAAGATGTAGGATAACCCAATCCCTATTTGTAGCTAGGACAATCCTGTCATTAGCCATGAAACTCATTTCACATGCAAGAATTTGGTTTATAGAAAACATGTCGGTGACTCTTAATGATTTGACAAGAGTCAGCTAATTCCCCATTAGCTAAGTTGATATAGCAATGTGTGTCTAACTAACATGAATCTAGTTCGGGTATATGTATAACACCTAAAGACACTAGTTAAGCTCGGTGCTGGTATCAAAAGAATTGATACATAATGATTGTAGAGTACAATGTACTCATAATATCATTGGGATTTTGTGGAATATTCATAGTTCTAACCATACACACACTTATACACTAGCTTGATTCATTCTTAAGTATTACCGTCTTACCAGTCTTTGTTTTGCGCCAAATCTCAGCACACTACTACTCTTGGTACTTTTGCAATTGCCCTCATGATGAACGTCTCACTTGTCGCATTTAGGATTTCGGCAAGTTACCAGCATACATCCTGGTGACAAAATCGTTTATGGCAGCGATTGCCTTCATTTCTCTCATGGCGAGAGTTATTGTTTAAGTGTTCAAGGTAGGGTGAGAAGATGTGACCATACTTTGAATTTCACAGGCTAAAGTTAAATTGTAACGCTCAATGCGTTTGAATTCGGGAGTTACCAAGTATGGAACAACCCCTGAGAAACCGTGAAAGCATCGAATGTAACCAACAACATTGGCTCTAGTCGTGATCGAGTTCTTTTATAAAATCATATGAAAATCAGATGATATAAAAGAATGATGTATGGTTAAATAAATAACCAAATGAAATGTAGTGCATAAAATATATCATGCCTTAAAATAGAAAATCCTGTCTTTGGTAAAAGATGTCATGTATTGTCTTTGTCAAAATGGTTCAGATATGCCACGATATGCAATATAATATAAGCACTTATGTATAGGAAGTACCAGCGGCGTATCCACCATGCTTTTATCATATTACACACGTCTCATCACTTATCAATAACTACCAAAAATGTGTTGTGTAAACCAACGTCAAATGTCATGTAGCAATGTCTTACGTAACAATGTCATGTATAAACCATGTCTTGTGTAAAAGCATTTGTTTCTTTTGGCGTCATGATCTTATTAATACACACTACTAAAAGAATTTAGACGTATATTTGGATAAATACAGTCTATCATGCGCCCAAGAATGAAAAATGCAATCAGTCATGGAAACCTCAAGACCTGATTGTTCATACATGTTTGAATGAATGATATTGTGGATAACGAAAACCAAAAGGTGTAATGCCTCTTGCGTGTATTGGTCATATGTCTAAATGGAAAAAGAAAAATAATTCGTTGAGTAGGGGAAACCAACCAGTGGTCTTCGTCCATATAATATGTATTCCCTACTCTATGGACCTCGGTCGTCCCAAGTAAAGAAATTTCTTTGTCGTACTTGCCCATGTGACGAGTATGGTGATAGTGCTTGAGCTTCACGAGCTCTAACAAGATCATTAGAATCTCCAAAGATGTCGAATAGAATGCAATGAGGGAGTTGCGGCATGGCTCATGCCATACCACCCCTTGGGAAAAGACAAATGTCAAGCGACGGAATTTATTGTATCTATATCCAATAAATATGATAAGGTGGAATACGATAAGGTAAGGTAAGGTAAAGTAGGGTAAAGTGTCATAGACACCATGGAAATAACCCATGTACAAAAAAAAATTTAGAATGTTGAGGAAAATACTTCATGAGTGGCTAACAAATTTTGTTTGTTTAGATGACTAGTCTCAACTGTATCGTGATGTAGATCAAATGTTAGGTGTGAACAAATACGTGTCGTCTTCCTGTATTGTATTGTATTGTATTGTATTGTATTGTATTGTATTGTATTGTATTGTATTGTATTGTATTGTATTGTATTGTATTGTATTGTATTGTATTGTATTGTATTGTATTGTATTGTATTGTATTGTATTGTATTGTATTGTATTGTATTGTAAGGTGTTATAGTAACCATCTCGGTTAGTGTTCTACTGGATAGAAACTTGAACACTTAAGACTTTTGAATGGATAGTGATCATTAGTTTGACCCACGAAGTCCACCAGAATTTCCATGCACTACAAGTTGTTATTACGTGGGCCCCCGTAATAATAAATTGTCTTGCATGGTCACCCTAGCATTCTCTCGTTCAGAGCAGGCGATCAGTCAGAGAGAGGACACAATTGTCTATATACCTTCAACATAGAAGGAAACTTCGTGATAGTTCATGTGTCAACGTCCGTTGTCATTACTCGCGGAATGGAACGGCGTTATATGAAATAAAAATAGAGAGAATTTGTAAAAATAACATCTGAAGGGACGCCTTCAAGATGAGTACTTCATCTTCCTTGTCTGGATAAGAGTGTCGTCAATCATGATTTGTATGAGTCACAGGGACCTCGTCCCACTAATGGAGTTGTTGTCCAAGGCTGCCACCTCCGCCTCATTGTCACTACTGAAGTCAGGCATCTCAGCATCCGCGAGAAAGCAACCATCTTCCACGGGATCAATACTTTATGGTCTTGTCTCACTTAAGAACCACGTTCGTTATAAGCTCTGCAATAGACATAAGGTCGATATTCTCATGGAAGATGTATTGTATAAAATATGTCATGTTTGAAAATAGAGTATCATATCTTGGGTAAAAGATGTCGTGTCTTAACCATGTTATGTGTGTCAAGGATGACAATGGAATTCGAAGTCGAAGGCATTTTGTTTTTGCCAAATATTTCATGCAACTTATATATGAACAACCTATATATATAATCATGTAAAACCCTATCAATCAAGGATTTCTATCTTGTATAAGCTGAACTTGTAAATTGTTTATAATGCGTAAACTGATAATGTAATGTGTTGTAGGCACATAATCTGTTAATGTAATGTGTCTATTTCTCATAGACTTCACCCATGGAAATGTCCTCGCTTGATTTATGTGAAGTGAATTTTTATTGTAGTGGACCTTGAAAAATGTTTATGCAATGAAAACCATTTGACATGTCCAATTTTATTTATAATATGTTCAACATGAACAAGAGGTTTTCGTGAGAGGTCCCTAGTGATTGTAGACTTAGACTCGAGAAAGAATCCTGGTTCACTACAATCGATGCTCTGATACCAATCTGTCACACCCGCTCGTAGCGGAAGCACGAGGTGTGATCTGATCGGTTCTCATTGCATAACAATATAAGTGAACATACTAAATGAAAAAAAAAGCTCCAATGCCATTGTCATAATTGTTTTAAAAGAACGCAACATAAGTTAAATATATTGGTTATAAACCATCAAATGAAAATAAGTTGTCATCGTTTTATACATCAAAATGTAAGTCTTAAAATGTCAAGGCTTTGACCACTATATCACCGCAAAGAGGCGGTATATAACGGGCAAACCCTTCAAATGGTGGCATGGAGTCTTGATACTTGCTTTCCTTGACTGAAATGTCTGCATGGTCCACTAATTCCCTGAAATACATGTTAAGTTTGAAAACATCAACAAAAGTTGGCGAGTTCATGCAGTTTAGTTGTATGATATGTATCTGTAAAATGTGAGTTGTATAAAATGTATCTGTAAAATGTGAGTTGTATAAAATGTATCCATAAAATGTGAGTTGTATAAAATGTATCTGTATGTAATGATGTAGTATGTAAAGCGTCAATGAAATTGTTGATCATTAATGTTTCGCGAGGACATTAATATGTGTGACGAATTAGGAAGCATTCCAAACCTAGACGATTTCGTGTCGACTACTATCGACTGGGACACAAACGCACTCTTCTGTATGGGTCCACGACCAAGAGTGGGGCTCGCCAATACCCATTAGATCTAACCACTTGTACCTAGGTCCAAACTGGATTAATGGTGCTTAGATGTATAACCCTAATTCGCACATGATCTAAGGTGTTTCATTCCCTAACTTTAACATACGTTGAACATGTATTTTCCCAGATAGTTGTAAAGTTGTAAAACAATTAAATGAATAGGGGACATGAACTCACAGTATCGCGTCCGTGAATAGAAGTAACTATGATCTCACGTGTGGTCGTCCTGAATAGTGTTGCGACCTACAAATGTTCTTATATTTGTTAGACACTTCGGTCTTTGTAATTAACTTGAGTACAAGTCTTGTGTCTTAAATATGTGTAAGACTTGTATGTCTTTATTGTTCGTTGAACTGTGTATTAGATGTATGAATTGTTAAGCTGTTATATATATTTCACCAAACATATATATATATATGTAATCTTGTATCATGTGTGTTGTATCATCGGGTCTTGTCCTCATGATTTCGTGTCTTGTATGAATCCATTGTATACTTGTATTTTTACTAATTGTGTGTCATTGGGCTTAAATAGTGTTGGGCCTAAATAGTGTTGGGCCTAAATAGTATTGGGCCTCAATAGTGTTGGGCCTAAATAGTATTGGGCCCCAATAGTGTTGGTAATTTATAAGGTTTCAAAATGAGGTAAAAAGATGTAAGTATTTAGGTGTTTAAGGTTTACAATTTTTCGATATGATTCATGACTTGAAATGTTCATAAACTAGCTTTACAAGACCAAAAATAATGTTCACTAGTTAGCTACATGTGCCAAAATATAGTTCGGCTAGATGTTTAGCGCTCGTTTGGCAAGAAGATAGTCGAAAGGTTAACATATATAAGTTATAGGGAAATATTCGGTTATGTATAAATATGGTATTCCCAATGTATTTTCATATGAAATTTGTGTTTAACAACACTTTTGCATCATAAAGAAAACATTAATGCTGAATTTTGCGGAAAAAATATTGAAATGATAACTTTTAGCGCTTTACGGACAGTTTTTAGTGCTACCGGACATTGGTAATATATTAAACCAAACCCTTGTATTCCCATATAGGGTTTAATGTATATTTGATGTTGGACTTTTGCCCGAGTCCTAAAGATGTCATTTAGATGGTTTATGCGGATCCTGAGTTTTCGTCAGCACGCTAGTTTACTAGGTACTACTCTAGTTGTTTCGATGCATTGTTTACACTGTTTCAAATGTGACCAATAAAAATGAATCATGTGCATCATAAATGAATACTCCATGAGTATTCTAAGATGTATATCATGTAATCATGCAGTTCGAATATTCAAAACACATATTTGTATAATGTAAATCATTGCTTTGAATGTACGTAAATTACCCGAAAGTGGCAGTTGTCACATTCTCCCCCTGTTATTGAGAATTTCGTCCCGAAATTCAAGCTTAGTTATTCATTGTAGGAGTCTTCTTAAACAGATTTGGATATTTGGCTTTAATTTGGTCTTTACGTTCCCAAGTATACTCGGGTCCGTGACGAGAGTTCCAACGAACTTTTACTAGCTTGATATGATTTCTCCGTGTTTTCTGGACCTTCCAGTCCATGACCTCTACAGGTTCTTCAGTGAATTGGAGTTTGTCGTCAATGTGAATTTCATCCACAGGAACGATAACGGTTTCTTGTGTTGGACTCTTTTTAAGATTCGACACATGAAACGTGTCGTGCACACTGCTAAGTTCATCTGGTAACTTCAACTTGTAGGCCACAGTGCCAATCTTTTCTAAGATTTCAAATGATCCAATGTAACGTGGGTTAAGCTTTGCACGCTTACCGAACCTAGCTACGCCTTTCCAAGGCGAGACTTTCAACAAGACTTTGTCTCCGACCTCAAAAGATAATGTTTTCGTCTTTTATCTGCGTAGTTCTTTTGTCGAACGCGAGCCGCCTTGATACGGTCTCGGATCTGAAAGATTTTATCCGTAGTCTCTTGGACTAGTTCCGGACCAATTAATTGACTATCGCCTGTTTCCGCCCAACATAGCGGAAAGCGACACTTTCGACCATAAAGAGCTTCAAACGGTGCAGCTTGTATACTAGTATGGTAGCTGTTATTGTAGGAAAACTCCACTAAAGGTAGATGAATATCCCAATTGTCGCCCAAATCCATAACACATGCACGAAGCATATCTTCGAGTGTTTGGATTGTCCGTTCGCTCTGGCCGTCAATTTGTGGATGAAAGGCCGTACTTAGATTTAAATGAGATCCAAAGGCCTGTTGAAATGATTTCCAAATTCTTGAAACAAAAACGACCGTCTCGGTCCGAAATGATTGAAATAGGCACTCCATGACGAGCCACTATTTCTTTGAGATAGAGTTCCGCTAGTTTCTCGGTACTATCCTTCTCCCGAATAGGTAAGAAGTGTGCGGACTTTGTCAATCTATCGACGATTACCCATATCATGTCATGGCCTCTTGAGGTCCTGGGTAACTTCGTAATGAAGTCCATCGATATTTGTTCCCACTTCCAAACGGGAATCTCGGGTTGTTGTAACAAGCCCGAGGGTTTCTGATATTCAGCCTTGACCTTCGCGCAGGTCCAGCATTTTTCCAACATAAGTCGCGATATCACATTTGAGGTTAGGCCACCAATAATACTCTTTCAAGTCTTGGTACATTTTATCCGATCCAGGATGGATCGAGTACTTGGACCTATGAGCTTCCTCAAAATAACATCTCGATGGCCTCCAAAGAGTGGAACCCAAATTCGATCCATAATGTATAAAGTTCCATCTTCTTTCGGCACTAATTGTTTTTCCATGCCTCGAAGTGTTTCTGCTAGAATATGCTCTTCCTTGAGTTCTTCTTGTTGTGCATTATGAATTCATGCGGTAAGATCTCTGTGAATCGTCATTTCTAGTGATCGCACTCTTAGTGTCTTAACTCGTTCCTTGCGGCTCAAGGCGTCTGCTACAACGTTCGCCTTGCCCGGATGGTATTTGATTTCACAATCATAATCGTTCAATAATTCAACCCAACGTCGCTGGCGCATATTTAATTCTTTTGGGTTGAATATGTGTTGTAGACTTTTATGATATGTGAAAATAGTGCACTGTGTACCATATAAGTAATGCCGCCAAATTTTCAAAGCAAATACCACCACGCCTAACTCTAGGTCATGAGTGGTATAGTTCTTCTAATGAACTTTCAGTTGGCGAGACGCGTACGCGATAACCTTTTCACGTTGCATGAGTACACAACCCAAACCTTGATGCGAAGCATCACAGTATACCACAAAGTCATCGGTACCGTCGGGTAATGATAAGATTGGTGCAATGCACAACTTGTCTTTAAGAAGTTGAAATGCTGCTTCTTGTTTCTCTCCCCAATCGAATTTCCTATCTTTCTGTGTAAGAGAAGTTAGCGGTTGAGCAATCTTTGAAAAATGCTGCTTCTTGTATTGTATTGTATTGTATTGTATTGTATTGTATTGTATTGTATTGTATTGTATTGTATTGTATTGTATTGTATTGTATTGTATTGTATTGTATTGTATTGTATTGTATTGTATTGTATTGTATTGTATTGTTTTGTATTGTATTGTATTGTATTGTAAGGTGTTATAGTAACTATCTCGGTTAGTGTTCTAATGGATAGAAACTTGAACACTTAAGAATTTTGAATGGATAGTGATCATTAGTTTGACCCGCGGAGTCCACCAGAATTTCCATGCACTTCAAGTTGTTATTACGTGGGCCCCCGTAATAATAAATTGTCTTGCATGGTCACCCTAGCATTCTCTCGCTCAGAGCAGGCGATCAGTCAGAGAGAGGACACTATTTTCTATATACCTTCAACATAGAAGGAAACTTCGTGATAGTTCACATGTCAACGTCCGTTGTCATTACTCGCGGAATGGCACAGCGTTAGATGAAATAAAAATAGAGAGAATTTGTAAAAATAACATCTGAAGGGACGCCTTCAAGATGAGTACTTCATCTTCCTTGTCTGGATAAGAGTGTCGTCAATCATGATTTGTATGAGTCATAGGGACCTCGTCCCACTAATGGAGTTGTTGTCCAAGGTTGCCACCTCCGCCTCATTGTCACTACTGAAGTCAGGCATCTCAGTATCCGCGAGAAAGCAACCATCTTCCACGGGATCAATACTTTATGGTCTCACTTAAGAACCACGTTCGTCATAAGCTCCGCAATAGACATGAGGTCGATATTCCCATGGAAGATGTATTGTATAAAATATGTCATGTTTGAAAATAGAGTATCATATCTTATGTAAAAGATGTCGTGTCTTAACCATGTTATGTGTGTCAAGGATGACAATGGAATTCGAAGTCGAAGGCATTTTGTTTTTGCCAAATATTTCATGCAACTTATATATGAACAACCTATATATATAATCATGTAAAACCTTATCAATCAAGGATTTCTATCTTGTATAAGCTGAACTTGTAAACTGTTTATAATGCGTAAACTGATAATGTAATGTGTTGTAGGCACATAGTCTGTTAATGTAATGTGTCTATTTCTCATAGACTTCACCCATGGAAATGTCCTCGCTTGATTTATGTGAAGTGTATTTTTGTTGTAGTGGACCTTGAAAAATGTTTATGCAATGAAAACCTTTTGACCTGTCCAATTTTATTTATAATCTGTTCAACATGAACAAGAGGTTTTCGTGAGAGGTCCCTAGTGATTATAGACTTAGACTCGAGAAAGAATCATGGTTCACTACAATCAATGCTCTGATACCAATCTGTCACACCCGCTCGTAGCGGAAGCACGAGGTGTGATTTGATCGGTTCTCATTGCATAACAATATAAGTGAACATACTAAATGAATAAAAACAAGCTCCAATGCCATTGTCATAATTGTTTTAAAAGAACGCAACACAAGTTAAATATATTGGTTATAAATCATCAAATGAAAATAAGTTGTCATCGTTTTATACATCAAAATGTAAGTCTTAAAATGTCAAGGCTTTAACCACTATATCACCGCAAAGAGGCGGTATATAACGGGCAAACCCTTCAAATGGTGGCATGGAGTCTTGATACTTGCTTTCCTTGACTGAAATGTCTGCATGGTCCACTAATTCCCTGAAATACATGTTAAGTTTGAAAACATCAACAAAAGTTGGCGAGTTCATGCAGTTTAGTTGTATGATATGTATCTGTAAAATGTGAGTTGTATAAAATGTATCCATAAAATGTGAGTTGTATAAAATGTATCTGTATGTAATGATGTAGTATGTAAAGCGTCAATGAAATCGTTGATCATTAATGTTTCGCGAGGACATTAATATGTGTGACGAATTAGGAAGCATTCCAAACCTAGACGATTTCGTGTCGACTACTATCGACTGGGACACAAACGCACTCTTCTGTATGGGTCCACGACCAAGAGTGGGGCTCGCCAATACCCATTAGATCTAACCACTTGTACCTAGGTCCAAACTGGATTAATGGTGCTTAGATGTATAACCCTAATTCGCACATGATCTAAGGTGTTTCATTCCCTAACTTTAACATACGTTGAACATGTATTTTCCCAGATAGTTGTAAAGTTGTAAAACAATTAAATGAATAGGGGACATGAACTCACAGTATCGCGTCCGTGAATAGAAGTAACTATGATCTCACGTGTGGTCGTCCTGAATAGTGTTGCGACCTACAAATGTTCTTATATTTGTTAGACACTTCGGTCTTTGTAATTAACTTGAGTACAAGTCTTGTGTCTTAAATATGTGTAAGACTTGTATGTCTTTATTGTTCGTTGAACTGTGTATTAGATGTATGAATTGTTAAGCTGTTATATATATATTTCACCAAATATATATATATATATATATATATGTAATCTTTTATCTTGTGTGTTGTATCAGCGGGTCTTGTCCTCATGATTTCGTGTCTTGTATGAATCCATTGTATACTTGTATTTTTACTAATTGTGTGTCATTGGGCTTAGCCCAAGAATTCATGTTAATGGGCTTAAATAGTGTTGGGCCTAAATAGTGTTGGGCCTAAATAGTATTGGGCCTCAATAGTGTTGGGCTAAATATTGTTGGGCCTAAATAGTATTGGGCCTCAATAGTGTTGGGCCTAAATAGTATTGGGCCCCAATAGTGTTAGTAATTTATAAGGTTTCAAAATGAGGTAAAACGATGTAAGTATTTAGGTGTTTAAGGTTTACAATTTTTCGAGATGATTCATGACTTGAAATGTTCATAAACTAGCTTTACAAGACCAAAAATAATGTTCACTAGTTAGCTACATGTGCCAAAATATAGTTCGGCTAGATGTTTAGCGCTCGTTTGGCAAGAAGATAGTCGAAAGGTTAACATATATAAGTTATAGGGAAATATTCGGTTATGTATAAATATGGTATTCCCAATGTATTTTCATATGAAATTTGTGTTTAACAACACTTTTGCATCATTAAAAAAACACTAATGCTGAATTTTGCGGAAAAAAATATTGAAATGGTAACTTTTAGCGCTTTTCGGACAGTTTTTAGTGCTACCGGACATTGGTAATATATTAAACCAAACCCTTGTATTCCCATATAGGGTTTAATGTATATTTGATGTTGGACTTTCGCCTGAGTCCTAAAGATGTCATTTAGATGGTTTATGCGGATCCTGAGTTTTCGTCAGCACGCTAGTTTACTAGGTACTACTCTAGTTGTTTCGATGCATTGTTTACACTGTTTCAAATGTGACCAATAAAAATGAATCATGTGCATCATAAATGAATACTCCATGAGTATTCTAAGATGTATATCATGTAATCATGCAGTTCGAATATTCAAAACACATATTTGTATAATGTAAATCATTGCTTTGAATGTACGTAAATTACCCGAAAGTGGCAGTTGTCACACCTCTTCCCTTGCACGGGCTTCTTTTATATAGCGCTCGATAGTTTTAAGGTGTTCTATTATCTTTTCGGCTACGGGTGAGATAGTTGGTGGTTCGTCAAAATGAGTTGAATAAGTATCATCAAAACTTGAATTCGGAAGTTCGATCCTTGGTTCCTCATAGTACTCATGTGAGGTAGATGGTTCATACCATTGTTCCTCATTGTAAGTATATGATGGATAAGGACCATAACTTGGTTCTTCATAATACTCATATGAGGTGGGTTGTTCACGCCATGGTTACTCATAGTAAGTATATGAAGATGAAGGCTCATAACTTGGCTCCTCAAAGTATGAGTAAGAAGGCTCATACCTTGGTTTATCAAGATATGAGTATGAGGGAGAAGGTTCATACCTTGGTTCTTCATAGTACGTATATGAAGGAGAAGGTTCATACCTCGGCTCTTCATAGTATGTATATGAAGTGGTTGGCTCGTACCTAGGTTCCTCATAGTATGTGTACGAAGGGGATGGTTCAAAGAGGTCACAATATTGTACCGAATGAGGATTACCACAAATGGTACAATACTCTTCTTTATAATCATCCTCCTCATAGTGGTGGTTGTAATCTTCTGAGTATTGATCCATAAGAATCACTCAGCGGACCACAACAGAGTCTCGGGACCAGAAAACAAAAATAAAAATAGAAACAGAGGCTGAGCACGGCCCCGTGTTTAGTGAGCACGGCCCCGTGTTCAGGTTCTGTATCTGGGAATTTTAGAAAATGTAACTGGTTTGGTGCAGCACGGGGGCGTGTTCAGCGAGCACGACCCCGTGTTCAGACTCTATATCTGGGAGTTTGTAAAAAAAATTAGGCAGCACGGCCCCGTGTTCAGTGAACACGGTCCCGTGTTCAGTGAACACGGCCCCGTGTTCTGTCTGCCGTAATGCAAAAACTATTAAAAAAATGTAAAATTGCGCGCGATTTTAAAAAGGTTTTGAAAAACTGATTAGGCCATCGATTTTAAACTTTTTTAAAATCCTTGTGTCCCCGGCAGCGGTGCCAAAAACTTGATGTGCGTGAAGTGTGTTATGGTTTTAATGTTTATTTTAAGCCCTTTTACACTTTTTTTAGCCAAGTTTTAAATTTATAAAACACGATATTTACTAACACTAAACACACATATGGGCAAGTGCACCCATCATGAGCATAGTATAGTGTTGGTAAGATACCGAGGTCGTCCAAGGACACAAGAGCTTTTAGTACCGGTTTATCATCAACGTCTAATCAAATCAAAAAGTTAGAAAAAGGTTTTAAACTAGAAAAATAAAAACTAACTAAAATGCTGAAAATAAAATAAAAGTAAAAACAGATAGACAAGATGAATCACTTGGATCCGACTCGTGTGTAGTGTAACCTTTGATTATTTCCGCACTTTTGCACTTTTAAGAGATTATCTTAGTTATTGCAGTAGGCCCCTCTTTTAAAGGTGACGTTACCCTCAACCCAGTAGTTTGAGTCAGCAAGGATACAATCCTAAAGGGTCGGATTATTGAAAGATAATTAATTAAGTTATTAATGCATATTATGGTAGGCCCCTCTTTTGAAGGTGACGTTACCCTCGGCTAAGTAGTCTGAGTCAGCAGGGATACAGTCCTAAGTAGCCGGGTTAAAGTATTAATAGTAGTGTTAGGACCGGTTTGACTCCGAACGATTGCAAACCGACTCGTACGACGTGCGGAATCCGTGTACGAGCAAGACCGAAACACACGAGACGTACAATGAATGTGATTCTTTGATAGATCTGAAATCGTTACAGGAACCGTGAATCACCTAGACACTTTCTCTCTCTAGTTTCTCTCTCTAGAACTAGAGCTCTCAAATGTAGCAAATGAGCAAAAGTGTCAAAAGTTCTCCAAAAGTTCTAAATGAGAACCCTAAGTTCTCTATTTATAGGCCAAGGGACATAATGAGATATCTCATTATTTACACAAATTCCACCTTGCCTTTTACTAAAATATAACACTATAAGCACAAAACTTAATCTATTTCTGCTACGGTCTTGAGACGACGGAGGCGATAGACATACTGCACTAACAGACTCCCCCTTGGATATTGCCGCAGTCAATCTCAAACATTCAGACTCGTAGCTTCTTTTCTTTCTCTCTCTTTAGCTCGAACAGAATCCCCGTGGTTCTGTCTTCAGCTTCTTTCTTTCAGTAGACTCTTCAGGCTCCCCCTTTCGTCAAGCTTCCGTGCTTTTGGGATCGACACCTAGCTTTTCGGTTACAAGCTCTTCCGGGAAAGAATCCTGGCTCCTATGCACGCTTCCCCTTGCTTTGAGCTCGTCTTCAGACTCCCCCTTAGACTCGGCTATCGGGATCGTAGTCTGGTACAATATCTGCAACACTCATACATTCATAAGTAAAACATTTTACAGTGAAAACATTTTCAGTTGTCCAGGTATCGTTACCTGGCTCCATCAAACTTTCTAAATCAAGATCCTGGGACTAAGATATAATAATATGAAATATATCCAGGATTACTTGATACACTCCCCCTATCAACAATCTTCATAGATTTCGCAGTTTCAGCGAACCGTATCGGAAACTAGCTCTTTTACAGATTTTAACAATCTAAGCATCCAAATCCCTCACAGTTAATCATCCAAGTCCAAATTAATGACCTTGGAGATATCACAAGCTGTTTTTGATTTTTGATTTTTTTTTTTTAATTTCAAGTTTCAAATTAATGAACTTGTTTTATTTTCAGAAACACAATCAGCATACTTAGATTTTGAAACTCAGTTCTCAGACATCGGTTGTCGAAAATAAAACAGAATCAAAAATCTTTTTGTACTTTTTCTGAAATGTAAAACAGTAAAGAAATATGTACAAACATATTCACAGACACTATTTTTGTTTGAGTTTGCGTCAGAGGATCATATCAGTTTTTGACAAGTCACAAGTACCGTTGAGCTTAGTTACACATTAAGAATTAAACAATTCACTTAGATTGTCGATATACTGATCCACTTAAATTTTCACACAAATTTCAACTGATTCAGGATACGAATTAGGTGTTTTAAGAACTTAAACCTATTCATGTGTCCCACCTCTTGAATATACTCCCGTATCCAGATCCCAATATTCAGTCTTACAGGTGAGTATACCTAGATGATATCTGTAAGGGGAATAAATTATAGTACGAAACCGTGAGAGCTCAGGTCAGAACTTCCGTTCAGCAGAGAGATGACGGCTCGACTTTTGGTGTGTCCCCTTTAGAGGATCTTTTGTATTACAACAGCCATGATTAGCATTTTTCAATGTTTCATCATTTTTTAGCTGAGGGCTGCGCTATGTTTCAAGCAATGCGTAAAGTATTCTCCGGGGACTAGGCCATTGCTTCCGCAAAATCAGAAGTCCCGGGATAATACCCCAGATATCACTATGTATAAAGACCTAGTATCTCAGAAAGAGGGGTCCTTCAAACGAGATTTCAGGGGTTACCTATATATCCAAGTAGTGTTCCCCACAAAATAAGCAAGTTTGAATTTAAGTTTATATCCCGAAAAAGTTTACTAAATGTATAAAAATCTATCGGCATATCATCAGTGAGACTGTTTAACGCTTATTTAAACATTACATTTCTTTAGCATACTGTAACTGTCTACTGATGTACTATCATTTCCTCTTTTTACACAAAAACTCAATTTTTGAATTTTATCATGTTTTTGGCTTTTTCAAATTTTTAATGTTTTTGGATTTTCTAACAATATTACTCCCCCTAAAATTCAAAACCATTTAAAGAAAATTTGACAAACCGATACTGATAGCTTTGTCTCGCCATTCATTTTCTGCTTTTCATGCACTGATTTGCAGAAAATATAACGTACCCCCATGATTTACAACCCATTGATTTTAGACAGTTTGAAAACCGTTTTTCAATCATGTGAAAGTAATCATGTTTGTTCAGCCGTGAGGGTTTCGGCGTATTCAATCAGAACTCCCCCTTACAACAAACTATTTTCCCATAATGATTTCAAAACACTTAAGTTTGTTTTAATCAGAATGGTTTTTCCAGAAAAATGAGTTTGTTTACCCATCACTTGTGGGTTCGGGGTCATCTCATCACCTTGTTCTCTTTTAACCATTTTGAAAATTTAACATTATTAGGTCAAAAATCACAATCACTTGTAGAAAATCAAGTACAACTTAATGTCCTTGATTAACCACTTGTAAGACGAAATATCACAGTTACCATCCTGTGAATTTCTCAAGAATGATGCCGATACCTGCTTCACACTTACCAACCTGGAAGCTCCGGCAAGTCAGGAATTCAACCAACAGATTTATGTACCCAAGCCTGACCAGTCTTGGGTGTGTTTTGAACATTTCTCTTTTCTTCATAAAATTCTTTTGCCCCTTTTACCTTTCCATCAGCCATCTTGCTAAAAATATGTTTAACATTGCTATTAAACATTTTTCCAGCATCAACACCTTTTGATTTTAGGTTTGCGGCTTATAATGGTGGAAAGTTCTCATCATTCATTAATGGAACTGTCTCTTCCCTTTTTACCTCAACTTGTGGCTCATCTGATTTTGTGGAATCAGATTCATTGCCCGAACTTGGCTTGTCTGACTTGGATGAGCCAGATTCATCGCCAATAACTTTCTTTTTCTTCTTGTTTGTCCTCAAATTTGCATCTGAAGAATTCGATTTTCTTGACTTTGCCGTCGAGTGAATCGATTCATCAGAACTTTTATTCGAACCAACTGGTGAACCTGAAGACAAAATCTTCTCCAAATATTCTCTCGCCTTCTTCCTCTTCTTCCTCAGTCTGTCTCTCTGCCCCTGTGAAAGCTTTACTTTCTTATCTTCCACTTTCTGTTCTTTGGGCTTGACAGCGACTGGTTTCTTTACCGTTCTCTGAGATTCAACCCTCGATCTTCCCATCGATCTCCTTGGGCAATCTCTGGCAATATGTCCTCTGATTTGACAATTATAGCATTTTCTTGTCTCATAACTCCAATTCTGGCAGTTAACAGCAATGTGTCCTCTAACACCACAGGTGTAGCACACTCTGTTATCGTACCATCCACTTCTGTCAGTCCAAACCTTCAGATCATAACATTGTTTGGCTTGGTGATAATCATTTCTCCTCTTCAATGCTGGATTTGTCTTTTGAGCACTGTGGTCAAACCTGCACCACTTATTACCATTATTTTGTGAATTTTCATTTACAAATTTTTGTGATTTTTTATAATGATTGGATGACTGAACTGATGAGCTTTTATTTTCATTTTTAAAATTTTTCAAATTTTTAACTTTTTGTTTCTGTTCTACACTCTTCTTAACAGGTTTTTGTTTAGAACATTCACCTGTTTCAGTAGATTGCAAAACAGTATTTTTAAAATTTTCTTGTAAATCTAAAAATATTTTTCTTTTCTTTTCTTTTTCTATTTCATCATCAGCTTTGTCATCACAAACTTCAATTTTGACTTTGTCAAAATTTGTGACATTGTCACTTATTGGAACAGAATTGATAGGTTTTGGACATACAAGATTTTGTAATGATGATGAAGTCACAAAACCTTTCAATTTCTTTTCAAAATCAGCAATTTTCTTTCTATTACCTTCGGCTTCATGCTCAAGTCGAATGATTTTATCAAGATGAGAATTTATTTCACACTGTTTTTCAAGATTATTTTTAACAAAAACATCTCTCTCATCTTCTAAAATCTTTAACTGACTTTTGAAATCATTTTCAAATTTTAATTTTTTATTTTCAAACTCTTTTTCTTTTTCTTTCAAAATCTTGTTATCCAATGTCAAACTGTCCATATCACTTAACAGTTTGATATTTTCAGATTTTAGTTTTTCACGGTTCAAGCGCAACTCCAGAATCTGTTCATCATCAGCTTTCTTCCCATCTTCCAAAGCTTTGTTTTCCAATGTCAAATTCTCCGCATCACTCAAGAATTTGGCATTGTCTGCTCCAAGTTTATCACATTTTGAGCATTTTTCATTCATCTTTTCAACATCAGCTTCTTTCTTTGTTTCCATCCTGAATGTTCCTGCACAAAAAATTTTAACAAAATCAAGAGGGTTTGCATATTCATCAATAAAACAACCTCTCTTAATATCATATTTCATGACATTTTTTGCACCAAGACATACAGAAAATCTTTTTCTCATTTCGATGATCACTTCCAAATTTATCTTTTCTAAATCCCTCTTCATCTCATTCATCAACTCTTCTTTTCTTTTTTCTTTATCAAACTTATGTGATCTGAGCTTATCGATGAATTCTCTAAAATGAAGCTTTGAGAAACTAGCATCCCTTTTTAGTTCACTTAAAAATTCATTCCATTCTAAAGGTAATGCATCCGCAAATTTTGAAATTTTTCCAGCATTTGAAACCCTTATCTCATATCTATCTAACTTATCAATCAACTCATCAAACTGTCTATCCAATTGTTCCAAAGATTCATTTTTCATGCACAAGAAATTTTCGAATCTTTTAATCCAAACATCCTTCTTATTCTTCTTATCAATCCAAGATCCAGAAGTCCAAACGTTTAAATTTGTAAGATTTTCGTTTTCCTGTTCATCAAACATTTTAGCCATGATGCTTTCTTTTTGAATCACCTTAAACCTCTATTACAAACAATCAATGAGACAAAATTGATTCTTTATCTAAAATGTCCGACAAAAATGATAAGACTCAATTCTTATAGGACCTCAATTTATAACCTCACATGAAAGCAATCAGTGAGACAAGCAATGACCAAATCACGTGACTGTCAAAATTAATTCACATGCAATCAACAGTTTATTTTTATTAGATCGATGATAATAGTCCCGATTGCGAACGATTGCGAACAATACAGTTAAGTATTGAAGGAGGTCCTACTAAATTTGACCCAGGTCCCTGCAGGATCTATACACTGAACAAGGCAAGACTCTTACCAAACCGTTCCCTTAACCCCCGACTAGGTAGCCAACATACCTCCATATAGACCGTGGAGATATGAATGGTGAAAATCTTTTATTTTAAATAGACAGTAAAATAATGCCAAGACACCACGGACAAACGATAAGGAAAAATCACCTTCTACATAAGAAACTAGTTATTAAAGTCATTAATACATAACCAAGTAAAAAGTGCGAAAAGATTTAAAATAAAAAGTATTACACTAGACACTTTGTCTTTACCAAGTGATGTAAGAGACTTAGGCAAACATGGCCTTGATTGTCAAGAACTCTTGCGATCAATCTTGGATCCCGAGACGACTCACACACTCTATGATGGACAATGGATGATGGTGGTGGATGATGGTGTTATGGTGGTGGTGGGTGGTGGGTGAAGTGTGAGAGAGGTGGTGTGCCAAGGGATGGTTTGCACTTGAGCCAAGCACTTCTATTTATAGGCTGAACAGAAGCTCGGGCACGGCCCCGTGTCCATTGGGCACAGCCCCGTGTCCATTGGGCACGGCCCTGTGTCCATTGGGCACGGCCCCGTGTCCATCCTTCATCTCTTTCTTCATTAATTGCAGTTTGTCTACATTAGTTGACCACGCCCCCGTGTCCACTGGGCACGCCCCCGTGTGCAGAAGCAAATCTGTACTATCGAGATTTCCCAGATTCTGCGAATCTTAGAGTTGACCACGGCCCCGTGTCCACTGAGCACGACCCCGTGGTGGGCGATAGAAGCTTCTACAGCTTTGTCTTTCTGCTGGCACTTGGGCACTACCCCGTGTTCACTTAGCACAGGGCGTGTTCAGCCTTCTGTTTTCTTGTTTTGCTTGGGAAGATGCTGTCGTGGGGTCGGGCATGTCACGTTTGTTCCTTTTCTTGTATTTACGTTAGATTTAGCTGTCTTTTTGCTTCTTTTGATAATTTGAGCTCATTTAATCTTGAAAATACAAAAGGAAGACAAAAGCACACTTTTTCCAACATTAGTACTAAAAAAGGGTTAGTTTTATGCCACAATTGATGTAATTTATATGTTGCATTTTGCACACATCACAAATCGTTTAACTCGTTTCCAATTCGTATTCATTTTAATTATGAAACTACTTTTGGTCGTCTCACTAATAACATTCAAACATTCGTGACTCGACTATCTCGTTTATCGTATTAACAAACCACCAAAGGGTAAGTTAACAATCATCAGATTCGGTCGTTACCTACATAACCCCCACACATAACCATGGGTGTAGTATGATAACGGGATTTATCAGATCCTGTGGTACCATAACCTAGTAGTAGTCGGCTTGATCAATGCTAATGAATGTCATTCGTTATGTAAATACGTCCAACAAGTTTGTTCACATTATCGAAATCGTTATTAGTTTAATATAAACCATGTTAATCGTTTTTTAAAACATCGTTAAAATATCAAAATTGTTTTAATACATATGAATCACCCCAAAACAATTGAAAATAGTAAAATAGGGGAACTATGTACTCACTTTGAATAGAAGGGTATCCTTGATCTAAAGAACTTAGCGAAGCTCAGGCAAACCAAGGAAATTCAAGTAGTACCTAGTAATCGGATCACTAGTAAATAAATCGGCACCTAAATCGGAAGATCAGATAGAATGAGGTCTTGTAAACCAAATGAGTGTTAGAACTCATATGATATGGTTTAACAAAGCCTACATTCTAAATCGGAACCTAAGCTAAGTGCTTTCGACCCGTTACCACCCATTAAGGTAGCTTACGCTACTTTAACGCGTCGTTCGCGCAAACGCGCGTTCGAGACGTCTAACTAGTCCTATGACAAGTATTATATGCCTAAACATGCTTAATTATGTTGCATAATCAGTTAAGTGACATATGTTTAGGTTACATATGCTTAAAATCCAATTATGCATGAAAAGGGCATTTTGGTCATTTACCTAAGGCATATAAACTACCTATCATACAACTACTTAAACTACATGACCATAAGGTATAACCTCGGAAGGTTATTCCCTATGCAACTATGGTCACTAATCATGCTTGGTCGGATCCTAATGATCGACCAAATGGGTCGAGTTCGAAAGTCTAAGCGGTGGTTTAGACCGCTTGACTTACGACTCTTAAACAAGCACAAAACTAAAAGTGACGAGCTAAGCATATTAAAACATGCTTAACTAATTTAGAAAACAGGTTTTGATATCAAAACAAAGTGTTTTGATACCCAAGAGTAGTTTGGTTGCAAAATATGCTTAAATGCGCATTTTGACCGAAACTACGACTCGCCACTACGCCTAGTAAACATGGTAATCAGTAGGTATTGTCACTAGGGACTATAACCATCGTGATTAAGCTCACGTTGTGAAGTTCAAACGAACTTCTTGTTGACCATTGACTGGTCAAAGCTGAAAGTCAAACACTGTTTGACTTTCAAGCTAGGAAAGCAAAAAAAAAAAGAATGAAGGAAGCTTACAAAGGGTCCTTGCTTGAACTTGATCTTAAAATTATCAGGTATGAAGTTATAAAACCTCAACTTAGAGAATTTAGATCAAGTGTGAGTTGCAACAAGTGATATGCTAGGATATTTATACTTGTTATGAACTCACAAGATCAAAACAAGTGTTTGTGTGGCCATCAAGCATTAAATGCTAGCCATACAAGTGTTATGAGCACCTTAGAAGCCTTGGGGAGGTGTTAACTTGGTCCCCAAAACATGAAAATTGCGTACAAGGGCCTCAAGAATGAGCTGGGAGGCTGCTGTGAAGTTTCTGCTAAACTGGGCACTTTAAGGCACCCCGCGTAAGCTGAGAGACCAAGCTTACGCGGCCCGCCTGGGCAACTATCCAGAAATTGCAGTTTAGTCCCTGCACTTGAGAAACTTGTGTTTTGATGCATTTTTGACACGTTTAATCCCCGTTAACCTCATTTCAACGCTCTAAAATGAAGTTAAAGTATAGGGAACTTAAAATATGCTCAAAAACATCTCGGATGTCAGCTTGTTTGGTCGTACGGTCGCGCTGTTCGTTAAATTACGACGAAACTCAAACGGACGCGAAAACGATCCAAATTAAACGACGAATGGAATTTTTGCATGCCGATCACTAAAATAAAAATATTTTAGTGTCTACAAAAATTTTGGGTGTCCAGATGTGGTCAGAACGTAAGATATGCACGAAAATGCAAACTTACGTCGTTTTTGACACTTTTAGTCCCTGTAAGATCAAATAAGCATGTTTTCGCACACCGAACCCCTCAAAGCTTATTTCTAAGCTATGTTTAGGTTATTTATGGTATGTTTAGCTTATTATCAAGTTTCATACTGTTCAAGACCATACGAATCGGTATAGTTTCGCAGTTTGACATAAGTAGTCCCTGCGATCGAATAAACTTGTTTTCAACACACCAAACCATCCAAAACTTATTTCTAAGTTATGTAAAGGTTATTTAAGGTATGTTAAGCCTATGTCACTATTCTGGAGTGTTTGTCGCATTAAACTGACTGCGTTTATGCACCAGTTTGCGTATAACCTTCCAGAAAGCGATTTAAAGCTTGAAATCGGAATCGAATCAAATCGTAAATTCATCAAACACAAATACACACATAATAACACCAGAACACATTGTTTTATTGATAATTGACATTGTTTTACATTGTACATCGATTACAGAGCACAGTTGTCACAGTCTCCCCTACTTTAGGAAACTTGTGAGAACAATTGTGGATATTTCTCCTTCATTTGGTCCTCACGTTCCCAAGTAAACTCTGGGCCACGTTTGGATTCTTAGCAAACCTTGACCAAGTGAATCCATTTGTTCTTCAACTGTTTGACTGCACGGTCCACTATCTCCACATGTTTCTCGACAAAGTGCATCGTTTCATCGATTTGGATTTCGTCGAGTGGGATGTGAAGATCAGCGTCAGCCAAACACTCTCACAAATTGGACATGTGAAAAGTCGGATGAATATTTCCAAGCTCTGGAGGTAGCTCTAGTCGATAGGAAACCTTTCCAACCCTTTCAATGGTCTTAAATGGTCCAACATATCGTGGTGCAAGTTTTCCTTTCTTTCCAAATCTCACCACTCCCTTCCAAGGTGACACCTTGAGTAGGATATGGTCTCCGACTTGAAATTCAAGGGGCTTGCGTCACATATCCGCGTAACTCTTTTGAAGGCTTCTAGCTGTCACAAGATTATCGCAAATTTTCTTGATTTTGTCTGTCGTTTCCAGAATGAGCTCAGGTCCAGTAAGCTGAGCTTCACTGATCTCATTCCAACAGACAGGTGAACGACATTTTCGACCGTAGAGAGCTTCGAATGGTGCCATATTAATGCTAGCATGATAACTATTGTTGTAAGAGAACTCGATCAATGGCAGATAAGAATCCCAATTACCACCAAAGTTTATCACGCATGCTCTAAGCATATCCTCCAAGGTTTGAATCGTCCTCTCAGATTGTCCATCTGTTTGGGGATGATAAGCTGTGCTTAGATTTAGTTGGGTTCCCAAAGCAGATTGCATGGTCTTCCAGAAATGAGATGAAAACCGAGCATCATGATCGGAAATGATATCCAAAGGAACACCATGTCATGATACAATCACATCAACATAAATATTTGCAAGTTTATCAGCAGATAGATCCTCGCGGATCGGAATAAAATGAGCTGACTTCGTTAATCGATCGATAACAACCCATATAGCATCGTGACCTTTTGATGTACGCGGTAATTTAGTGATGAGATCCATAGCAATATTCTCCCACTTCCAAACCGGTATCTCTGGTTGTATAAGCAAGCCAGACGGTCGTTGATGTTCAGCCTTGACTTTGAGACAAGTTAGGCATTTCGACACATACAAGGCAACATCTTTCTTCATACCAGGCCACCAGTACTGAGTACGAAGATCCTTGTACATTTTATCAGCACCAGGATGGATAGAATATCGAAACTTATGAGATTCGTCCATCACTAAAGTGCGGAGATCGTCTTGTTTCGGAATCCACAAACGATCCTTGAAATAGAGTAAACCATCGTCTTTCCTTTCGAGTTTAAGCTCGAGTTGAAGCGGTAGCTCATATTTCAATAAGCCTTTGATCACACAAGACCTTTGAGCTTGAAGAACATGAGATTGAATATCAGATAGATTTTGAACAGAATGAAGCTTAACTCGCTCCTTTCGACTAAGCGCATCGGCTACGACATTCGCCTTACCAGGATGGTAGCGAATCTCGCAATCGTAGTCATTCAAGAGCTCAACCCATCGTCGTTGCCTCATGTTCAACTCCCTCTAATTAAGAATGTGTTGGAGACTCTTGTGGTCTGTGAAAACCACACATTTCATGCCATAAAGATAGTGTCCCCAGATTTTGAGAGCGAAAACCACAGCTCCCAACTCAAGATCGTGAGTCGTATAGTTCTTCTCCTGAACTTTCAATTGTCTAGACGCATATGCTATAACTTTGCCTCATTGCATGAGAACACAACCAAGGCCCAAATTAGATGCATCACAGTAGACAACGAAATCTTCGTTTCCCTCGGGCAGAGATAGAACAGGAGCATCACATAGCTTCTGTTTCAGTGTTTGAAACGATTCTTCTTGTTTGGGTCCCCACTCAAAAGGCTTATTCTTTTGAGTCAAAGCAGTGAGTGGAACCGCAATCTTCGAGAAGTTCGAAATAAAACGACGATAATATCCAGCAGGACCAAGAAAAGATCGAATCTCGGTAGGCGTCGTCGGTGTGTTCCAATCCTTAATTGTAGCTATTTTGGATGGATCCACATAAATTCCCTGCTCGTTGACTATATGACCTAAGAATTGAACTTCTTTAAGCCAAAATTCACACTTGGAGAATTTAGCAAAAAGTTGTTCCTTCTTTAGGAGTTCCAAAGTCAAACGAAGGTGTTGCTCGTGATCGGCTCGAGACTTCGAATAAATGAGAATATCATCGATGAACACAATGATGAACTTGTCTAAATAAGGTTTACAGGCCCTGTTCATTAAGTCCATGAAGATAGCTGGGGCATTCGTCAAACCAAAAGGCATGACAGTAAACTCATAGTGCCCATATCTTGTGCGGAAAGCAGTTTTGGGAATATCTTCTTCGAGTACACGAAGCTGATGATACCCAGAACGCAGATCGATCTTGGAGAAACATGTAGCACCTTGCAGCTGATCAAAGAGGTCATCAATTCGTGGTATGGGATATCAATTCTTGATGGTAAGCTTGTTAAGCTCACGATAATCGATACACATGCGAAAAGATCCATCTTTCTTTTTCACAAAGAGGATAGGAGCTCTCCAGGGTGAATAACTCGGTCGGATGAATCCTTTATCAGATAACTCTTGAAGCTGTTTCGATAATTCTTGCATCTCAGACGGTGCAAGACGATAAGGTGCTTTCGCAATCGGGTTAGCATTGGGTACAAGGTCAATATGAAACTCGACTTGACGAACTGAAGGCAAACCAGGCAGTTCATTAGGAAACACCTCTGGATAATCCCGAACAATCGGAATATCCTGAATACTCTTGTTCTTGCCTTTCTCCTCTGTGACATGTGCCAGAAAAGCAACATATCCTTTTCGTAAGTAACTTTGGGCTTTCGTACACGAAATGAGTTTCAATCCACTAGATGGTTTCTCGCCACGAACTTCCAGAACATCGCCAGACGAAAGAGGAATACGAACGATCTTATCGAAACAAACCACCTCAGCATGATGTTTGGTTAACCAATCCATCCCCACGATAATGTCGAAACTCCCTAGTTGCATCGGCGTGAGGTTAATAGGAAAAAGATGGTTATCGAGGTTCAACTGACAATCGTGAATAACAGAATCGAGTACAAGGGGTTTACCAGTAGCAACTTCGACAGATAAGGGTTTCCTCAGTTTAGCTCCAGGTTTCGCAAGTAAAGGCTCAAAAGATAATGAAACAAAACTCCTATCGGCACCAGAATCGAAAAGAACAGATGCAAGTTGATTGTTAACAAGGAACGTACCGTTAACAACCTCGTTGTCCGCTCTCGCCTCGTTTGCATTCAGATTGAATGCTCGTCCACGAGCGGGATCCACATTCGCGATCGCATTCGGATTCGCATTTGCATTTGTTGGTGCAAATGTCTGTCAACTTCGTCTTGTAATTAGATAGGATAAACCAGAGCTCGGTAGTCAAGAAAATAGGGTTTTAGTGTTGGTTGACCAGTCCACATGAACTGGCAAAGCCAGTTCATATGAAGTGACCACTTCGTGTGAAGTGGCAAAGCCAGTCCATGTGAACTGGCAACATCTATAAATAGGAGATCTTGGTCATTCATTTGTAAGGTTGCTGATTTCAGAGCCGAGGTGCTATCGAACTGTCAAGTGATCTGTAAAGATGTGAAATCAATAAACAAGGCATTTAAAAGGAATATACGTGTTATACAAGCTATAATCAAGTCCGTATCATTGAATTCCGCCTTTGATATGGATTAGAACTCTTCTGATCGACTCATTCAGGTCGTACGACGATCCTACAAGTGGTATCATAGCTCAGGAGGAAGAGTTCTACCGATTCAGCTTGTTTTTCATGGATAATTTCTGTTTCTACTCCATTCTTCACGTTTTTTCAAAATTAAACTAGATTTTCTAGATAAAATGGATTGATTTTGAAGTATAATGTGTGAAACAGTGTTTTAAATAATCCATGAAAGTATTAGACCTTAAAACAGATTAAAACTTGATCAATTTATCAAAAATCAACCAGTTCGTTTGAAAGTTTGTCCAACTCGCATGAACTGAATCTTCAAACCTAGATCTAGAACAATTCAGTGGGTAATATTGAATGAAAAACATTTCAGTGTGATCGGAATTTGTTATAGAGCAATCCTAGTCTGTCAATTTCATCAAAGAAAATCAAAATAGCAATAAAATGGTCCAGTTCGTCCGAAGTTCATTTGAGTGGATATCCAGTTCGCATGGATTAAACTTTACCGAACCAATTCGCTTGGAATTTTATTCAGTTCGTGTGGATTGAAAGAACTTCAGTTCGTATTAGTTTAAATAGTTCAGGTCGTTTGGGAGTTTAATCCAGGTCAGACGAAGTGACTAGTTCCTCAGGTAGTTTGAAAAATTGATATAGGTCCCAGTTCGTGTGAACTGGTCAACTTGTTTGAGTTTAACACTCAGTTCATACGAAGTGAACTACCAGTTTGTTTGAAAGGTCATACGAAGTGACCAGACTATCAGTTCGTCTGAATTGAACTCAGGTCGTTTGAACGAGTTCATTTGATCAGTTCGCATGGTTTGATATTACTTCAGTTCACACGAGTTGATTAAACCCAGTTCACGTCAGGTTGTTTAAAGTGTGGTTAAAATGTTTGACGAAAAGGAAAACGATAAAATTGGAAGAATAAATGATTGGTTTGATATATATTGGGATTACAGGAAAGAAGATGAGAAAAAGAATGCTTGGGTTAAAAGATTTGAATATTTTTTGTGTAAGAAATATGAAACATTGAATGAGTTGGAAAAACGGTATGATGAATAACTTGACAAATTAAAAAGGTACGAAATAAGAATGTCAAGTGCTGAAGAGATATCAAAATTTGCAGAAGCTTTACCTTTAGAGTGGGATAAATTTTTTATTGAATTGAAGAAGAATTCTAGATTTTCAAGTTTTTCTCTACATGAATTCTTCAAAAAGCTTGATACAAGGGCAGAAAAATCGACTGAGATTGAAAAGAAAGAAAGCAAGGGAGTATCTTGCTAAGATTTTGTCCTCGGGTACAACTGGTAATTCAGATAAAAGTTTTGATGAATCGATTTGCTCAACAAAAAATGGTCAGTCAAGCAAAACGAATTCATCAGATACAAATCTGAGGACAAAAGAGAGGATAAAGAAAGAAAAATTGACTAATCAAACTGATAAAAATCAAAGAAAGTTAATTTTTCAGATAAAATCATTATCAAAGTTTTTGAATATAAAAGAAACTGTGAAAGGTCATTCATGTCACAGGTTGATGAATTTGGAAAACCTAAATCCAGTGTGGATTGGGTTCCGATAAAGGTTGGCAATGAATTTGTTTCTTTGGAAACAAAGGAGCCACTTTCTGGCGATGAATTTGTTTCTTCGGAAGCAAAGGAGCCACGTTCTGGCGATGAATCTGACTCGTCAAAGTCAGAAGAGCCATCAGTTGAGGTAAAAAGTGATATTTCTGTTTCGACAATGGATGATGCAAATTTTCCATCATTGTCAAACAGAAATTTAAAGCAAAAAATTGGCAAACCCAAGGACCGTCAGGCTTGGGTGGATCTCTTTAAATAAAAATTCTGACTTGCCGGAGCTCCCAAGTTGGTAATCGTGGAGCATGAATCAGCATCTTTCTTGAAAAATGTTTAATCAAGGACATTAAGTTGTATTTGATTTAAATGTCTTACAAGTGGTATTAATCTTGAAAACTGTCAAATGATAATTTTTACAAGTGGTTGAAAAGACAATGTGATGAAACCCCAAGTTTGTGAAATGGCACACAAAACTAATTTTCCGGAAAAACCAATTATTTTAAAACAAACTTAAGTGTTTTGAAATCATTTTGGGAAAATAGTTTGTTGTCAGGGGGAGTTCTGATTGTTTACGCCAAGTGAATGGCGAATTGAAGTAATTCGCATCAGTTTGTCACTTTATTTGTACAGTTTATTGAGTTTACATTTCAAATTTTCCCCGGAAAATCAAAAATTGAGACGTATTTTTAATTTTAGGGGGAGTAATTTTGAAAATTTGAAAAATCAAAAAACATGATAAAATTTGAAAAATGCCAAAAACATCGAAAAATGAAAAATGAGTTTTGTTGAGAAAAAGAGGAAATGATAGTACATCAGTTAGACAGTTACGGTATGCTTAAGAAATGTAATGATTAAATATCATTAAACGGTCTCACTGATGATATGCCGATAGGTTTTTACACATTTAGTAGACTTTTTCGGGATATAAACATAAAATTCAAACTTGCTTGTTTCGTGGGGAACACTACTTGGATATATAGGTAACCCCTGAAATCTTGTTTGAAGGACCCTTATTTCTTAAATACTAGGTCTTTATGCTCAGTGATATCTGGGGTATTATCCCGGGACTTCTGATAATGCGGAAGCAATGGCCTAGTCCCCGTATAATACTTTACTGCTGCTTGAAATAAAAGCTCGCCCTCAGCATAAAAAAATGATGAATCATTGAAAAAATGCAAATCATGTGCTGTTGTAAAAAAAGATCCTCTAAAGGGGACACACCAAAAGTCGAGCCTTCAACTCAGCAAAAAAAATATGAGCTCTCAAGGTTTCATAATTAACCCCTTACAGATATCATCTGTGGTATACTCACCTGTAAGACTGAATATTGGGATCTGGATATGGGAGTATATTCAAGAGGTGGGACACATGAATGAGTTTAAGTTCTTAATACACCTAATTCGTATCCTGAATCAGTTGGATTTGTGTGAGAATTTAAGTGGATCTGTATATCGACAATCTAAGTGAACTGTTTAATTCTTAATGTGTAACTAAGCTCAAAGGTACTTGTGACTTGTCAAAAACTGATATGATCCTCTTACACGAACTCACAAAAAGATGTTTGTATTTAGTTTATTTCCTTAAATCCAAAAAGATTTTAGTGTGTTTTAGCATAAATTTTTGAAAAATTCAAAAAGATTTTATTTCATCTTATTTTCGACAACTGATGTTGAAAAGCTGATTTTCAAAATTCCGAGTGCTAAGCATGATGAACAAAAAGGGTTGGGAAAGTATGTTTGAAATGAAAATTAAAGTTTGAAAACAATTTGAGAAAAGTTACAAGTGATGTTTTGAGGTTGATTTCATTGTTAGTTAATCAAGGTCATTAATTTGAACTTGATATAACTATTGTTGATATTGAATGATTTCTACAAGTACAATTGTCAAAAGTCAAATTTATATGTTTTAAATTCAAGTGGTTAATCTGAGTTTAAAATTGTTATAAATAAGAAAATTTATTTTTGGGTAGAGTTTTGTGCAGATCCCTGGATTCTAAGCTTGAGCAGAGGATAAACCAGGACACGATCCTAGAACGAGAGCTATGTCAGACTACGATCCCGGAACAACTTAAGGGGGAGTCTGTTAGAAAATGGGAGTTTGAAGATTGTAAAAGCCAGGTTTGAATGCTAGCTGCTGATGCTGTTAAGCTTAAGGAATCAAGAGATCTGATCAAGAGATAGAAGAAAAGAGATTGAGGATGCTTACAGTGTCAAATGTTTTGGAAAGAGTGAGAAAACAGATCAAGACTGAAGTTTACCGAAGACTCGACACTGAAGACTTCGTCAACATCCAAGGGGGAGTCTGTTGGTGCAAATGTCTGTCAACTTCATCTTGTATCGAGTCTTGTAATTAGATAGGATAAACCAGGGCTCGGTAGTCAAGAAAATAGGGTTTTAGTGTTGGTTGACCACTCCACATGAACTGGCAAAGCCAGTTCATATGAAGTGACCACTTCGTGTGAAGTGGCAAAGCCAGTCCATGTAAACTGGCAACATCTATAAATAGAAGCTCTTGGTAATTCATTTGTAAGGTTGCTGATTTCAGAGCCGAGGTGCTGTCGAACTGTCAAGTGATCTGTAAAGCTGTGAAATCAATAAACAAGGCATTTAAAAGGAATCTACGTGTTATACAAGCTATAATTAAGTCCGTATCATTGAATTCCGCCTTTGATATGGATTAGAACTCTTCTGATTGACTCATTCAGGTCGTACGACGATCCTACAAGTGGTATCAGAGCATTAAATGTTGCAGGTCATTTAGATATTCAATATTGTTTGTCACACACTTTTACGTATTCAGTTCGTTTAAACTGATCATTTGTTTGTGTATTTGCAGGTGATTCAAACTATACAAGGTGCAAATATCAAGACACAATTTGAAGATGTCAAGCGGTGGTGAAGAATTTTACAACACGTTTTACAATGCTTTTACTTCAGAATCATCTGAAAGAAGATCTGAAATAAGAGATTATTCAAAAGAGATTTCAGATAATTTGAAATACAACAATTTATACGAAAACCAATAGAAACCACCGAAATTAATGAATGTTGAAGATTATAACTGGTGGAAAAATCGTTTTGAGGGTTGGGTAAAAGCTTTTGCACCTGAAAGTTGGTTAAAATTAAAACAAGGATATAAAGAACCAACAAAAGAAGGAGGAAAGTTATTAACTGATGAAGAGTTCACAGAAAAAGATTTAAAAAATGTTGTAGTTGAATACAAAATGATTACATTGTTACATCAGTCAGTGAGAGAAGACATTATTTCACTACTTGAACATGAGAAAACATCAAAGGGTTTGTGGGAAGCTTTAGAAAGAAAATGTACTGGTGGTGAGCTGAGTATTAAAAACAAGCGTTCATTATTGAAAAAAGAATTTGATTTGTTTGCTTGTATGAAAGGTGAAACTGTTCTACATTTGATTGAAAGATTCTGTCATCTTAAATTTGAATTAAGAGTTGGTGTGTCAAAAATAATGAAGAGATCATTGATAAGTTGATAGAAGCTGTTCCAAATGAAGACGACTGGTTATACTATGTCATGATTCTCAAAAACAGCAATGATATGAGCAAGGTGACTCTAGACTGGCTGATTGAGAAACTTGAGGGGCATGATCTAGAAATCAGGAAACAAAACAAAATAGGAAGCCAGCTGTATAAACAAAATGTTGATTTATACTACAAAGGAAACATGTTTGATCAAAAGTCAAAAACGGGATTTAGTGCTGGAAGCTCAAGGGATTCATCTCAACAAAGTTCTTCAAGAGATTCGGGTTATCATTCAATTGGTTCAAATTCATCAAATCCAAACATAGTCAATTGCAATATCGCTATAGATCTGAAAAACTCTCAAAGTCTGAATGCAGAAGTTGCCAAGAAACAAATGGTGTTCTTAGCATCTGTCCTGGAATCGTATGAAAGTCTGATCCCGGGAAAAGTTGGAAACCCAAAAATGACTAAGGAAGATTATGATCAGATCGATCCAGAGGAGATGGAGCTAATGGATATTAAATGGTGCATGGCTAGCACAATGAGGCGAGCACAACGCTTCATGGAGATTACTGGAAGATCATCTTTGGGATCTGCTGATTTGAAATTGGGGTTCGATAAGGCAAAAGTTACCTGTTTCAAATGCAAACAGAAAGGACACTTCAAAAGAGAGTGTACAAACAGGGAAACTGACGAACCCACGAATCCATTCAGAGATGATTATTATAAGAAAGCAATTTATCATCGCAGCAGTGGATCATCAAATGTGAGTCAGAAATAGATCGATGAAGGGTCATCAAAGGAAAGATATAGGGCGATGGCAGTTATTCAAGACAATGAAGGTTATGACTGGAGTCAAATTCTTCCTGAAGAAGATTATGTTGGATCCGCATTTGTAGCCGATGCAGCTTATGAAAATTGGTGGAGAAGAGATAGTGCGAAATATGAGATTAGAAAGCTGAAAGAACCATTCAAAGAAGCTCGGAGAGCCAATAGATGGAATGCTGAACTGGAATGTTACATGGATCCACAGGGTAATCCAGTGGTTGATCCGGATAAGGTGGATTTTGATGCAGTAACAAATCTTTTTCCAGATCAGGACAATTATAATACAAGAAGGTTATCTAAAAAAGGTTATGAGGCTGATCTATTGAACAAAATAAAAGAAATTTTTGAAGCAAGTCTGCCAAAGGTGGTAGAAATGAAGAAGAGGAAATAAGAAGAGTTGAAAAGGCTAGTAGAAGAGGTGAAGATTCTGGCAAAGAATGATGTTGAAGAAGCACGGAAGCTTAACGAAAGGGGGAGCTTGAAGAAAAGGAGTCTGATCGAAAGAGAGTGCAACGGAAGACTGAAGACAGATTCACGGGGATTTTGTTCGAGAAAGAGGGAGTCTACGGTTGCTGATACCGTCAAAGTTTCAAAAAAGACTCAAAGAGAGAGAAAGACAAGACATTACGGGATTGACTGTGGCAATATCCAAGGGGGGGGGGTCTGTTAGTGCAGTATGTCTATCGCCTCCATCAATCAAAACCGTAGCAGAAATAGAAGAGATCTAGACTTTGTGTTACATGATGTAGTTAAAAGGGCAAGGTGGCAATATTGTAAATAAGGGGAAATCCCTTTTAACCTTGTGCCTATAAATAGGAGCTTTAGGCTTTAGTTTTAGAACTTTTGCTCATTTGACATTTTAGAGAGCTAAGCTTAGAGAGAGAGAAAGTCTAGAGAGAGAAAGTCTTCATAGGTGATTCACGGTGATTGTACTCGTCATATCTTTCAATAGAATCACATTAAATTGTACGTTCTTATGTTCGGTCACGTTTGTGTACGAATTCCGCACGTCACACGTTCGGTTCGCAATCGTTTCGGAGTCAAAACCAGTCCTAACAGTATTTACCAACCTCGGGCAGTTGTTGCGGAAATGACCCATTTCTCCGCAATTAAAACACGAACCAGGTGGGAATCTTGCAGCATTCCCTTGAACTTGTGTTGGAACCTGAGCAGCCTGATTCTGGCCCAAACGACAAATGTTGGCCAAATGCCCAAGTATACCACACGTAGTGCACTGTTTACAGGCCTGTTGGGCAACATGATGACCGTTGCATCTAACACAGTGAGGTGCGGTACCAGCATATTGCTTCTTCGCAGGAGGTAGGGCTGGTGGGTTCTGAGGGTTATGTGCAGTAACTGCAAAGTTTTGGGAAGCCTTGCGCTTCCTTGACTTTTTAGAAGACTCACCCTACTTCTTACCCTTACCCTTACCCTTACCCTGTGTAGAATCAGCTGACTTCTTTTTATCACCCTTACGGGTCAATTTACCCTTTCTGACCTGAGACTCGGTCAGAGTAGCAGACAACTCGATTGCTTGGCGAACAGTAGTAGGATTACTGCCCGTCACAATGTCTTGCACAGAATCGGGTAAACCATCGATATACCTCTCAATTGCCTTCTCCAACGGGGTAACCATCGTAGGACACAACAAACAGAGCTCCTTAAATCGATCCGTATAAGCACGGTGTTCTCCCCCGTCATATTTCAAATCATCGAATTCTCGTTCTAAAGCTCGAATCTCGTGACGGGGACAGAACTCTCTCATCGTGAGAGCTCGGAGCTCTTCCCATGTTTGTGCCATCGCCACATCGGTACCCCTAGCACGCATCACTCCGTTCCACCATGTAAGAGCACGCTTCTCGAACACACTAGATGCAAACTCAACCTTACGCTCATTCGGACATTGCACATGTCTGAATGTGCTTTCCAAACTTTCGAACCACTAAAGGAGCGCAGTTGCTCCTTGCGACCCAGAAAACTTCAAAGGCTTAGCAGAATTAAAATTCTTGAAACTACATTCTGCATTATTGTTGTTATTATTGTTGTTGTATAACTCGTGGATCTGGGTTATTACGCCAGGAAGCACTGCAGCCACTTGTTGAGCAACAAGGGCTGCGACTTCTTCAGCAGTAAAAGGTTGAGCATCACGTCGAGGAGGCATTGTCTAACAAGGAAACATGAGAAACGAGTGAGGTTGACAATTGGGAAAAACAAAAGAGGTATTGAAAACATCAACAAAACACAAGGAAGGCGATCATTCGTTTGTTACCACTTACAAACAAACGGCACGTAGTGACTAATCAAAGTAAATAGGTCATAATAATGTATCACCGAAGACATGCTCACCTATAAGTGAACACTCACCCCAAGAGTTCCCAGGTAAGAGTGATTGGTCCGATACTGCGGATTTGTACGAACACTCTAGCCTTAGACAGAAAACTCAGGGTACAGGCATTCACTCTTCCAGTTTGCACGTGTTCAAAATATTTTGACCCAAACTTTGACGAGATTTTGGAAACTAAGAGGGATCAAAACCTTGTAATTAATCATCCTAAAACAGATGATTAATTTTCAAGGCGGATTCGGAATTTGTGTTCTCGTTGTGGTTATCACCTAAGGATAGGTGACGGTATTGTTTTAAAATCTAAACGCAAGATAGCTCGCGGTAGGGTCCTAGAAAGTTATAGTCTAGGTCAAAGCATTACTAATAACCTAATTCCCTATAACCATTGGCTTTGATACCAACTCTTCTGTCACACCCTGACCACGTAAAACAACAAACCGTGGCGGAATTGTCGGGGAGTGTTGTAACAGAATCATCGTTTCACAACCATGTTAATTAAAAGTTTCGTTTTATTGATTCATTTAATAAATTACATTGTCTTAATACCAAACAAACAAATTAAACATCGTCTATTATCGTTATTAAGTCACTAAGGCCTCGTCCAGATCCTATGTGACTCATGCATCCTAGCAATCGATATCACGCAACACCACCTGAAACATATGTAAAAACAAAGTCAGCAAAGAGATGCTGGCGAGCACATAGGTTTTGTGAGAGTTTCAGATTCATGGCTCGTTTGTATGTTGCAGTACCTTATTAGACTACAAGAGTCAAAAGTACAAACCTCGTTTTGAAAAGTGTATTGCAACATAATTAACCAACTCAAATCAAGATGGTTATAGTTTATAAAATCTCGTAGCCATGATTCTTAACCCCAAAACATTTGTTTTAGTAACCCAATTCGTAAAACATTTCATATAAACTCGTTAATAAAACTCATATGGTTTATATCATTTCGAAAACCTCGTTGTGTGACATCGTTTCAAAATCGTTTCCCAAGTGAACTAAATAATGACATGAAATGTAATATGATAAAAGCACTTATATATAAGATGTACCAGCGGCGTATCTACCATGCTTTTATCATGCTACACCCATCCCATTATCTAATCACTACCCATAACCAATCGTTTATCTCGTTTAAGTCGTTTCAAATCGTTTAACTTGTTTCCAATTCGTATTCATTTTAATTGTGAAACTACTTTTGGTCATCTCGCTAATAACATTCAAACCTTCGTGACTCGACTATCTCGTTTCTCGTATTAACAAACCACCAAAGGGTAAGTTAACAATCATCAGATTTGGTCGTTACCTACATAACCCCCACACATAACCATGGGTGTAGTCTGATAACGGGATTTGTCAGATCCTATGGTACCATAACCTAGTACTGGTTGGCTTGATCAATGCTAATGAATGTCATTCGTTATGTAAATACGTCTAACAAGTTTGTTCACATTATCGAAATCGTTATTAGTTTAATATAAACCATGTTAATCGTTTTTGAAAACATCGTTAAAATATCGAAATTGTTTTAATACATATAAATCACCCCAAAACAAGTGAAAACAGTAAAATAGGGGAACTATGTACTCACTTTGAATAGAAGGGTATCCTTGATCTAAAGAACTTAGCGAAGCTCAGGCAAACCAAGGAAATTCAAGTAGTACCTAGTAATCGGATCACTAGTAAATAAATCGACACCTAAATCGGAAGATCGGATAGAATGAGGTCTTGTAAACCAAATGAGTGTTGGAACTCATGTGATATTGTTTAACAAAGCCTACACTCTAAATCGGAACCTAACCTAAGTGCTTTCGACCCGTTATGACCCATTAAGGTAGCTTACACTACTTTAACGCGTCGTTCGTGTAAACGCGCGTTCGAGATGTCTAACTAGTCCTATGACAAGTATTATATGCCTAAACATGCTTAATTATGTTGCATAATCAGTTAAGTGACATATGTTTAGGTTACATATGCTTAAAATCCAATTATGCATGAAAAGGGCATTTTGGTCATTTACCTAAGGCATATAAACTACCTATCATACTACTTAAACTACGTGACCATAAGGTATAACCTCGGAAGGTTATTCCCTATGCAACTATGGTCACTAATCATGCTTGGTCGGATCCTAATGATCGACCAAATGGGTCGAGTTCGAAAGTCTAAGCGGTGGTTTAGACCGCTTGACTTACGACTCTTAAACAAGCACTAAACTAAAAGTGACGAGCTAAGCATATTAAAACATGCTTAACTAATTTAGAAAAAAAGGTTTTGATATCAAAACAAAGTGTTTTGATACCCAAGAGTAGTTTGGTTGCAAAATACGCTTAAATGCGCATTTTGACCGAAACTACGACTCGCCACTACACCTAGTCAACGTGGTAATCAGTAGGTATAGTCACTAGGGACTATAACCATCGTGATTATGCTCACGTTGCGAAGTTCAAACGAACTTCTTGTTGACCATTGACTGGTCAAAGCTGAAAGTCAAACACTGTTTGACTTTCAAGCTAGGAAAGCAAAAAAAAAGAATGAAGGAAGGAAGGAAGGAAGGAAGCTTACAAAGGGTCCTTGCTTGAACTTGATCTTAAAATTATCAGGTATGAAGTTATAAAACCTCAACTTAGAGAATTTAGATCAAGTGTGAGTTGCAACAAGTGATATGCTAGGCTATTTATACTTGTCATGAACTCGCAAGATCGAAACAAGTGTTTGTGTGGCCATCAAGTATTAAATCCTAGCCATACAAGTGTTATGAGCAGCTTAGAAGCCTTGGGGAGGTGTTAACTTGGTCCCCAAAACATGAAAATTGCGTACAAGGGCCTCAAGAACGAGCTGGGAGGCTGCTGTGAAGTTTCTGCTGAACTGGGCACTTTTTTGCACCCCGCGTAAGCTGAGAGACCAGGCTTACGCGGCCCGCCTGGGTAATTATCCAGAAATTGCAGTTTAGTCCCTCCACTTGAGAAACTTGTGTTTTGATGCATTTTTGACACGTTTAAGCCCCGTTACCCTCATTTCAAGGCTCTAAAAGGAAGTTAAAGTATAGGGAACTTAAAATATGCTTAAAAACATCTCGGATGTCAGCTCGTTTGGTCGTACGGTCGCGTTGTTCGTTAAATTACGACGAAACTCAAACAGACGCGAAAATGATCCAAATTAAACGACGAATGGAATTTTTGCATGCCAATCACTAAAATAAAAATATTTTAGTGTCTACAAAAATTTTGGGTGTCCAGATGTGGTCAGAAAGTAAGATATGCGCGAAAATGCAAACTTACGTCGTTTTTGACACTTTTAGTCCCTGTAAGATTAAATAAGCATGTTTTCGCACACCGAACCCCTCAAAGCTTATTTCTAAGCTATGTTTAGGTTATTTATGGTATGTTTAGCTTATGATCAAGTACCGGACTGTTCGATACCATACGAATCGGTATAGTTTCGCAGTTTGACATAAATAGTCCCTGCGATCGAATAGACTTGTTTTCAACACACCAAACCATCCAAAACTTATTTCTAAGTTATGTAAAGGTTATTTAGGGTATGTTAAGCCTATGTCACTATTTCGGAGTGTTTGTCGCGTTAAACTGACTGCGTTTATGCACCAGTTTGCGTATAACCTTCCAGAAAGCGATTTAAAGCTTGAAATCGGAATCGAATCAAATCGTAAAATTATCAAACACAAATACACACATAATAACACCAGAACACATTGTTTTATTGATAATTGACATTGTTTTACATTGTACATCGATTACAGAGCACAGTTGTCACACTTTGAAGGTTCAAAACCTTATAATAAATAATCCTAGAACAGATGATTAGTTTTCAAAGCGGATTTGAAATTTATGTTCTTGTTATGGTTGTCAGCTAAGGATAAGTGACGGTATTGTTTTAAGATCTAAACACAAGAATCTTGTGTTAGGGTCCTAGGAAGGTTATAGACTAGGTCAAAGCATTACTAATAACCTAATTCCCTATAACCATGAGCTCTGATACCAACTCTTCTGTCACACCCCGACCGCGTTAAAACAACGAAACCGCAGCGGAATCGTTGGGGAGTGTTGTAATAGAATCATTGTTCCATAACACACGGAAATTTGAAGTTTTTTTATTTAAAGATTAACCATTTACATTGTCTTGAAATTTAATCAAACAAGTTAAACATAGTCTATTATTGTTATTAAGTCACTAAGGCCTCGTCCAGTCCTAAGTGAACTTGCATCCTAGCAATCAACATCATTCAATCAACACCTGAAACATATGTAAAAACAATGTCAGCAAAGAAATGTTGGCGAGTACATAGGTTTTATGAGAGTGTCGGATTCATGGCTAGTTTACATGTTTCAATACCTTATTAAAAACCTTGTTTTGAAAAGTGTATAGTATTGCAACATAATTAACCAACTCAAATCAAGTGGGTTATAGTTTATAAAATCTCATAGCCATGATTCTTAACCCCAAAAACATTTCTTTAAGAAAACCGAATTATAAATCATCTCGTTAATAAAACTCGTATGGTTTATATCTTTTAGAAAACATCATTGTGTGACATTGTTTCAAAATCGTTTACCTAAGTGAACTAAATAACGCCACGGTATGTAATACGATGAAAACACTTATATATAAGAAGTACCAGCGGCGTATCTACCATGTTTTCATCACATTACACCCATCCTGTTATCTAAACACTAACCAAAACCAATCGTTTGTTCAATTCGTTTAACTCGTTTAAATTATTCCAAAATCGTTTAACTCGTTTAAGTCGTTTAAATCATCCTCGTTTTAATTGTGAAACTACTTCTGGTCGCCTCGCTAATAACATCCAAACCTTCGCAACTCGCCTATCGCTTCTCGCATTAACAAACCACCAAAGGGTAAGTTAACAATCACAGATTCAGTCGTTACCCACATACCCCCCATACATAACCATGGTTTCAGTCTGATAACGGGATTTGTCAGATCCTATGGTACCATAACCTAATACTGGTCGGTTCGGCCAAAATTAATGAATGTTATTTGTTATGTAACTACTCCCAACAAGTTTGTTCACATTATCGAAATCATTATTAGTTTTATATAAGCCATATCAATCATTTTTGAAACCATCGTTAAAAACATCGAAATCATTTAACACATATGAATCACCCCAAAACATTTGAAAACAGTAAAATAGGGGAACTATGTACTCACATGAGAATGCTTAGAAGTCTTGAATAACAACCAAGCAAGGCTAGAGGGATCACAGAAATCAATCGACACCTAATATAAGTAACTATATTAATAAACCGGACCTAAATCGGAAGATTGGATAGGATGAGGTTTCGTAAACCAAATGAGTATTGGAACTCATATGACATGGTTTAACAAAGCCTACATACTAAATCGAAACCTAACCTAAGTGCTTACGACCCATTACGGCCCGTTTAGGTAGCTTACGCTACTTTAACGCGTCGTTCGCGTAAAACGCGTTCGGATTGCCTAACTAGTCCTATGACAAGTATTATATGCCTTAACAAGTCTAATAATGTTACCTAATCAGTTAAGTGACAAAAGTTTAAGTTACATATGCTTAAAATCCAATTATGCATAAAAAGGGCATTTTGGTCATTTACCTAAGGCATATAAACAACCTATCATACAACTAATTAAACGAAGTGACCATAAGGTATAACCTCGGAAGGTTATTCCCTATAGAACTATGGTCACAAAATATGTTTGGTCGGATCCTAATGATCGACCAAACGGGTCGGGTTTGAAAGTCTAAGCGGTTGTTTAGACCGCTTATCTTACGACCCTATATAAGCACTAAACTAAAAGTGACGAGCTAAACATGTTAAAACATGTTTAACGGAGTTAGAAAACAAGTTTGATATCAAAACAAAAGGTTTTGATACCCAAGAATAGTTTAGTTGCAAATTACGCATAAACACGCATTTTGACCGAAACTATGACTCGCCACTATGCCTAATCAACGTGGTAATCAGTAGGTATAGTCACAAGGAACTATAACCATCGTGATTACGCTCACGTTGCGAAGTTCAAACGAACTTCGTGTTGACCAAAGACTGGTCAAAGCAGAAAGTCAAACACTGTTTGACTTTTATGCTTGAAAAACGATAAAAGCATGAAAGAAACTTACAAAGGGTCCAAGCTAGGAAGATCTTGATCCAATTTGCTCAGGTATGAAGTGTTAAACCTCAACTTCGAGCAATTTGAATCAGATTTGTGAGTTGCAAGGAATGAAGGTGTGGGTATTTATAGAAATCCCACAACCTTTAGGATCGTTCTTCGCATTTTGTGCTTCGATCTAGGCCATACACTTGGGTACATGGTTTTAGAAACAATGGGGACACTAAAAACCATCAAAATCCAGCCCATAGAGTGCAAAACCTTGGGTTAAAACCATCAAAACCAGCCCCAAGACCAGATTCAATGTTTCTGCCCAGATAGGGTTTTGGCTACCCATGACAAAAATAGCCTAGGCTGTCGCGCTTCGCCATACCCTCAGATCAGAACTTTCAAATTTGGCAAAACAGGCCCCTACATGCTTAAAACTTGATTTTTGATGCATTTAACCCCCGTTAACCTCATTTCAAGGCTCTAAAATGAAGTTAAAGTATAGGGAACTTAAAATATGCTCAAAAACATCTCGGATGTCGGTTCGTTTGGTCGTACGGTTGCGTTGTTCGGTTAATTACGACGAAACACGAGCGGACGCGAAAACGATCCAAATTACGCGACGAATGGAATTTTATCATGCAAATCACTAAAATAAAATATTTTAATGATTACATAAATTTTGGATGTTCGGATATATTCAGAACGTAAGATATGCGCGAAAATGCAAACTTATGCACTTTTTGACGCTTTTAGTCCCTATTGATCAAATAAGTTTATTTTTGCACACCAAACACCTCTAAGCCTATTTCTAAGCTATGTAAATGATATTTAGGGCATGTTTAACTTATGATCAAGTTCCGGAATGTTCGTTACAGTACGAATCGACATACTTTTGCAGTTTGTTGAAATTAGTCCCTGTAAGCGAATAAACTTGATTTCGACACACCAAACCTTCCAAAACTTATTTCTAAGTTATGTAAAGGTTATTTAAGGTATGTTAAGCCTATGTCACTATTCCGGAGTGTTTGTCACGTTAAACGGATTACGTTTACACATCAGTTTGCGTATAACTTTCCAGAAAGCGATTTAGAGCTCGAAATCGAACAAGAATTGATATGTGCAAATGATACACATATTTATACAAATCCCAAGTATGAAATATAATATTTCATTGGTTTGGTATTTTTTTGATGGCCGTGGAGGCACAGATGTCACATTTGAATAGTACGCTCGGTCTGTCCATCCGTTTGAGGATGAAAGGCCGTGCTAAGATTCAAATGAGAACCCATAGCGGACTGAAAGGTTTGCCAAAGACGTGAAGTAAAACGACCATCACGGTCAGAGATTATGTCAAGAGGTATGCCATGACGGCATATAATCTCATCGGTATAGATTCGAGCAAGTTTCTCCACTTTATAATCTTCACGAATAGGAAGAAAGTGGGCTGATTTGGTCAAACGATCAACGATCACCCAGATACTATCGTGACCAAAAGGTGTTCGAGGTAGTTTGGTAATAAAGTCCATAGCGATGCTATCCCATTTCCAAATAGGGATTTCAGGCTGTTCTAAGAGTCCTGAAGGACGTTGATGTTCAGCCTTAACTTTTGTGCAAGTAAGGCATTTGGAAAAGTATGTAGCAATGTCCTTCTTCATACTAGGCCACGAATAAGTCATACGCAAATCATGGTACATCTTATCAGCGCCTGAATGAATAGAGTAACGGGATTTGTGAGCCTCATTCATAATGAGCTCACGGAGATTATCGCGATCTGGCATCCAGATGCGATTTAGATAGTATTGAAGTCCATCAGACTTAGTTTCGAGTTGATCCATAGTAGCACCACATATTTCAACAAATAGACTACCTTCATTAGCTGACGCATACTGAGCTTCATGAATACACACATGGAGATCACTAGAGATACGAATAGCCTTAACATGAGTTTTACGACTAAGAGCATCGGCCACTACATTCGCCTTGCCAGGATGATAGCGAATTTCGCAGTCGTAGTCGTTAAGCAATTCCACCCAACGTCTCTGTTGCATGTTCAGTTCCTTTTGGTTAAAGATATGTTGAAGGCTCTTATGGTTAGTGAAAACCACACACTTAGTACCATACAGGTAGTGTTGCCAGATCTTTAACGTAAACACAACTGCACCAAGCTCCAGATCGTGAGTAGTATAGTTTTTCTCATGCACTTTGAGTTGACGAGAGGCATAAGCAATAACCTTGTCCCGTTGCATGAGCACACAACCCAAACCACGGTTCGAGGCATCACAATATACCATGAAATCATCATTCCCACCAGGGAGAGTAAGAATAGGAGCGTTACATAAAAGGGTCTTGAGAGTCTGAAAAGATTCCTCTTGCTCAGGACCCCAAGCAAAAGGTCTCTCTTTCTGGGTTAACGAAGTGAGAGGAACGGCGATCTTAGAAAAATCGGGGATAATAACCCGCCAATCCTAGGAAGGAATGAACCTCAGATGCAGACTTAGGCGTACTCCAATTCTTCACAGCTTCGATTTTTGAAGGGTCAACATGAATACCTTGCTTACTAACGACATGACCAAGAAATTGCACCTTATCAATCCAAAACTCACACTTAGAAAATTTAGCATACAAACTCTCACCACGTAGAAGTTCAAGCATCAAGCATAAATGACGAGCATGATATGCTTTATTTTTAGAATAAATAAGAATATCATCAATAAAGACTATGACAAAACGATCTAAATAAGGTTTACACACACGATTCATAAGATCCATGAACACAGCGGGCGCGTTAGTCAATCTGAAAGGCATAACTACGAACTCGTAGTGTCCATAACGAGTACGAAAAGCAGTTTTGGGTACATCATCTTCGAGAACACGAAGCTGATGATATCCAGAACGAAGGTCGATTTTTGAGAAGCAGGACGCGCCTTGTAGTTGGTCAAATAGATCATCGATACGAGGGAGAGGATAACGATTTTTAATGGTAAGCTTATTAAGTTCACGGTAGTCGATACACATACGAAACGAACCATCTTTCTTCTTGACGAATAACACGGGAGCACCCCACGGGGAGGTACTTGGACGAATGAATCCCTTGTCGAGCAAATCTTGTAGTTGGCTGGATAATTCTTGCATTTCGGAAGGTGCAAGTCGATAAGGAGCCTTGGCGACAGGAGTCGCACCAGGTATGAGATCGATACGAAAGTCAACAGATCTAGGAGGAGGAAGACCAGGAAGATCTTCGGGAAAGACATCAGGGAAGTCACACACCACTGGAACGTCGCTTATGCTCTTCCCCTTGCCCTTCTGTTCCACCACGTGGGCCAAGAAGGAAAAGTTCTATTTACGTAAGCATCTGTTCGCTTGAGTGCATGACATCAACTTCAGTCCTCTCGAAGGTCAGTCTCCATAGACGTGCACAATATCACCGAACGGAAGAGGTAGACGAACAAATTTCTCGTGACAAGCAATCTCGGCATGATTCTTACGCAACCAATCCATACCGATTATGACATCAAAACTACCCAATTGCATGGGTATTAGATCAATAGTAAACACGTGGTCGTTAAGAGTCAAGGAACAACCACCGAGAATAGATTCAACTAGAATCGATTTACCATCGGCAATCTCCACCGAAAACAACTAACGTAACTTAGAGCGTGCACAGTTTAGTAAAGATTCAAATTCTACGGACACAAAGCTTTTATCGGCACCAGTATCGAATAGTATCGAAGCGTAAAGGTTATTAACGAGAAATGTACCATTAACGACGTCATTGTCGTTATAAGCTTGATTAGCATTAAGATTGAACGCTCGCCCACGAGTGGCTGGCTGTTGATCCTGATTTAACTGAGGACATTGATTACGGAGGTGAGTAGTATCTCCACACTTGTAGCATGCGTGAACAGCGTTGACTGGCCTTGGATTCTGCTGAGGACCTGGAAGAGCTGGTAAGGCTGCCTGAACTGGGGCTTGCTGAGCTGGTTGGGTTGGGTTGACTTGACGGCAGTAAGGTATCGTGTGACCATAGCGATTGCAGTTGGTACACAAACGACATGCAGAAGCAACAGGATGATGAAAGTTGCAAGTCGCACACTTAGGGTGTGGACCAGTGTACTGCTTCTTGACTTCAGGAGCAGTGGGATTTGGGATAGCAGCAGCAGGAACAGGTTTAGTAGCAGGGTTTGCAGCAGGAACAATGGCATTGCATCCTGAACCCTGTGACTTTCTCCTCTTGTTATTGCTACCACTCGGCTGCTGGGTAACTTGATGTGCAGACTTAGAGGGAGCAGGAGTAGCAAACTGCTTATCACGAACGTGGTTGTTGTTGAGACTGGCTGCAAGATGGTAGACTTCCTCAATAGTTTCGAGCTGGGCTGCTTCAATAGAATCACGCATAGCAGGAGGTAGACCATTGATGTACTTGGTTATCATACGCTTAGGAGTAGAAACCAAGTGAGGAACGATCAAGCTGAGCTGCTTGAAACGAGTAGTATAAGCCAGATTATCATCACCAATCTGCTTCAAGTGCCAGAATTCTTCTTCAAGCTTTAGTTGTTCATGGGGAGGGCAGAACTCAAGCATCATTAGCTCACGCACTTCAGCCCATGGAAGAGCATAGGCTTCATCATTAGAACGGATGTTTCTCTCATTTGACCACCACTCAAATGCCCTACCTTGAAACATTCCCGTCGCGCTCCTAGTCTTTAGATGCTTTGGGCACTCGCTGTTAATGAAGGTAACCTCGATGCTGTCAAACCACTCGAGCATAGCGGTCACCCCATCACTGCCCGTGAAAAGCTTAGGGTTGCAAGAGATGAAATGTTTGTAGTTGAACTTAGTGGGCTTTAGCTTCTCGCCCTTCGATTCTACAAAGGATGGAGGAGTGTTTGATCCTTGGATCTCAGAGACGATCTTTGGAACGACTCGAGCGATCTGATCGGCCATAAAGGACATCATCTTTTTCTGAGACTTCTCCCTGGATCTCTTGAGAGTGTCGGATAGCTTACGAGAAGACATCTAAAGATCCAACAAGAGGATCGTATAAGTCTAAAGCCTCACAGTATAGATTCACACACGATAGATTAAAGACTCAAGGTTCAACTAGTTTCACGTAGATTAAAGATTCAAGTTTCCAATAAGTTTCATAGATTTCAATAGTTTCCAATAGATTCATCACCCGCAAGCCCACGACCTTGGCATGGCATGTTATACGAAGTTTGGCAACATGTCAGAAACGCTTATATATAGGAAGTACCAGCGGCGTATCCACCATACTTCGGGCACATCGCTTCCACCTAGTACTCGATGTCATGTTACGTGTCGCAATTTCCAGACATAACAACACACTCATCATCATCATACACACGTAGATTAAACCAGTAGATTCACATAGATTAGCCCAATAGATTCACTTAGATTATCCATTAGATTCATAGATTACCCAATAGATTCGCATAGATTACTCAATAGATTCACATAGATTACTACATATATTAGAGTTAACAACCTCATCACAATCTACCAACAACGAATTCCCGCATGACACGTGCTACGAAAGTTCGGCAACATGACGGAAGCACTTATATATAGGAAGTACCGGCGGCGTATCCACCATGCTTCAATCATGCCACATCCGTCTCATCATCGGTGTCATGCTTCGTTAACCATAACATTAGATTCTGTCATATCTCACAAAGCTTTCACGTAGACTAACCAAATAGATTCAACAACTTCAACCCGGGTCCACAAAACTATGAACTTCACTTAGCGAATGGTACGAAGGTTCGGTAACATGCCAGAAACACTTATATATAGGAAATACCAGCAGCGTATCCACCATGTTTCGGACATGCCACGTCCGCCTCGTCTTTGGCGCTAGGCTACGTTTCGTATTTTGTTTCTCAAAACAACACATACTTAGATTACGCATAGATTACGCTAGAGTACACATAGATTCCACATAGATCACACAAATAGTTTCCCATAGTTTAGATTTCATCATTCTCATCACCGGTCTGCAAACACTAAGTTTCGCATGGCACGTGGTACGAAAGTTGGTAACATGCCGGAAACACTTATATATAGGAAGTACCAGTGGCGTATCCACCATGTTTCAGACATGTCACTTCTGTCTCGTATTTCTATGCCATGTTACGTTTAGTGTCTCACACCCACAATAACACATAGATTCATCAGATAGCTTCACATAGTATCATAGTTGATCAAGATTTCCACATAAAATAAAGCTTCATAAATTTAGTTTGATTCCGAGATTAGAATTTATGTTTTAGATTGCGGACACACGTGCGAGTTGTGTAAAAAGCCTCGAAAGAAACGAAGAATCAAGTTTAAAACCACACATAAAATCGAGATAACATAAAAGGTAGGCTCGTAAAAACATAGGATTGTTCCGGGTAGAAGAACGGTGACTAATCAAAGTGATTCGAACCCCTTTCGAATTGAGGCAACGTGTCTTGACTTACTTAGACAAATACGTCATCGATGTTAAGCCTACGATATTTGTCCTTTTGGTCATTTCACGTTCCTAATTGATTGGGAATTTCGAGACTTTGGCGAGACATGAAAATATCAAGGAATGGGACTAGCTATCAAGGTCTGAGTTTTACCTCTATCTTGACAACATCGTACCCTAATAGCATCAGTACTTATCAACAGAAAAGACCTACTAGAATACAATAAGGAAACTTCCCATCAAGGTTCGGATGTCACTCCTGACTTGAGGGTAAATCTTGTGCAAAATACGAACACTGATTAGCAGTGTTTTCAAAGTATCAAGTGTATATTGTGTCAGCCTTAGGAAAGGCATGTAAGTTTAACAGGAAAATGTGCTGCTAGGAAGCAGATATGGTAGAATGCATAAGTCTTAAACGACAGATAAGAATCAAGATTCCTAGAACTATAGACTAGGGCAAGTATTCCTACTTATCCTAATTCCCTATAGTTATGGCTCTGATACCAAATCTGTCACACCCCAACCGATGGCGGAAACATCGGGGTGTGACACTAAGCGTTCAGATTGCTCATGAGATTCCATAACACTAGATATTTCAATATAGATTAAATTCATTTCATAATAGTTGTCTAAAGTATCAACCACAAAACACCAATTACAAACCATCATCAAAATAGTTTTCAAAATTTCTAGTTTAGCTATGATGTGTTTCTAAGCAGCATCCTAGCAAGTTCATGAATCCTAGCATCCTGTCAGCCTACAACATGTATTAAAATAAAGTCAGTACAAAAACATACTGGCAAGTATACAAGTTTGAGTATATAGCATAATATATTAAAAGACTCATATCCATCATGTAAATGATAAAAATAGTTTCAGCCATGCTAGTGTTCGCAGTCCAAGTGATAGCCCAAGTGTCCCAATGCTTTGGTGTTTTCCCAAGACTCAAGGAAAACTAGAATCCTCCTAACAATACCCCCGAGAATAATGGGGAGGTGCATCTTCCTATAGCGCTACTATTGTTAAGGCGGAACTACACACAGGGATTAAACGTTCACATAGCATAAAGAATCAAGAATCAATAATCACAAGTATCAAGTTTCACATTCAGGATAGAGTTTAGATTCAAAAGTATCATGTTTCAAGTTTCATAGAATACATATTGCATCCCAAAAGTTTAAAACAAAAAGGAATCGAGTATACTCAAAGTGATTGCTTAACAGTTCAACTGTTATTGGATCAAAGGGAACTCTTTAGGTTTAGCCTGATTAGATTACAATTGATAAGCGTCGGACAGAATAACAAGATTCTTGCAAGTGTCGGATCAGTCACCTGATCAGATGGCCATCCGATCGGATGGTCATCCGGTCGGATGACATATGGGTGTTGGGATGGACCACCATCCGATCGGATGGTCATCCGTACGGATGGCCATTTGATCGAATGGTTATTCGATCCAAGTGTTGAGATTCCAAATGTTTAACCAAGTGTTCAGACCAGGTCTTTCGATCGGATTTCATGTGCAAGTTTCAAAGTTCAAAGTTTCAGATTCAGAATAGTTTAAGCATAGAAGGTTTGAAAGACACATGCCACCTCGATCGGATGGTCGTTCGATCGGACGACAGTCCGATCGGATTACCATTCGATTGAGAGGACCTTCTCCCATTTCACAAACCTTGTAAAGTTTCCGAGTTTCGAGTTTAACGGTGACGGCATGGTACCTATTCAGACAACGGTAAACGCGTCATTACCCAGGCCGTCTGATCGGATGGGAATCACCCCAGTCCGATCATGCGTTTGCTCTTGACGGAGTTTATGTCGGAATCCGTACTCCGGCCATCTTCTCCGGCGATGATCCATTTCCAAGCCGTCTCCAGACTAATCATTAAGTCTACAGTCCGTTTAGATCCGGATTCCACCGTTTTAAGTAAAGTTTTAAGAAAAGATGAAGGAAAATCATGAGTTTAGCTGAAAAGTCTTGATTTAGCAAAGATTCGGTGTAATAACACATGAAATTCCTTAGATCTGAGCTAGATCTCGACTATAATGACATCACACAACAGTTTGTACAAACCACCATGATGACGTCACCCTCAAGAGCTCAAATCTCAGAGATTTCACGGTGAAAAATGCGCTTTCAAAGAAGATTCGTGTAGAGGATAGTGTATAGATCAAAGATGTACAAGAATCAAGTGTAAAACGTACCGAAATCGCCGAGAAATGGAAGACTGGTCGAAGGAGGCTATCATATCAGTGAAGAATGATGTGACAGGTCCTATTTATAGTGTGAGATAAAGATAAAGGTGGTGTGGCAGTGGATCGGATGGAACTTCGATCGAGTGGCCCTCAGATCGGATGGTCATCCGATCAGATGGTCATCCGATCGGATTGCCATTCGGTCAATCCCATCCTTTCCACTTTTTGTCTTTGGTTCGTTTTGCCAGTTAGGTTAAGCGTTGCGTAACATTGTGTAATAGTATCACATAACTAGATTATATTATTAACATAAAAGTTTCCAAGTTTCATAGTTTCCGCCAGTGACAAGTCTCCAGTCTCTCGTTCAAGCAAGTCTCAAGTTTCACGAGTCTCAAGAGTCAAGCACCAAAGTATCAAGAATCAAGAATCTATCTTCCAAGTATCAAGTATCAAGAATCAAGCCTCAAGAATCAAGTATCAAGAATCTAGTTTCATAGCATTAAGAATCAAGTGTCTATAGTTAAGTATCAAGTTTCATAGTATTAAGTATTAAGAATCAAGATTCAAGAATCAAGAATCTTGCTTAAGTATCAAGAATCGTAGTATTAAGAATCAAGCCTCATAGAATTTAGATTCACCAAGTTTCAAGATTCAAGCACCACAAGTATCAAAATTGTCAAGAATCACATAGTTTAGGGACTAAAACTGACAATAGCTAATAAGTTCAGGGACGCAGGCATTACATTTAAGACGTAGATTAACTTAATTAGGCCTTTGGAGTGCTTAGGAACGTCTATTCGGCTCTATAGTACGCGTATGACGGCCTGCGGGAAACCTGCGGAATATTAAACGGTAACGAAGTGAAATCGTATGAAATACTGACAATGCCGACAGATATGAATTTTATACTTATATATTTAGTCTAGCGAATTTATCATGCTTCCGTACGTCACAAAGCGCAAACCTGAACGAAAAACGCGACTGTAGGAACGCACCGTCAACAAAACGGAAGCATCGGAGACACGTAACACCTCCAAAACTTAGACTTTACGATATATTTAGATTCATTATTATATTTTTATAATCGTAGTCAAAACCGGATCGAAAAACGGTTTAAAAATGGCCAATGACGCAAATTACGCGATTTTTACGCAACCGACAGTTAAGCACGACAACAACGACTATCGGTACTATTTCATATATTTTTAAAGCTAAAATTTTATTTTAGGACATTCCATGGAGCTCGGGTTCGTAAATGGATCTCGTAGAAGTAACGGGCCGCTTGAAATACGAGGATTGGGCTTGTGGACCTTGGGCCCAAGCCCATTAAGACACTATAACCCCAAGTATAAAAGGGGCCTTATCCATTCATTTCAACATATCAGACACACACATGCACACCTCGTTCTCTCTCTCTCTCTCCGGCGAAAGGCCGATGGCCGGACACCGGCGACACCCGGCGGAGCCGGCGACGACCAGTGGCTGAGACGTGGCGGCGACGATGACTTTTCCAGCGACCCTTTTTCAGCGCGTGGTGGCACGTACCCCACCAAATCGGACCTCCCGGTCGTGTTTCCGGCGTTGGTTTACCCCTACGAGCAACAGATGCTTCGGTTTTAGCTCTGGCAGTCCGATGACATCCTTTTTCCGGTAAGCTACAGTCCTTTCTTTTCATTTTCTTTTAGATCCGACTCGATCCCTGTCTTTCTGGCCTGTTTAGTGTCGTTTCAGGTGATGGTGCTGGGTCGGTTAATGACGTGGGTGGTGGGTGTCGGAGCCGTCCTGCGCCAGAGTAGCCGGCGGTGACGGCGGTGGTGGTACGACACCAATGCCAGCGACAAAGGTGGTGGTTATTAATTTGTTTCGACTCGTATACGGGTTAGATTGGTTTATTCCTGGTTATACAGGAAGCTAAAGGAGTGCGGTGTCGGTTCGGGTTCGGTTAAACCCACTCAAATCAGCAGCTTCGTGACGGGTTCGGGTCTCGACTCAGTCCAACTCGGTTCGACTCAGTGCATTTCGGATCGACTCAGTCCAACTCAGTTCGACTCAGTGCATTTCGGGTCTCGACTCAGTCCAACTCGGTTCGACTCAGTGCATTTTGGCTCGACTCAGTCTAACTCGGTTCGACTCAGTGCATTTTGGCTCGACTCAGTGTATCTCGGTTCGACTCGGTGCATTTCGGCTTAACTCAGTCAACTCAGTCCACCCGAGTTAACTCAGTTGACTCGGTCAACTCAGTCAAACCTTTCGGCAAATCGACACGAGGATTGGTAAAGAATTAGTGACGCGATTTATTTAATTATGTTTTATATAGTTTTAACGTCTCACGTGAAAACGAGCTCTCGAACCGGACAAATCGATGACTTATTAGTTAAAAATTTACTCGGAATTACTTATTGTCGTGTTTATATAAATTGATTATATACATATACATTGTTGAATCTTGATTGAATTTTGAAAATTATAACGACAACTTGTGTTGTCGGGGCGTCCAAAACCGAGGAAACTCTGCCCGTTTTTCAAGAAAATCCGTAAAAATATGTTTTTATTATAAAACAGAATCATCATATTCAAATAATCTTTATAAAAACAAATACAAACATATAATTACTTTCGACGACGCTTTACCACATACGAAAACGATGATTCTTTTATTAAAAATAAATATAGTTATATATATATTATTTCAAACATCAAACGACTCTTATTCTTTTATAAAAATAAATATAGTTTATATATTTATTTCAAACATCAAACGACTCGTATTCGTTTTATAAAATAAATATAGTTTATATATTTATTTCAAATACCGTACAACGCGAATTCTTTTATAAAAATAAATATATTTTATATATTTATTTCAAACGCCAATCAACTCGTATTCTTTTAAAAAATAAATATAACTGTCATATTTATTTTAAACGACCTCAACACGAAAACTCTATCAAATAAATAGAAGTTTTTATATTTATTTCAAACGCCTAAATGGCATATACATATATTTTGATACTTATCATACGAGACACAACAGATAATACGAGTTTGTTATATATTATTTTCATACGATTACTCGATACATACATGTACGACGTCTCGAGACGACTAACGCGTTTTTAACAATATATTTATGTATTTCTATATACATATTTATATTATTTTAAATCCCTCGAGAACTAAGTCTTTCCAAGACTTATCAATGATACCGACATTAGACAAAACTTAACAAGTATAACTTAATCATTTTTATTAAGTTAACAACGTATCAACGAATCGTTCGGTTAACGATTCTGTAGAGCTCGGTGATACGTAGTTTAGTTACCGCATTTGCTTAGAAACTTATAAGATATTCCGTGTTAGGAATATTGTAAGAATGCACGCTAGCGAGTCACGCCTTGGAAACGACATCATGAAGTCGTATTTAGCTAAGCTTTGCATAAGGAAATCCAGGTGAGTTCATAACCCCCCATTTTTTTTTCTAGTTTTACATTTCTACAAATGTTTTCAGGGGTGGAAAGACATGCAAGTTTTGCAAAAATAAACAATTTTTCAATGAACGAAAACTCATATTTCTAAACCATGTTACGAATGGATTACAAAGAACTCAAATGGTTTACGAACGATTTATACTAAATATACCGGTTTTACAAAACAAATGCGTACTTTCGAAACGTGCATAATTTTCATGAATAGGGACGGGATCGTCCTAGTTATAACAACGGGACTGCGTTGGTCTGCGTTTGAAGAACAGGACACCCAGAGAGTTCATGTCCCCCTTTTCTTTTAACTGTTTTCGGATTTATAACTTTCGGGGGTGAAATAAATGTTTCAAATGGTATGGTATAGCTAAGGAATGAACTGTTAGATCATGTGAATGGGTAGGCGCATACATAAGACCATTAATCTTTGTATAAAGACCGAGGGGCATAAGTGGTAGATCTATCTGGGTGTTGCGAGCCCCACCCATGGGTCCGGGAGTGGCCGAATGTGGTGACTATGTCGTTCCAGCCGGGTGGCCCGGTACAAAATCCGCTAGGTTTGAGCCTTCCTACGCCATTGCACACATATTAATGTCGTCGCGAAACATTAATGATCTGTTCATAGACGCTGTTATGGGTGATTTTCCGCTTATATATCCTGAATAATATTCTGACTATGTTCATTTTTGTTGTGATCAGGATACCGGATCAGGATATTGGTAACATCCTGATGTAGTATCCTGGTAGTGACTAATTAACTCACGTGCAGATTAATGGTACAAGTCTATAACGTTCAAGTGGACTTCTTCTCCCAAAGACTTGGGCAAATCTGTTAAATTATGGACGTTGAAGCCGGAAGACATGGACTACAACGTTCACAAAGGGAATATTCGTTATATCCTGGATTTGTAGGCTAGTTAGTTAGTTTTGTTTGACTATAAATAGGAGTGATCGTATCAGATAAGGACACACAATCTCTCGAACTCTCTTTCTCTCTAGTTGCAAACACTCACAACACACTTACACTTGTATTCAAATTCATTGTAACACTTAGTTGATCCGCATCATATCCTGCACTGTATCCTGATATTTGAAGCAATAAGAAGAACAAGGCAGCTGCGATTGTCAGCTCCCGAGGTTTTGTGTCGGCGATCTAGATTGATCAAGGGCTTTCCTCGTACATCCCCTGTCACCCTTTCCATTTTTGCTCATTGTTTGATTGTAGATACAGCTCGATATCCTGAGCCGTATCCTGAAAACTGTTTTTGCAAACAACTAAATCAACACATTTTCGATACACACTATTAGCACACTACCTCACATAACTAATTTGATCACTTAATTCCTTCGGTAATTTTTGACCAAAACAATTTGGCGCCCACCGTGGGGCAAGTGGTGCTATTTCTACTAAAAACTTTTGCAAAATCATTACTTGGTTTTCTATTTTCAAAACTTTTTGCTACACTATTTTCAATGGCCTCAAGATCAAACATGAGCTCTTCTACCGTATCTACTACAACATCTGCAACGATTGGTTCGGTGCTTCCACCACCTCCTCCAAGGACGCAAGCTTCTTCACAGCCTCAAGATATTATCCCCACTCGGAATATTCAGGGATCTGCTCCTGTTTTGGCCTCTAATGATGAAATTCTGACTTTATTTGGTAGTGTACAGGAACAGATGAGGCAATAGCAGGAGACCAACCAAATGCTGATGAGAGAGATACAACTCTTGAAATCCAGCTCAAGCAGGCCCGCTGAGGATACTTTCACTCCTTTGCAGCCTAGAGCATTGAACTTCAGTTCTGCAGTTTATATTGAGGATAACAGGGGCAATATTGCGCCTAGTCATTCCCAGAATCATACTCCTGAGATACCCTCTTTAGTTAGAGTGTCAACTGTGAGAAGTTCATGATATGCTTCAGGATATGGCCAGAATCCTCAGACTGGTAACGTGTTTAATAATAATAATAATACTCTTGCTATTAATGGTATTGGATCTTTGCAGGATGCAGGTATGACATCAACACTTTCAAGGGAGCTTCAGAAGTTAAAGGACATGATATCCAGTGTACCTAGAGTAGTCCAGCCGATCCCAGAAGTATCCCAGGATAGCCACAAGATATCTCGGTTTGCATATCCTATATGTGATGTTGAAATTCCAAAGAGATTTCAAACCCCCAACATGAAGCTCTATGACGGAACTACGGATCCTGAAGAGCATATTGCCCAGTATAGGGAAAGGATGGAAATCAACCCTATCCCTCCAGATCTCAAGGAAACATGCCTCTACAAGGGTCCTGGTTCTACCTTAACAGGATCAGCCTTAAAATGGCTCTTAAACGTTCCTCCTCATTCGATTACATCATTTGCTCATTTTGTCAATTTATTTAATAGTCAATTTTCTTGCAGTCGAAGTTTTGAAAAACTAACCAGTGATCTCTACAGGATAACTCAAGGACCTCAGGAATCCTTAAGAGATTATGTGAACAAGTTTAGCCGGGAATCCTTAGATATCCCACATCTTGATGTTGCAACAGTTGTGCAGGCTTTCAAGATGGGATTGCAAAAAGATTCTCAATTTTACCAGGATCTTGTAATGAATCCCTGCAGGAACCTGGACGAAGCTCGGAACAGGGCTTTAAGATATATTCGACTGGAGGATGACAAAAAGATGCAAGAGAGGATGAATTCATCCACAACCTATGAGTCAACCAACAGGAAATCAGAATCCTCGTATAAACCATATCGCTCTAAGCCATATGGCAGGAATGACAGCAAGAAAGTGAATGCTTTTGAAGACGAGGATCCTGAGGAATATCCTGAGTTGTCAGAATATTGTTTTTATGTTAACATACCTAAACTGATGTATGCTATGCAGGGTTTAGGAGACAAAGCAAGGTGGCCTAGGAAGAACCAACAGAAAGCTGATTGGAAGGATAAATCCAAGTGGTGTGCCTTCCATGAGGATTTTGGACATGTTCAGAAGATTGCATTGCCCTGAGGAAAGAAATAAGCTATTTGCTGAGCAAAGGATACCTAAAGGATCTCCTGGGAAGAAAGAAGAATAAGGGTCAGGATACTGAGAAGGTTCCTGAATGAGCAGCGTCACCTCCTGCGGATGCCAAGATAATTAACTTTATTTCAGGAGGATCCGATATCTGTGGGACCTCTTATTCTGCAGCAAAAAGACATGCAAAGGAGGCTAAGGCAGAGAGGGGAGATAAGCCAACCAGGATGTCGACCCTCACGACTGATAAAGTGATCATGTTCGATAGTGATGATAGGGATACTGTCCAGGATCCTCACCATGATGCTTTGGTAATAACTTTATATGTTGCTAATCATTTGGTGTGCAGGATACTGGTGGATAATGGCAGCTCCGTCAACATAATTCAGCTGGAAACACTGAAGAGGATGAATGTATCCCCAATGGATATTACTTCGAAATCCACTGTGCTTGTTGGGTTCAGTGGAGAAGCCAAGAATACCGTGGGAGAGATAAAGTTGCATGTATATGTTGAAGGGGTCAACTCAATGCAATGCTTTTGTGTCATGGACTCCTTATCCTGCTATAATATTATATTGGGTAGGCCGTGGATCCATGATATGAAAGCTGTGACATCAACCTATCATCAATGCATCAAGATCCCTACCCCTTGGGGAGTAGTCAAGGTGGAAAGTGATCAGCAGGAAGCGAAGGAGTGTTATTCTTGTTCGATGAAATCCTCGACAAAGCCCAATGCAGCATAGCAATTAAAGATGCGAGCCCATGATATCGTGGAGGCTTCAGAGCAGGATGTAAAGAAAATTATCCTGGATCAGGATAATCCAGATATCTCGGTGCTCGTAGGAACCAATATCCCTCAGGATATTGAGAATCAATTAACTAACTTTTTGAAATGCAGGATGTCAACATTCGCATGGAAACATGAGGATATGACAGGTATTTCTAAGGATATTATAACTCACAAGCTCGGAATTGATAGGTCTTTCAAGCCTGTCCAACATAAACGAAGGAAGTTTGCTCCAGAACGGAACACTATCATTCAGGAAGAAGTTGAAAGATTATTAAAGAGCAAGATGATTAGGGAAGTGAAATTTCCCAAATGGCTAGCAAATGTAGTTGTGGTGCAAAAGAAAAATGGGAAATTGAGAGTTTGTGTAGATTACATGGACTTGAACAAAGCTTGTCCCAAAGACCCATTTCCTCTACCTCATATTGATTCAATGGTGGATGCTACTGCCGGCCACGAGATGTTAACCTTCATGGATGCCTCATCAGGATTCCAGCAGATCCAAATGGAACCCTCAGATCAGGAGGATACTGCTTTCATGACACCGACAGGTATTTAATGTTATACCGCTATGCCTTTTGGTTTAAAAAATGCAGGTGCAACATACCAAAGATTGGTGAACATGATGTTCAAAGACAAGTTGGGGGACACTATGGAGGTATACATCGATGATATGGTGGTAAAATCTAAGAAGGCTGAGGATCATCTCCGGGATATTGAAAAAGCATTCCATATCCTGGACCGGTACAATATGAAGCTGAATCCTGCCAAATGCCATTTCGGAGTGGGGGCAGGAAAGTTTTTGGGATACATGGTGACTAAAAGGGGGATCGAAGCAAGCCCATAACAGATTAAAGCTATATTGGATATCAAGTCACATTCAAACATGAAAGATGTACAAAGATTAACAGGGCGAGTAGCAGCATTAAACAGGTTTATATCAAGATCCTCGAAAAAATGCAAGGAATTCTACGATATCCTAAAGAAGAATAAGAAATTCGAGTGGGGAGAGAAGCATGAAGCAGCCTTGCAGGAACTAAAGCAGTATCTCTCGACTGCACCCCTATTGATGAAGCCTGAGGATGGTGAACCATTATCCCTGTATCTTTTAGTATCAGGAAATGGGGTAAGCGCTGTCTTGGTAAAGGATCACGAAGGTCAGCAATATCCTGTCTATTATGTTAGCAAAAGTTTATTAGATGCTGAAACTAGATATTCTCATTTAGAAAAATTGATATTGGCCTTAGTTATGGTGTCGACAAAGCTTAGACATTATTTCGAGACACATAGGATTCATGTTAAAACTAATTATCCTGTTAAAAATGTGCTAAGGAAACCTGAGATGTCATGAAGAATGGCTAAATGGTCGGTAAAATTAAGTGCCTATGATCTAGTATATGAACCTAGAAATGCTATAAAGTCTCAGGCTCTAGCTGACTTTGTGGCTGATTTCAGTAGTGATATTCAAAATGAAGTAGACCTAGAAGTACAACAACTAGGAGAAACCTTAGAATCCTGGACATTATATACTGATGGTGCATCTAATGTAAGAGGTGTAGGTTTAGGTATACTACTAAAATCACCACAGGGGGACATAATACCCCAGGCTATTAGGTGTGAATTTCCTGCCACTAATAATGAAGCAGAATACGAAGCTTTGATCGCAGGATTAGAGTTGGCCAGGAAGATGAATATTAAAAGTTTACGAGTATTTGTTGATTCCTTGTTAATTACTAATCATTTTAATGGAACCTGTGCAGTTAAAGGTGAGAAGTTAATCGAGTATCTCGAATTTCTCAAAATATTAGCAGGATATTTCGATGTTTTTACACTTGAACAGGTACCAAGAGAGGATAATGCTGAAGCAGATGCCTTGGCAAATCTAGGATCATCAGTCAGGATACCGGAGGGAACCCAAATACCAATACTACATATCCTATATCCTGCGATGGATCTTCTCAAATCTCAGGATAAGGAAGTAGTAAGTATCCAGGATCCTGATGATGAGTATCCCGAGGAGGATCCTAAGTCCTGGATGGCTCCAATCATGAGATATCTCAAGGAAGGACACATCCCAAAGGATGAGAATCCTAAGGCCTTTAGGATGAAGGTATCACGATTCACTATTATAAATAATATTTTGTATAAGAAATCTCTTGCAGGACCATACATGAGGTGCTTGGAGGATCCCGAAACCAAAGAAGTGCTTCAGGATATACACAAAGGGGATTGTGGTAACCATACTGGGGGCAGATCATTATTCTCAAAGGTATTAAGAACAGGATACTATTGGCCGACGATGAGAAAAGATGCTGCAGAATATGCCCGAAGGTGTGATGCATGGCAAAGGCATAGTAATATACTGCATCAACCTGATGAACCACTATATCTTATTGCTTCCCCTTGGCCATTCATGAAGTGGGGGATAGACATAGTAGGAAAATTGCCAAAGGCTCCAGGAGGGAAAGTCTTTATGCTGGCAATGACTGATTATTTCTCTAAATGGGTTGAAGCTGAGGCATTTATTCAAGTTAGAGACCAAGAAGTAGTATCCTTCATAAAAAGGAATATCCTGACCAGGTTTGGAGTACCAGCCGAGATAATTTGTGACAATGGCTCTCAGTTTATAAGTAAGAGGACTACCGACTTTTGCAAGAGTTGGGGAATTAAAATGATTACATCTACTCCAGTACATCCTCAAGCAAACGGACAAGCAAAATCCTCGAACAAGATAATTGTCAACAATTTGAAGAAGAGACTCGGAGCTAAGAAAGGAAGATGGGCAAAAGAATTACCCTTTGTTTTGTGGGCTGATAGAACAACAATAAAGAGTGCAACTGGCCAAACCCCATTCTCCTTAGTATTTGGAGCAGAAGCAGTGATCCCAACAGAAATGGTGATACCTATAGCAAGATCTAACCTCCGGGATCCTGAGCAGAATCCTGAAGCCCTATGCCAAGAATTTGATACTATTTATGAGACAAGAGATGCGGCAAACCTAAGGATGGCAGCATATCAACAGAGGATATCCAGAGCATATAACAGGAATATAAGGACTAGAAGGTTTCAAGTTGGAGATTGGGTATTAAGGAAGGCTTTTCAGAACACTACCAATCCTGCTGATGGAAAATTAGCTCCGAAATGGGAAGGACCTTACGAGTTTGAATCGGAATCTGGGAAAGGAGCATACCGACTCAAGAATATGGAAGGGGATATGCTACCAAGATCCTGGAATGCTATACACCTAAAGCTCTATTTCAAGTGAGTTTAGAATTTAGTTTCTAACTCAGGATGGTATGAATTCTATCTCTTTTAATATATTTGATATTATTTATTCTTTTGAACCCAATACTGACTTAAGTATCGGAGGCTAACACCCACCTTAGTTACAGTCGTTTTGCAGAATATGCTTCGAGATATAGCTCCAGGATATACACTAAGGATAATTCGAGAGATTAGAGGATTGGCCCCCTCTCTCACGTTTAAGGGATCCTGATCCCTTCACGGGTTTAAAGGTATTCACCTTTCTCTCGAATTGGGTTTAAACACCCCGCCTGGAGCGCAAGTTATCCAGGGATAGTTCAAGATAGCGGGACCAGTCCATGTAAAAGTGGCTGACAATTTCGCTATTGTTGACTATATCCTGGATCCTAAAGGTATATGAGGATTGATCACCCTCTCTCGCGAAAGGGTATTTTCATACTCTCTAAGGTTTAAAGGTTTTCACCTTTCTAAGTCTTGGAGTTTAAACACTCCCGCCTGTAGCGCATGAAAACTTGGGATTTTCCCTAGAAAACCTATGGGTTTATCCCAGAACGCTAAGGATTTATCTCCAGGATATTTTAGGGTTTATCCCATGTAACACAAAATTATACAAACAGTTGCAACTGAAGTCCAGAATATTTCTAAGTATTCAAAAACATAATGCACAGGGGACATTTCTACTAAGGCATTATGAAGAACTCAAGGAATCAAGCTTGGCTTATTTCACTAAGTGTCCCAGACCGGGGACATCTCCGGTGGAGAAGTTGAAAAAAGATTGAAGTATGAGGATAGGGTTATACTCTGTATCGGGTATGATCTGTCCTTTTTATTCTTTCAAAAGCCTTATCTAAATTGTTTAAATTTCTGGAATTGTAGTCAACGAAGATTTGATTAAAACCTTTTTAAGTATAATACTTAGATTGAAGATATTTTGATCAAGATATATTCTCAGGATATATTTTTAGGATATATTTCAGGATATATTTCAGGGAATTTACTCAGAATGTTTAAGGCATGGTAATTAGATTGAAAAATTGAAACTATACTTGAGTCAAACATCTATTATCAAAACAAGCTTTATAAAATAAAAGTGAACTATCCTTTTTCTTTGGAAACTTTATCTAAATTGTTTGAATTATAAAAACCCTATTTGACGAAAGTCTTAATAGGATATTTGTGAGTATCCTGATTAAGATATTTTCATGATATTTGGATAAGACATTTGAAATATTGCACTAAGTTTGGAACATTGAAATTGTATTCAAACTAAGCAATGCATAATAAGAATTGAAAAAGGACAATGATAGATAAGGTCAAAAGAAGGTTATATTATTAACGTAGCAAAAGATTGTGCTTTTGGTTTCATCTCAAACCGAGATCCATCCACCAAAAGCACAATTAGTTTCTAACCATATTTACTTAACAGTTGAAGGTTTCATCTCAAACCGAGACCCATCCACCTCCAACTGTTATATCGTTCAAAACAAACCATACTAATTGATGACCAAGGGTTTCATCCTGAAACTCAGGACCCATCCACCTTTGGCCATCATATTGTTTTAAGTGCAGGAAAGTAAATTGTTTAAAGGACAAGAAATGAAATTGTTCAACAAACCACCAAATTTTAAAAAAATGGGCTCCGGCCTCAGCATCAACATCCATCATCTTTCGCTGCTTTCAAGGAGCAGCACCCTCTTCAACCATTGGATCCTCACCAGCATCCGCTAGAGTATCTTTAGCAGCATACTCACCAGCATTAGCCACCTTCTCAGCCATCTTAGCAGGCTCCTCAACAGCAGGCTTCACAGGATGCTCCATAGGGTTGCCACCGAGATCCCTCAACTTCGCCTCACAAGCTTCGACATTCCACGAAGGGCATTCAAGGCCCATGGTCTTGGCTTCATAGGCCATTTTCAACCTGGCTTGGAGGAGGGAGATAACGACGGAGCCCTTGAGGCTCTCCTGATAAGAAGCCATGTCCTGTTCGTGTTGAACCTGAGCTGTATCGTATTTGGTCTGTGCTTCTTGGGTAGCTTTCTTGAGGGCAGCCTCATGTTCCTGGATCATCGCCTTGTATTTGTCCTCGTAATGCTGCGATTTGGCGACAGCAATTGCTGCTTGATCTGCAACGGTGGTCTCTGCCTTCTTCAGCCTAGCCTCCAGCATCTTGTTCAGACCGCATGAATCCTCGTACAGGAACACCAACCGCTCAAGACACTGCAATCAGGTGAACAGGTATCAATGTGTGTACTCAAAATATGTAACCAGGATATATGTGCAGGATATAGGACGAGGATACCTACCTGATTAAGGAAGCCAGTCATGAACTTGCTGGACTCTGAGAATCCGTGGTTCTCAAATGGAAAAACGTTTGAGGCAGCAGGGGAGTCTGGCTCCTTTCTCTTACGGGAACTCGAGCCACGTGGCTTAGTAGTGGTGGAAGGCTTGGGAGCAGAGGCGGCCTTGGAGCTGGTGGGTTTCGACATGATAGCTGGCTTAGGATTCACTTCCTGCTTGACTTGCGTAGGGCCGGAATAGCTATCCAACTCCTCGAGTTCGAATCCTTCAAGGTTTACGATCGGCACTGCATGAAGGGGAGAAACACTCAGTCTTATTATATACTTTTAAAATATAATCGGTTTGATAAATGAAAATAACTTGTAAAATCATGCTTACCAGACATGTTGGAACTTGATCTTTGGCTTGAGCTTGTGAATAACAGGGTAAAAGTCCTCTCACTTTCCGGGAGCTTGTAGATTTCCTTTATTCTTCCTTCTGATTCAGCACTTGGAGGAGCCAATTCCTTGAAGTTTGCTACAAAAAATGAATATATCAGGATATCAGTTCAAGATGTAGTCTCGGGATACGATTGGGGATATTCCTAAAACCCTAAATCCTACCGGAAGTCAACCATTTCTTGGGAAGGTCAAAACCCTTGTCGATGGAATCCCTTTTTACAAAAAAGAATTTTTGTCTCCATTTATCCTCGTTCTTGGTAGCTTTAAGAATGAGAGGATCTTTGGAGATAGAAAAAAGGAGGAATCGGCTGGAACCATGGGACCTTAGACGATATGCCATCGGAAGATCTTCGATGCACAGGTTAGGCATGTGACGAGCTTTGATCTGCTCCAGGGTGACTAACACATGCCAAACCATGGGCATGTTTTGGGCAAAACTAAGGCCAGTAAGTTCGAAAAAGCGAGATATGAAGGCTGGGAATGGATATCGGAGCCCTATTGAGAAAGGATAAGCAAAAAAACATACCCACTCATCGGAACAAAAATCCGATCGGACCTCTTGGTCAAACGAATGGAAGATTGCTCCGGCGGGGAAGGCACCGGAAGCTCGTAAGGCTGCGATATCAGCATTATTGAATGAACACACCTCTTTTGAGGGTTCTTTTAGCAGGTTCTGGTTATGGAAGGTAGGAACGGAGTCTGCCGTTTAGGATCTAGTTCGGGTAGCCATGGAAAATCTAAGCAAAGAGAAACAAAGAAGAGAAAGAAAGAGAATACCTGAAGTTTTCTCGGAGCTCTATGATCATAATGAGGTAAAATCAAGTAAATATAGGCTGAGTATAGGGGGTGATGAGTAAAAATCGCGTTGGAAGTTGCACAATGTCACCTCAATCGTCACTTCACTTTAATTGCCTCGATTCAAGAGATAAGCTTTAAAATATATCCGTTGGAATTGGTATACCAACAGATATATTTTGGGGACAATTGTTATGGGTGATTTTCCGCTTATATATCCTGAATAATATTCTGACTATGTTCCTTTTTGTTGTGATCAGGATACCGGATAAGGATATTGGTAACATCCTGATGTAGTATCCTGGTAGTAACTAATTAACTCGCGTGCAGATTAATGGTACAAGTCTATAACGTTCAAGTGGACTTCTTCTCCTAAAGACTCGGTCAAATCTGTTAGATTATGGACGTTGAAGCCGGAAGACGTGGACTACAACGTTCACAAATGGAATATTCGTTATATCCCGGATTTGTAGGCTAGTTAGTTAGTTTTGTTTTACTATAAATAGGAGTGATCAGATCAGATAAGGACACACAATCTCTCGAATTCTCTTTCTCTCTAGCTGCAAACACTCACAACACACTTACACTTGTATTCAAATTCATTGAAACACTTAGTTGATCCGCATCATATCCTGCACTGTATCCTGATATATGAAGCAATAAGAAGAACAAGGCAGCTGCGATTGTCAGCTCCCGAGGTTTTGTCCCGGCGATCTAGATTGATCAAGGACTTTCCTCATACATCCCGTGTCACCCTTTCCATTTTTGCTCATTGTTTGATTGTAGATACAGCTCGATATCTTGAGCCGTATCCTGAAAACTGTTTTTGCAAACAACTAAATCAACACATTTTCGATACACACTCTTAGCACACTACCTCACTTAACTAATTTGATCACTTAATTGCTTCGGTAATTTTTGACCAAAACAGACGCTACATGCTAGTTTTGATACTTGAATTTTCAAATGCCTTTAAGATTCAACTGATGATAACACACAAATACATAGATTTACGAATTTTGGTAACGCTTTTCAACTTATGTATAAGTGAGAGGACGGGATGGTCCTGCTTACAAAGACTCTCGTAGGCTAGACTCACAGTTTTCATATAACATGCTAAAGAAAATGATTTTAATTCGTTTTCTCAACAATATTTTAAAAACCGGTTATTCAAAAAGATTTATTTAAAAATCTTTTTCAAAACAAACTATGAACTCGCTCAACTTTATGTTGATTTTTCTCGCATGTTCTTTCTCAGGTTGCATTTTTCAAACTATGGAACGGTTGGAATAGGAGAATCCATGGGAATTCGAGTACTTAGCGGCGTTCACTTTATAGAAATCTTAGCTTATTTGCTTCCACTGTGCAATGAAGATACCGGTCCAGTCACGCCAGCTCTGATATTTCGGGGTGTGACAGTGTTCTTAGAAATTATCTACCAAACCGCATAAAATATTTTTATTATTATTGTTGTTGTTGTTGTTAGTATTATTATCATTTTGCATCATATGTTATAATTTGCATCATATGTTAACAATATTTTTTTTTCAACCCGTGTGATACATGAGGTTGTAACCTAGTAATCTATCTACTATAATAAAAGAAACCAACCTTTGGACACGTGTCATTCATTTAAGATATCCTCAAATCTATATTTATCTTATATTAACTAAATAAATAATAAATTAATATTAAATTATATCATACTTTAACAAAATATTATCCTTAAATCTAAATTGTTAATTTAATATATTTTTAAAACAAATACATCTCTTTCCTACTTATCATATATTAAATATATAAATAATAAATTAATATTAAATGTTATCCTAATTTATTATAAATATAACTTTTTTATTATTTGGTATACAAAATTATATTTATTCAACTCGTGTAAAACACGGGGTTTTTAAAAATATTTTTTTTATTATTTACCATACAAAGTTACATTTATATAACCCTTGTAATACACGAAGTTTTTAAAGATATAACTTTTTATCATTTGCTATGTAAAATTAGATTTATTCAACATGTGTAATATACGGGGGTTTTTAAGAATATGATTTCTTTATTATTTGGTAGATTTTTCAACACGACTATACATGAGTTTTTTAAAGATACGACGTTTTTAGTATTTAATATACAAAATTACATTTATTTAGTCTGTGTAATACACATGGTTTTTAAAGATATAACTTTTTTAGATCTATTCAACACGTGTAATATATGAGGTTTTTAAGGATGTACTTTTTTATTATTTGGTAGATTTATTTAACCCGATTATACAAGAGTTTTTTAAAGATACGACGTTTTTAGTATTTAGTATACAAAATTACATTTATTTAATTTGTGTAATACACATGGTTTTTAAAGATATAACTTTTTATTATTATTTGATATATAAACTTACATTTATTTAATCCGTACAATATACGAGGTTCACAAACATATAACTTTTTATTATTTAATATATAAAATACATTTACTCAACCGGTGTAATACACGGGCTTCTAGCCTAGTAAAGAAAAATATATAGAAAGTAAAGTATACCATTTAAAGGTTTATATTTAACCTTTTATATTTCTATTGCGAGTGTATAAGAATAAGAAAAAAATAATAAAATAATTATTTGTGAGTTAGATACAGATATATAGATACATACAAAGAGTTGGGTGTGGGATATTTCTAAAAAAATAACAAACTTTATAGAAAAACAAAATTTTATATATTTTACCTATTCTTTTGGTGAGTAAGATAAAGGCTATTAAAGACCGAAGAGGCCTCATTTGCAAACACTTCTGAACCAAAAGACTCATTTTGCAATTAGTATCTAATAAAGTACAACATTGAAAGGACTTGTATTCAAATACTGTTAAAAACAAGGACTAACCTAAAAAAAATAAACAGTACGGTAGGGACTAACCAAAAACACCCAAGACCATTATAAAATAACAAACCCTAGACCATTCACAATCGCCGTATTTCATTTGATGAAACGGCCGCTTATGTTTCAAAAACCTCAGATCTTCTACCAATAGCAGCAGCAGCAGTCATAGGTACATCCCACATCTTTTTTCATTCGATATTTCTTTGTTTTTGTCGATTTAGTTTAAAACTGATTTTGTTTTGTATGTATCACAAATTTCAGACAAATTATGCTTGAAGGAGCTCAGAGAAAAAGCTAATCAGATGCGAGTTATATTAGCGTTGTTGTAGATATTTTTGTTTTGATCTAACATGTTGTTAGAGCTCTTTATGTCACGATGTATGACTATTTGTGGTTGATAACAAGGGATTATGAAGGTAGTCTAGCCCACAGATAACACAAATGAATATCTAGAGGTATTAGTTCCGGTGTGTGACATGTGTGTTCACAAAATTGTGTTGTACATGTCTCACGCTTGAATCAAATGACTCTAGATAGGCGTTGGTGTTGTGTGTGGGTTGGCTTACCATCATAATCCTTTGTTGTTAGGGCGGATTGTCGTACATTGTGATATAAATAGCTCTAACATCATGTTTGAGTATTCTTATGAATTATTGTAGTGTAATAATTTGATTTTTTATATTTAATGTTATCATGAGGTTTTTTTTTTGTGAGAGGTGTATTGTTTCTCTACCAATTACTAATATAATTAATAGATTATGAGTAGATAAAAAAGCCCTTTTCATTTCATGTTACATGATTTCTATACTGAAAGCAGTTCATTATAAAGTATCGCCGTTAGCCGTTAAGTTGCGATAATAAATTGGTTTGAGTTTAAATCCTTATAAAAGCAATTAGAAGCAAGTAATCCTTGTAAAAAGCAACTAGAAGCAAGTAGGGATAAGGAGTTCAACGTTCTAACCCGGCAGAATGGTGGAATCTGATCCGCTTAAGCGACTTGTTGCTGATTTGATTAGTTCTTGATTCTGTTCTTGGTATGAATGTGTATGTTTGTTAAGACTGTGTGTACTCAAGCTTCATATAACGCCAAACACCCCTACAACTAGGGCTGTCCAAACTGCTCGACGATCGCTCGAAAAATGCCCGAAAAATGCTCGTTCGATTCCCGCTCAGTTTGTAAATGAGCCGATCGGATCGGTTCGATTCAAATTCAATCCGAGCATGAGCATAGCTCCGCTCGCTCGTCGATCGCTCGGTTTCGCTCGAATTATTTTTATTAATAATTAATATATATATTTATATTATAGATTTTATAGATAAAAACCCAAAAAAATATAATAGCCCAAAAAAAAACAAAAAGCCCAAATAACATTTAACCCAACTTAATATTTAATATATAAATCTAAGTATCTAACCCTAAATCTATTCTTCCCTAATCAGTCGTATTCAAATTGCCTCTCTAATCTCGGTCTCACTCTCTGGTCTCCACAGTCACAGACTCACAGTCTCCGTCTCCGACCCTCTAATCTCCGACACACATATCGCCGCTGTCTCTAGTCTTCAATCTTCGGACGGTCTTCAACAGTTCTTCAATCTGCTGTTTTTTTTAATCTGTTGTTTTTTTTTTTAATCTGCTGTTTGGTATGTTATGTTTCTGTTTGGTATGTTTGTTATAGTAGCATAGAGAAAGATGGAGATCGATGACATTCAACAGTTGGCAAAATTTTGATGTAAACATAGTTGGTGATTAGCTGTTGTTTGTCCCAGGTCCTTTCTAGCTTCTTGCTAGTTGGGCCTGGTTGGTTGTATTCGCACTTTATTTTGTGTTGCTTTTGTATTCGCACTTTATTTTGTGTTTCTTATGTATTCGCACTTTTTTTTAGGATTTGATAAAAACCGAGCCGATCGGATCGGTTCGATTCAAATTCAATCCGAGCATGATCACTTTTGCGATCGGTTTTACAAATTTGATCCGCTCGGATCGGTTGTAATTCAATCCGAGCATGAGCAGACCCTCGATCGGATCGGATCGGATCGTGAACACCCCTACCTACAACGCTCCATAGTGTCTGGGCACACCGGCCCTCGGGGGCGATATGGCTTGAATTTGTTCCGGCTTGCAATGTAATGTGTATAACGTATAAAAAATGGTTGGGATATTATTACCGTTCAAAGGTAATGTTCTATTCTTTTGAACCAACCCCTCTCATGAGACCCAAATGAGAATGGTTGTAATCCGAACTTCAACATGGGAGGTTACGGCTCATCACAAAGTTTCGGCTCTTCCCAAAACAAGCCCAACTTTGTCCCGGAGAAACAAACGGAGACACCATCAAACCAAACCAAATGGAACAAACGAGTGTCACATAAAAAGAAAGAAACACCCGAGATCCAGGCGAAAAAACCGGTGTAAACATGGGATGACGAAGAGGTACGCATATAAGAGGGTCTCGATATTTGTAAGATTTTTTAGACTTTTTTTATTTTTTAATTTAAACATATAATTTGTTTTAAAAATTGTACTTATTTTTTTAATCTTTTTTTAGCAAACAACCAAAATAAAATTGACTTTTGGATACGAATCCGAACACTCTTCTTTGGTCTCGTCGATAGGGGGGACAATTACCGGCAACCAGATTCAATATTGTGCAAGTGGACCGTATCAATCGATTTATCAACGTCAAAAAAATGGTTGGAAAAACGGTGAGAGCGACAAAGATATAATGCAATCTAGTATAAGATTCTAAATAATCTTGAAGGAAATTATAATTATATGGGTCAATTTTGTGTTTTGATAACCTGTGTACAGGTTATACAGTGTGTACAGTTAAATCATTAAATTGAACCCGAAATCATCTGTGTACAGTGTACACAGGTTATACATGTTTTAAAGTTTTTGTACAGTGTACTCTGAATTGGTGATAAAAATTTAAGAGGTTTTTTTTTGGTAGAATGTCTTCTTAATTCTTATAAAACGAGCGAAAACGATCCGATCGATTCAAATTCAATCCGAGCACAGACATCACTTTTGTGTTCGGTTTTGCAAATTCGATTCGATCAGATCGGATCAGTTGTAATTCAATCCGAGCACGAGCAGACCCTCGCTCGGATCAGATCGGCTCATGAACACCCCTAGTTAAACGTGATGCATCCGGGTAAATAATTGTACTAATTGACTAAACATGTCGTGTCAAACATGACACCTTTAACACAACACGCCATGTTTTGCTAAGTCTACATATCAGCATTATGTTTAATAGACTTTATCACCACGTGTCATGTTTCCATTGGATTCCAGTGGTAAAAAAATTGGGGTTACAATGGCTAGAACGATGATTTTCCCGGTATTAGAGAGATTGTACATTCCACTCGAAGAGAGTACTGCAAGGCAAAAAGTTCAGTTTTCGCTGCGTTACTCTTCATCGTAAAATAATACGTAGGAGCGTTTCGTTTCCCTGTTTGCTTTGTCAGCAAGGGCACGGTCGTTAATATAAGAGTTGTTACCTCTTTATTGTTAGATATGTTCATTGTACGGATGAGTGTCTCGTCACATGCATTGCTTTGTCAGGCATCTGCTTTGATGCAAGGTATGCCGGATAAAATACAAGTGATTGTACCTCTTTGTCGCATGAATGCGCGCCACCGCAGTCAAAGTACATTTCATGTTTGTCTTCATGTCTCCTATATTCTTCCTTACGGCCGAATTAACCTTCGGTTCGAACTATGGCAGGCATTCCACTCCAAAAGTCGATAGCAGAGTTCTTACAGGTCTGGGACCTGGTCCGGTGACGGTTACACCGAGTCCAACATGATATGACTGCTGTTAACTTTTTCAGCCTTGCCTTAACGTATTATTGATGATTTGGATAATAGCTATGCCCCAACCGTTGGTGTTGCCACAAGTGAGTTTAATCGACCCTTCGGGTCATGATTTAATGGAAGCCGCCTTGCCAGATCTACGTGTCACCATACTAGTGGATCACTTTTGAACTTATGATCTTGACCGTCGTTTCAGATCAGATGTGACATCAGTTATTCAAAAAATCTATCAAACCTTTAATTTCTTCCGTCGTCTAGGCTTTTCCATGAACTTCGGCCCTCGTATTCATCCATTGTAAAAATGCATACAGTTGACCCGAAAGTTCAGTCATTTACTCCTATTGCCAAATCATATTAAGTGCTGTAAAAATCATCTAAATACATACATAACTACTGCATAAGTTAAATTATCTAAATCATGAGCCAGTATATTGTTAAGACCATATTTTGTCAACTTCATTTTCCAACTAAAAAAATGCACAGTAATTAAAAAAAGCTAGAAATAAAGAAAAGCGTTTAACATTTCATCATACCAATATGCAATATTGGTTTTTATTCTGAAAAAGATTAAAAAGAAAAAAAGAATCAGGGAAAACTACATACTGAAGGGACTGTTATAGTTTTGTGCAGTATTGATTTTACTTCTGTTGGCTGTAACGCAATAACCCATGGACATCAACTATGCCAGGAGGAAACACAGGATCAATAGCTGCTCTAACCGCTACTTTAGCTACAGCTGTAACATTGACAGGTGGCGTCAACAGTGGACCCACAAGTGGAACCTCGCTCAGTGGCTTTGCATGTTGGAGAACCTGTCTCGATGAAAAAAATATTTAGTGCGATATAATTAACAACGGCTTTTCAGTATGTCTTGGGGTAGCATGGTACCATCTCTAGTGGAGAACCGATGACACCCAAAGGTAACTCCAGGTTGCCAACGCGACGATTTCCGTAAATGAATCCGGGCCTCAGAATCACATCTGAAATCAAAATTAAAATGTTCACATGGTAATAAGAACAAAATACTGTAAGAGAAAGTGAAGAGAACAACACTCACGTCCATAAGGATATCTCACCAACAACTCTGTTTCTGCTGCTCTCTGCATCAGTATTACACAACCATCAGTTTAGTTAGTCATAAAACCTAGAGTTAATTGCCCGGATGGTCCCTGTGGTTTCACGTTTTTTCACGTTTAGTCCCCACCTTTTGAAAATAGCAGGTATGCTCCCTATGGTTTGTCATTTTGTTACTCGGATAGTCCCTGAGTAGATGTCAGTTAGTTTGGAAATTGCATGTATGCTCCCTATGGTTTGTCATTTTGTTACTCGGATAGTCCCCAAAATGACAAACCATATACATGCTATTTTCAAAAGGTGGGGACTAAACATGAAACCACAGGGACCATCCGGGCAATTAACTCTAAAACCTAATACAATCAGAAAAAAGAAAGAATCGTATTTACCTTTCCATCATAATATCCTTGTAGAATGTAATTCATCACACCACAGTCAGCAGCAGATACATAAACAAATCTTTTAACCCCTGTAAGTAAAAACAAAATTTGTAAAAATGTACAACACATTTAGATGCAACAAGCATGCGACAATTAACTTATATGATATGTCTGAATACACACAGTTCCTTTATGCTTTAAGTTATATTCCATGAGGCTTTTATCACTTGTTGCTTCACTGAATGATGCAAAAAAATATAAAAAATAATTGAAGGTAAGTGATTTTAGCTCCAACCTTTTTCAGCTGCAGCTCTAATGGCTGAGATATTAGCAGTTCCATTGATCTTGTACATGTAGGAATTGGAACCAAAACCACCAACACAAGACACCTATAAGTTTTATAGATAATTAGAGGAAATATCGTTATAGCTATGTAGTTAATATCCCGATATATCAACCGATATATCAGTGATATATCGGTTATCGGTCCCCTGCCGAGATAGTGGTACAAAATATTGGTAAGAATATCGGTACCGATAATATCAGCGATATTGTCCGATATTTGACCGATATAGGACCGATATTTGATCGATAAATTACCGATTTTCCCGATATCAGTACCATTCTTCTTATTTCTACCGTTCATTTTTCTTCTTATTACTGCTATTAGTGTTTTAAGTCTTAATTGTTAGTTGTTAGTGTTAAATGTTAGTGTTTTAAGTCTTAGTCAGTTCTTACTTGTTACAATTGTTAGTGTTAAATTGCTATATATATATAAATTTAGCATGATATTAAAATTACCGATATCCCACCACGATAACCGATATCTCAAATATCGGTCCTTGATCGATATCCGATATTTTACCGCATTAACTACTTAGCGTTATAGTTTATACATAATAAATTATAAGAGGTTTCCTTCCATTGGGAAACAAATTGTTAACGACGTGAGTATTTATTCTCTGTCAGGATTCTACATTTTAAAGCAATAGTAAGAAGCTACACACAATAGAGGTCACTCCACTTAGTGCTTCCTTCCATGAGCTTCCAGATAGCAAGTCCCCTGAACAATGAACACATGGATAAGAGTTCATTTAACATACTTATAGAATTATAGTTTGACTAAAACAAAGTTATAAGCATCTTTTAACTAAATTATAACATTTTTCAACAAAATTAAGCATATATATACTAGTGTGATAGGTACAAAGCAGTGTTCTATCACAAAATATAAATGTCCAGATGTTTATCCACATCAGCATATGACACATTTAGATTTTTCATGTTGGCATGGAATTAAGATTTCTATCAACTACCGGACACAACTCTTAAATATAAAAATTGATTACCAAAATGATAAAATAATATTATCACGAGTGAGTGACCAAAATATAAGTTTTGCCTTCATAAGATGTCATGCAGCATATGCTTGAATTCATAAACAACTCACAACCTCTTGAGCGATTAAAGTGAGTTCGCTCTCTCTCTCTCTCTCTCTCTCTCTCTGTGTATAGTATTACACAACAGAGTGTTAAATTAAGAAGCACAAATAAGTTGAGAACTAAGTAGTTAGTGCGGTAAAAAATGGATATCAATCAAGGACCGATATTTGAGATATCGGTTATTGCGGTGGGATATCGGTAATTTTAATATCATGCTTAAGTTATATATATAGTGATTTAACACTAACAGATCAGTATACTTTCCTAACATTAGCAAATTAACCTTTTGCAACTTGCAAAACACTATAATTGTAGCAAGTAGGAATTGATTAAGACTTAAAACACTAATATTTAACATTAACATTTAAGACTTAAAACACTAATCGCAGCAATAAGAAAAAAGACGAATGGTAGAACTAAGAAGAAAGATACTGATATCGGAAACATCGGTGATATATCGGTCAATATTGGTCCAATATCGGTCAGATGTTGGTCAATATCGCCGATAATATCTGTACCATACTCGTAAACGTGATGCTATACCTTGATGCCACTGCACATTTTTAGCCCACGGTTCCTGAATAGAGTAGTTGCCAGATCTGCAAAAGAAAGTTACCATCCATGTCATTACCCATGTAAGATTATTATCAAAATCCATGAACTATTTACGAGTATAATCGTCACCTGATCAGTATTTCAACTCTAGAGTGGTTTAATATGATGCAAAAACATTACATCATTATCAATATTATTTCAGTTTAGGCTACTACAAATTATCATTATAGCGACACTATGCATCAATACGATGCAAAAACACAGTAACAAATACATACCTACTAAGGCTAGCAACCGACAAGCCACAATTTAAAGCTTCTTTACATATATGTGAGCCAACAAACCCACTTCCACCAAGCACAAGTAACTGATTACACAAACAAAATCAAGAAATCACAGTTGAGAAGCTAATTTGACATAGATATCCAAATATACCTTCTCAGCCGGAGGAGGCGGTGGAACGTTTATCGTTTCGGCTTCTTCTACTGTAAGCGGTTCATCGATTTTATTAGACTCTGTCGATAAAAATCTTCCTCTCCAGGTAGAACCTAACGCATTGCTTTGGATTACACAAGAAATTCAAACAAATGTTAGTTAAATCATACACGAAAAGCTGAATAACTCAAGTGTGTAATTTGCTTAATCATACATCTAGCTCTAGGGCATGCAGAAACCATTTCCGAACAAATGTTGGTTAAATCATACATGAAAAACTGAATAATCTGAGTAAACTGAAGTTAGTAATTTGTTTGATCATACGTTACAATGAAACATTCATTCAATTTAGGGCAAAGTTTGATCTGGAAACAATGAAGTTTTGATGAAATTAAGAGAATGAAGAACTTACTGGTAACTAGAAAGCGTTAACCTAAAAACAGTGAAATTGGTTAACCGAGACATGATCGATTATCGAACAACTCAAACAAGAAATTCGAGTAACTGAATCAGAGTTGAAGGTTTTCGGTGCAAGGGAAATGTTAATTCAACCCCAACTTCAAAACTGTATAAAAGCTTATTAAATAAGTAGGAAACCATGGGACTTTTTGTTGAGCTCCGATCAAGTAGGGTACAACGTTTAATGATTCAGATTATTTGTTTCGTTATTAGATTTCTGTTAGGTTAAACATTTGTCTTTTAAATGATTAAGATCTCTTATTTGAATTGGTTAGATCAATTAAGTATTATATTGACTCTTAATAGTTTAGACCAACACTTAATCATTCAGAAGTTGTCAAAGAACCATAACAGTACTATAATTACAAATTAGAAAGAAATATTAAATAGTTAGTATTATATGTTTAAATTATAAAATGATTGATTAAACTACATGAATGGTCCTTGTGTTATGCAAAAAGTTGATTTTCGTCTCTAACGATGAAAAAATATACTAATAGTCCACACTTTACAAAAAACATAACAAGTTTAGTCACTTAGATGTTTGTTAATTTTTTATGTTAAATATGTGTGGAAGGACATAAATATATCCGGGAAAATTTCATAGAATAGTAACCAAGTTTTAAAAGTGTTATGATCTGTTGAGCTAGGATGTGACCCATCCTTCGCTCCCAGATGTTGTATTCAGATCTCTTCAACATAGGTGGTTTGAAGAGTGAACCAATGTTATTATTAACATCCTGTGATTGTGACATCATTCTGGTTGTTTTTCAGGCACTGAATAATCAACTTTGTACGTGATTACACCTTACTCTGTTTTACAACAAAACGAACAATTAAAAGTATCAACGATTTTGAGCTGAACTTTTATGTCAAAATGATTGTTAGATCAAGTTTGATTGTCCTCGCTCTGATACCAATTGTTAGGATCTGAGTTTCTTATGATTGTGCTCGTTTGATAATTATGAAGATGAATTAGAATTAAGTGCAACGGAATTAAATGAAACAAACTTTCAATACACAATCAAATGAGATAATTACTTTCAACAAACATGTTTAACATGGATCGAATGATTATATTTATTACAATCTTCAATTACAATGCATGCATGCATACAATCTCCCCCTCAGCCTGAGCTCACAATGGTTTGTTCGTACAGAATGACTTGTGATGAAGAGAGCTAATAGAATAGTACAGGGTACTGTTCTATTTATAGTACAGAACAAACCAATGAAGCATCTTTGATGACATCACCATGAAAGTGACATCTAACCTCCTAACAACCTATAACCACTGATCTATACAAACACCGCTTTCTAACTACTGATTACAAATATAATATAATAAAGAAAGTAAACTACTGCTTCTTCATTCCACTGCTTTAGCCCCAGCAGTACTTGAACCATAGCAGCAGATTGAGCATAAGTGTTTCATCTTCAACAGTCTTTATGTCTCAGCAGTTGTTGAAGATCATCAGTTGTTGTAGAAGGGCAGTATATAGAGGTCATCAGATGTTAGGCTACCTTCAAGGGGAAAGAACTGTTGCAAACAACTGCTTATTGTGAATCCACTGATCTGATCCAGTTTTGGCTTTAATCAACTGTTCCTTTGTAGGGTTCAATCCCAACAATACCAGATGTTGGAAGTCGGTTATCTTTGGACCACATGTTCCAGTGGTGCCGAGTGTTGAGGATTTAAAGGTCTTTGTTCCTAAGAAAATTGAGAACTATACTGACCAGGATTTTCAGAAAATTGAACTGGATGCCAAGGCATTTAGCATCGTTGCATCCGCACTACCAAATGAAATCTATGCTGGGTTGTTACACTGTAACAGTGCCAAGGAATTGTGGGATGCACTTAAGGAACAGTTTGGGGGGACTGAAGAAGTGATTGAAAATAACAGGGAAATTTTGAACCAACAGTATGAAACCTTTTGTCACATCAAGGGTGAATCATTAACACAACAGTTTGAGCGATTTAGTTGTCTCATAAGTGAACTAAAACTTGTTAAGGTTGAATTTGCTAATGCAACACAAAATAGCAGGTTTCTTAAGTCACTTCCTGATAAATGGGATACAATTGCTTTTGTAACTAGGAATTCAGTTGGATTCAAAGATCTGACCCTAACCCAGCTTCATGGTAGACTCCTGACCTATGAAAGGGAGTTGAACCAGAAAAAGAAGTTGCAAGAGTCTGGGAAAGTTGCAGATGACTATTCATTTGGCGACACAACTCTTTTGGGTCAGGAAGAATCTTGCAGCAGTAAGGATCGGAGTTATGATCACTTTATTGACATAACAGCTGGTGGAAATTTTAACTCTGATTCTCACTCATCCAATTATGCTTTTACAGCAAATGGAGAAAGCTAGAATTCTGATAATCTGTGCTTTGAACTCAATGATCTCCAGCATTTTGATCCAACTGATCTGGAAGAGATGGATATTTTGCACCAACTTGCACTGCTGAGTGTCAGAACCAGCAAGTTTTACAAAAGGACAAGGAGAAAATTTCCAGGTTTACATAGGAATTTAAAAGTGGGGTTGGATAAATCAAAAATAAAATGCTATAAGTGTAATAGGTTAGGTCATTTTGCTAGAGAGTGTAGGAGTCAAAACAGTGGACTAATCATCACACATCCTAGCTCTAACCCTAAACCACAAAATAACCAAACCACTGTGCATTATTCCCAATATGCCCCTGTTGCCCATGTAAACACTGCTCATTATGCACACCCTGCAACCCTTGTTCCTGTGCAATATGTCCAAACCACTGTTCCTCAGATACAGTATGTCCAAGCCCCAATTCCTTAGGTTCAGGTGCAACAAGTTGCACCTCAACAAGCTGCACCTCAAACAGCTGTTCAAGCAGATCAGCAAAGCTTTTTCACACAAGGCTTTGTTGATTGGAGTAGCTTTCCTGAGGAATTGGGAGATGAAAACTTTGCTCTTTATGCTAATGATGCTATTTCTAGTGATGAATTTTGTTTTGTAGCATTAGAGTCAATTCCTGAAGGGCTGGAAACTAAAGAAGGAACATCCAGTGCTAAAATAGTGGATGAAATTGTTGAAGCAGTGGTTACTGCTGTTGCTAATGAAATACTGTTAGAAGAAAATTCAGAACCCCTGTTGGAACCACTGTCTGACCCCTGGTCTGAAGAAAAAGAAGAGAAGAAACAAGGTGAAAAAGAAGAGAAAGTGCCAAATGAAAAAGAACATGTCTGTGACTGTGCCATGATGGCTGCAGCTAAGATATCACCTCAGGTTCTTAAAAACCTTTGTTCAGACAAATGCATCATAGCATTTGCAAACATCAAAGAGGTAAATGAAAACATTAGGGATAGAGTGTTAAATGATGAAGTACAATTTGAAAAATCTTTAAAAGAATTGAAAAACAAATTGTCAGAAAAAGAAAATGAGATTTGCAGCCTCAAACAAGAGCATAGCATAACTAAGGACCAACTTCATATTATGATTGAAAAATATCAAGCCTGTAAAAAGGAGTTGGAAACCACCCAAATCACTTGTGAAAAATGGGTGGAATCCTGCAAAGGTTATGAGATTATGCTTGAAAAATAGCTTGAAAGTAATGTAAAATTTGGCATAGGGTTTAGAAAAAATGACCAAGTTGAAAACACTGCGGCAAATCAATCTGGTTCTGTTGAAATCATACCCACCAACAAGGATGACCAAGAAGTTAAAATAACTGATAAACTTGGTAACAAAATCACTTTGGAAAGATCTGTGGGGTCCTCAACTTTTGAGGAGATTGAGAAATACAAATTCAAACCCACATGGTCTGATGAGTGTGACATCCTTGAAAATTTCAAACCCATGGATTTCACCACTATAGATGGTGTCAAAGCTCCTAAGGCCAAGGTCATTCCTCTTAAGGACATCCCAACAGTAGTTCAAAAATCTGTTGCAAAGGAATCTGAAAAGAAGAAGAAAAGAGAAAAGATTAAAAACCTGTTTTGCGACTTTTGTGAAAAGAAAAATCATTTGACCAAAGATTGTTTTCATTTAAAAGCTTATAACCTTAACAAAACAAATACCATTGTGCCTTCCAAGAGCTGCACCATCTGTGGAAAATCAAACCATTCTACTAGGGAGTGTGTGTATTTAAAATCCTTTGAGGTTAAAAAGGAAGAGTACACATAAAAAACACTCATGAGTTCATCAAAACCACCAGTCAAGAAACAACCACTGTTTGTGCCAGTTCAAACCGCTTTCACAAAACAGCTGAACCAAACCTCTGTTAAAAGAGATGTTCATGTGACTGATGCACCCCCTGCAAACCAATACCGAAGACGTAAAGGTCAACCACCATACCCAAGGGTCCCACATGTTTATGAGGTTTACAAAAAGCCTTCTAAACCAAGAGTGAACAGGCATCCCTTTGGGTATCAACAGATGATAGGACAGGACCCCCAACAGTGGTTAGAGAAAAACAGTTCCAAAACTGTCCAAACACCTGAGCTAACCACTGTCCATCCACCTGAACTTAACACAGACACTGTTGAGACCCCATCCAAAGCCTTATTGGCTTTGGAGACCCTCCTGAACTAATTATTTACTTGATGTGCAGGGATCTTCTGCATGCTTAGATAGTCTTTGGTATGTAGATAGTGGAGGCTCTAGGCACATGACTGGATGTAGAGCCCTACTCAAAGAATTCAAAACTCATGGAGGGGGTGATATATCTTTTGGTAATAATAGTAAAGGGAAGGTGATGGGTTATGGTACATTACAGTCAGGAAATGTTAAGTTTGAAAATGTCAATCTGATAGAAACTCTAAAATTCCACCTCCTTAGTGTCTCACAAATGAGTGATAAGGGCTATGGCTCATTCTTCACTAAGGATTGTTGTAGGATTGTTGGGCCAGAAATGGTCAAAAAGATTGATGAAATAATAAAAAATGGAAAAACTCAACTTTTTGCTCAAAGGAGTGGCAATGTTTATGTAGCTGATTTGTCAAAAGAGAGCCCCAGTAATGATGCCTGTCTGTTCTCAGCTGCCTCTAACAAAGAGACAAAACTATGGCACAGGAGATTGGGGCACACAAATCTCAAGACAATCACTGCTTTGTCAAAACAGGGTTAGTAAGAGGTCTTCCTCAAAAACTGTTCACCTGTCCTGAGCATTGTGTTTCTTGTTTAAAAGGAAAACAAAATAAAAGCTCATTTAAGTCCATTGAAGAGTCCAAAACAACCAAGTGCTTGCAAATGCTGCACATGGATCTGTTTGGCCTAGTAAAAGTCATGAGTCCTAAAAAGAAAAAGATATTGTTTAGTAATTGTAGATGACTTTTCTAGGTTTACATGGACTTATTTCTTACATTCCAAAGATGAGACTGCATGCATTCTGCAAGACTTTGTCAAACAGGTTGAAAAGCAGTTTGACTTGCCAGTAAAAGTCTTCAGGAGTGACAATGGCACAGAGTTCAGAAATAGTGAGTTGGAAGAGTTTTGTGTGTCAAAAGGAATTGTAAGGAAGTATAGCATTCCAAGGACACCAGAGCAAAATGGGGTTGTTGAGAGAAAGAACAGGACATTGATTGAGGCTGCCAGAACCATGCTTGCTGATTCAGGTTTGCCATTAACTTTCTGGGCAGAGGGCAGTAAATACTGCTTGTTATGTCCAGAACAGAGTTTTAATCAACCCCAGGCATCAAAAGACTGCCTATGAACTTCTGTATAAAATCAAACCACTGATCTCATACTTTAAAGTATTTGGCTGCCCATGCTTTATTTTGAACTTAAAAGACTCAATTTCAAAATTTGTAGCCAAAGTAGACAGTGGATATCATTTAGGATACTCAACCACTGCTAAGGCCTACAAAGTGTTTAACACAAGGACCAAAACAGTGGAAGAGACTTTGAATGTAAAGTTCAATGAACTTTCTTCAATGAGAATCCCTGCAAACCCTGTAGAGTTGTTTGATCTTGATAAATTTACTGTTGAAAATGTTTCTGTCAAGACTTACAGTGCAGGTCCATCTAAAAATCCTCCATCAGACAATGGGTATGAAGTGATCCTTCCACTACAAACCTTTAAATCCATTGCCAGAGCATCAGATGTTCAAAACAGCTGTCAAAGCTCAACCACTGCTACCTCAATAGTTGTTGACCAAAGTAGCCCTTTAACCCCTGCTTCAACATCATCAAACACTGTTAATAAAAGTCCTCAAACAGTGGATAAAAGTCAACATATTTCCACACCAATTCCACCTATTCCTCCATCTCTATTTCAAGACACTGTTGGATCATCAAAGTTACCAACAGTTATTAGCTCAGATGATTCACATCTGCAGCCCTCACCTTTAAATGCCATTGTTCCATACAAAGGAGATCTAATCTTCTTGAAGTCTCATCCACCTGACCAAATCATTAGCAACATCAGTGAATGGGTGCTCACAAGAAGTAAATCCTAAAACATCTGTCTTTTTGCTGGTTTTCTATCACTCCATCAACCTGTCAAGTACCAAAAGGCACTAAAAGACAACAGTTGGGTAGAAGCCATGCAAGAGGAGCTCCAACAGTTTAAAAGACAACAAGTATGGGAGCTTGTACCACTGCCAAAGGGTGTGAGTCCCATTGGCACAAAGTGGGTCTTTAAAAATAAAACTGATGAAAGGGGCATTGTTGTCAAGAATAAAGCAAGGCTAGTGGTTCAAGGTTTCAGAAAGGAAGAGGGCATTGACTATGATGAAACTTTTGCCCCTGTAGCAAGATTGGAAGCTATCAGACTGTTCTTGGCCTTTGCTGTCAACTACAACATTAAGGTGTTTCAAATGGATATCAAATGTGCTATCCTCTATGGTAAAATTCAAGAAGAGGTATATGTTTGTCAACCTCCTGGATTTGAGAATCCATTTTATCCAAATCATGTCTACAGGCTAAATAAGGCTTTGTATGGCTTGAAACAAGCACCTAGAGCCTGGTATGAAACTCTTTCCACCTTTCTTCTTTCCATTGGTTTCACAAGAGGTAAAATTGATAAAACATTATTTCTAAAATGGAGAGGGAAAGATTTGATGATCATCCAGATTTATGTGGATGACATCATCTTTGGAAGCACATGTCCTAAAATGTGTGAAGAGTTCAGACAACACATGATAGCTGAGTTTGAGATGAGTGCAATGGGTGAACTACAATGCTTTCTTGGTCTCCAAGTAAAGCAACTACAAAATGGTACTTTCATTCATCAAGGCAAATATGCCAAAGAACTTTTAACAAACTTTGATATGAATGACTGCAAACCATGTAGTACACCCATAGCAACCACCAAGTTAGTCATGTCTGATGAAAAGGATGATTTGGTCGATCAAACTCTTTATAGAAGCATGATTGGGTCTTTATTGTACCTAACTGCATCTAGGCCGGACATCATGTTTGCAACATGTGTTTGTGCAAGATCCCAATCAGCCCCTAGAAAGTCAAACCTTATTGCTATAAAAATGATATTCAGATACCTCAAAGGTGCTCCCACACTTGGTATCTGGTATGCAGCTGATGGAAATATCAAGCTTTCAGGTTTCTCAGACAGTGACTTTGCTGGATGTAATACAACAAGGAAGTCCACTTCAGGAGGGTGTCAATTCCTAGGCAATTGCTTAGTGTCTTGGCAAAGCAAAAAGCAAGCAGCTGTTTCAACATCCACTGCTGAGGCAGAGTATATTGCTGCTACAAGCTGTACAGCACAACTGCTATAGCTTCAAAATCAACTGCAGGATTTTGGTATCACTGCCTTAAAGACACCTCTCATGTTGGACAGTCAGGCAGTAGAAAATATCATCAAAAATCCAGTTTCACATTCAACCACCAAGCACATTGATATCAGACATCACTTTGTGAGGGATTGCTATGAAAAAGGTTTGATTTCTCTGCACCATGTTCCAACTAAAGATCAGCTGGCAGATGTGCTAACAAAGGCTTTAGACACATCCACCTTTGAAAGCTTGATCTTTAGGATTGGCATGCTGAACATGGAATAACAGGCAAAATCCTGTTTTTCTATGAATAAAAGCATTAAAATGTTTTCAGAAAATCAAAAATTCATCCTTCAAAATAGCTAAAAATGAAAATTTTCTTTAATCCTTAAAAGTCTGCCATAACCCCTGTTTTGGTTCAAACATATGTTCTTCTAAATGGTGTCCACTGCTAAAAGTCAACCTCTGTTCTCTCATTTCCTTTGTTAATCACTGTTGTTAAACCTCAGTGTTTTAATCCACTAATAGTTAAAAGTCAGCCACTGTTTCATTTTAACCGTTGTAAACCACTGATATTGCTCTAGGGATGAGATCGGTACGATACCGGTACCGTACCGGTACCGATACCGTAAATACCGTTACCGAAATTGAGAAAATGTGGATACCGATTACCGTACCGTATTTATAGATTCGGTACCGGTACGGTACCGGTACCGGTATTTCGGTACTTTACCATACTGGTACCGCTTTAGTGTAATCCATTGTTTTACCTAAAAAAATTTCATGTGCAACTCATCCATCAATTACTAATTGAACTAGAGTATAATATAGAGGAATGTAAACAAAGGGTAAACATATTAAGTAGTTAAAAAAATCAAAAGGTAAACATTCATGGGTTCGACTTTTAACATCGAAATTCCAACATGTCTAAAAAATCATCATAATTGATTAAAAATAACCAAACAAAAGAAATTTGATATTGGTTTTTGTAAAACAATGTTCAAGAAAATATAACTTCATAGTGGGATCTAAGATAATAGCAAAATACATAAAGTCATTATTAAATTCGGTATTAATACCGGTATTTACCGAAAAATACCGGTACCGATACCGTTTTTTACCGATACCGAATCTTCAAAAATCTATTACCGATACCGGTACCGTTTATGATCGGTACGGTACGGTATCGGTACGGTACCGGTATGGTACCGGTACAGTACCGGTATTTCGGTAAAAAATCTCATCCCTATATTGCTCCATCAGTGGTTTCCAAAAACAACTGTCTTCCATTATTCATCAGAGGTTGGCACGTGGACAGTACTTAGCGGTCAGATCTTTTATAACCGCTGCCACGTCAGCATTCACTTTTTCCACCTATAAAACCCTGATAAAAACCCCAAACAGGGTTTTCACTGTCGAATCGAATTCAAAATTCCTTTCTAAAGAAGTTATCATCAAATTCTCTCAACTCACTCATCGTCTTCATTCGTTCTTACCCACTTTCAAATCGCCATGGCTCTCCCATTCAAAACCCCACATAACTACCTGTGCACCCTTGCAAAAACAAGTCAAAATACATATTTTCACTCCGTAATTGATGCACTTTCGTCCTCAAAGTACAAAACTTTGTTGACTTGCAATGAAGCCATCTTCCTGGATACCCAACAAGAATTCTGGAAAAATGCAAAACTAGAAACTAGGGCTTTTCTGGAAAAATGCAAAACTAGAAACTAAGGACAAAAAGCCCTTAGCCATTAATTCTTCAATAAAGAGAATTCCAGTTACAATCACACGTGAAACCATTTCAGAGGTGTTTGAAATCAACGATCTTACAGGTAAAAGCTCTTTCCCAAAGTCAGAGTATGAAACTGATTTCATTGAGAGAGGGTATGAAGAGGTAATGAAAAAGGACACTTTACAAAAAGGCAGTTTTCCACCTGCCATGAGGTTTTTATTCCATACCCTCCTCATGTGTGTGTCAAATAAAACCACAGCTTTTAATGAAATACCATTGAAAATCCAATACCTAGGTTATGCTATCATGTCTGAAGAAAATTTTAACTACTCCCAGGAGATTTTCAATGATATGGTAAAAAGTATTGATAAAAAATCATTTTTATTGTTTCCAAGATTTCTAAGTTTTTACTTACAAAAGAAATTTTCAAAGGATAATGCACATGTGCTTATCCAAGGAAACCCCATTCAAATAAACAGCCTATCATCTGAAACATTTACAAGGCTGTCAAAAACACAAACAGAGGCTCCTGAGCAGAATTTAGCAGCAACCATTGCTCCTCAGGCTCCTGCTGTTGAGCCCACTGCTCAAGGTGATCACAGCAGCTCAACCACTGTTGTGAAACCCACACCTAAAATCACCAAAATACCCAAAAAGAAAAATGTTCAAAAGCCCCCCCAAACCCACTAAAAAGGTAACTCTGGAAGATGAGATCCCAGAAATTATACCTGTGACAACACAAAAGTCACCAATAACCACTGCTGCTACTTCCTCACAGCAGATGGAAGAAAGATCTCAACCTGAGCCTCAAACTCCTCCTGCATCCTCTCAAAAGGATCAGGTTGTATCAACTGGAACACCATAATATGAAACATTAGATTCACTTGAGTCTATGTTCAATAGCCCAGCTCCCGGGGTAAATTCTCTTTCTACCCCTATCCTCATTGCACAAATTCCACCAACAATAATACCTCTATTGGATGCACTTGATATAGCCCAGACACAAATCAGTTCTTCTCAATCACCTGTCAATGAGAATATGCCACAATAAGTGACAGAGTCTGGTTTCTCTATCTCTGCTAACCCACCAATAGTTGAGGAGGCTACACTGCAGGAATTACAAGTAATTCCTGTCAGTAGTTCAAGTGGAGCAGCTACTACAGGTGTTGAACCCACTGGTTTACACCTGGACAGTAGTTTCATTAGTCATACTCCCTTAAAGTCAATTTCTTCTTTGGGAACCATAATATCCACTGGTGTATATCCAATATACACTGGTGAGCTTAGAATGGTAACCTCTGCTGAAGAAAGAAGTCCCCAGTACCAAGAAAAAGGGGCATCTGTGGATGATTTTTGGAAAACTTTCCCTACGTCAACCACTGATACAACCACCACTGGTGGGAAATTAGATGATCCCATTAACTTGGGTGATGGTTTAAAATACCAAGAATTAACGGAGAGGGTTGATAAACTTGACACATCTGTTGCAGAAATCAAATCTATGCTGCAACAGTTGTTACAAGCTCAAAAGGCTACACCCACTGCTGCAACCTCTGCAACATATGCTCCATCATCTGCTCCTACTCCCACTGAGCTTTGGGAAATGTTTCAACCTATGCTTCACAAACAGAGACAATATGCTGATCAGCAACATGAAGTTCAGATTCAAATGATCAGAAATGTCATGGAAGCTAGGTACAAGGATACATAAGCAGATATCAAGGCAATTAAGGTCCATTTGCTACAAACCACTGGCACTGCTCCTCCTTCAATTATCTTTGTTGACAATCTTGATGATGCCAAAAAGGGGGAGAAAGTTAAAAAGAAGAAGGGATATGAAGATGGTCTATACATTAAACCAAATCCTTTGTCTAAACTGGCTGTAGAAATCCCAAGGCCAGATGGTTCCAAAAAGGTTGATGAGACTCAAAATGCATTTGCTGCATTAAAAGCAAACATGAAAGAGTCAATGGAAATAAAAGGGTCTAAAAGGTTTGAGCATGAGAAGAAAGTTTTGATGGAAAAGGAAGAGCAGGGTACTTCTAAACCCAAGGAAGAGCAGGAAATTCCTAAACCAAAAAGAAGAAAGCCTACTAGAAAAGTAAGCCAACCCAAAACCACACCTTCCAAAACCACCAAACATACTCCTCAAACCCCCAAAAGTTCCTCTCATCAAACCTCCAAACCAACAGATGTTAAGACATCTGTTGTATCAACAGTTGTTGGTACTTCAGTTGTTTCAACAGATGTTACCCCAACAACTGCCATCACTACTTCATCAATTCACACTCAATCCACTGCCATACCAAAAATAACTTCACCACCACAAAAACACCTGCCAAAAAGCAGAAGACAACAGTTGTCACATCAACTGTTGTAGTGACAATAGTGGTTGAAACACCAGTTGTTTCAACAGCTGTTAGTCAGACACCTACCACCTCAATCACCACCACTCAACCCACAAAAAACACCACCAACCTCTCCTAAACACAAAAGGAGAAGGGTAACCAACATTGTACTGGAAGATGACACTTCCCCAACTCAAACATCTACACAACCACTGTCCCTTGTCACCATTCTAAACAGTGTTCCATTATCTTCAGCTCAAGTTCTGAATTCAAACACTGCTATTGTTCCTGTGGGATTACAATACCCATTGGATCTTCCAGCAGTCAGGGAGGAGATAAAATCCTTTTACTCTGAAGATGACCATGCAAAAAGGAATCTTCCTTCCATTCAAGGTTATCCTTTCCCTAGAAACATAGAAGAGTATCTCAAGATAAAGGCCCAACAAGCAGAGGATATATCTAAAAGAGATACAGAGGGAAAGTCTGACAAAGAGATTCAGAGAAATCTGCAATACCTGCTCACCAAGGTCAGAACTTTAGAACAGTTCTCAAAGATCTTTGCCAAAAATTGTCTGAAAAAGATGATGAAAGTATGAGGCAAGACTACCTTGAATATATCATGGCTGTCACGACCCCCGACCCACCTTGGACGGAATCGGGAGTCGCGAACAGCCCAGTGGTACCGGTGATTATTTTTGAAAACGTTGCAGCGGAAATTTCATCAGGACCGTGAGTTAGGAAAATATCAGAGTTTAGAAAACACCGGATTTTATTTAAATAGATGGGATAACCCATGTTTTACAATGGTAGCTTTAATAAAGATAAATTTAATTACATAAAACAATATTTCTTAATTTTGATTTAATTAATAAAATAAGCCACTTCTTGATGCCTTTCAGTGCCGTGTCCATCTCTTACTCCAATCTACTGTAATTACCTGAAACGCGTTTTAAAAAGGTTTTGTCAGCGGAAAATACTGAGTGAATCATTCTATTTAATAAAACGACATGTTTGTTATAATTTACAGTATTAAGGGAGATTACAATGTTTCTGATATCAACCAACTACCCACAGTATTTTGTCACTCGACCCATTGGCCCATTCGTCCAATGGTGTCTGTGACTATGGTCATATCACCCCTTGGCTGCCCCAATGGTGAAGATTATCAAGTAATGTATACAAAACCCCACATACCGGCTGTAACTTGGTGATTACATAAACTTAATCACTGTAATTATAACCTTTGAAAATAACATGATTTTGTAAACAAATTTGATAAAAAGAGAATGACTCACCTTATAATCATGCAGATTCATACGGCCAAAGTTTAGTCTACAGATAAGCCTTGATATATTTGCAGATTTATACAGGCAGAGCTTAGCCTATTGATTTAGCCTTGTAACCTAATGCACATGAACTAGGTAGTTAACTTAATACAGCATTTACGATAACTCACGAGATTAAAACCCTCACAACGAATGACAAAGTGCAATCACTTAAACATCCATCGGATTCACAACGAATGACAGAGTATTCCCCGATTTCGGGTGGTACTCAAACATCCTGTCGGAATCACGACTAATGACAAAGGATAGTACTAAAACATCCACCGGATAGCTTCTATCGATCGGACATTGAATCGTAGCAGCGATTGAGTTAATACCCGGTATCGTAGCAGAATTTGAGCTAGTGTGTGTTTGGTAGTAATCGGACTATATCTTAGTGCCTGAATTGAATTTTGACGTCGAAACAAGTGAACTGTTCAAACCCCAAACCCCTGTATTTATACCCTCAATTGGTACCTCCCGCGTGTCGCGACAGGATCTCCGGGATCTGTCGCGTGTCGCGGGGAAACCCAAAGTAGGCTAGGCCTGCTTTGTCACCTGGGTAGCCCTGCTGAGTCGACGGAATTAGAGTTTACGTGTTTTAGAACTGTTTTCAAAGGATAAACATAATTTAGGGAATACCCCCTTTGAGTTTTAGGGGCCCTGATCCTGATTCTGATTGTTCTGAAAATTTTAGGGTTTGTGCAGGATTACTTAGGGGTCTTAACTAAGGTTTCCTTGTGAACAAAATATAATAATAAATAATAGTTTTGGTGAGAGTTGTTATGATTTGGAATAAAAGAGAATAAAATAGTGAGAAAAGAAAATGGACCCACTTTGTAACTTTAGGGTTCAACTAGAAAGCTTCCTGGTATAAATTTTGGGTATAACTTCTGAGCTATTTAAAAATATATAATATACTTGTTTTAAATATGGTACCCCTAATTCAACCTTATCCCGATGTCCCGATACCGAATCTCAACAACTTAGTCGGGCAGAGCCCTGACATATGTTATGAGGCTCAGATCAATTGGAAAGGGTAGCGGTGATCGAGAGTTAAAACACCTAAAACCGGACAGAGCCTTATTATTATTATTAGGAAAATAGAAATAAAGATATAGAGAAAGTGAGATCGAGAGAGATGGGAAGTCTGAGCAACTATGAACTGATACTACTACCTTTCTTTTATAGTTGAAATATATGTTAGATGAAACTCTAGACACGTATTAAATTCCATGCACACACGTATACATTGAATTTCAATATTAGAAGACAGGTGCCATCTTTTCAATTTAGTAGAATCATTATTTTATTTTCTTGATGACACATACTGTAGTACATAAAATTCTCAAATCTTCTATATTAAGTTTTTTATTATTTTAATGTACATGTAGTAAATTGAATCTTTCCATTTCAAGATTTACGTACAACTTTCTACTATAATTACAAAGTTATTTTTATTTATTTATTTTGTTATTTTAATTTGTATATTAATTCAATTGGTTTACTTCTTTGGCGCGTATAACTTCTAAAATATGATGTTTTATAAAATAATAATTATGTCATTCAAACGAGAATATTTTTGTCTACATTTGGGTCTAAGTTTCATTAAAAATAGAGTAGGTTCAAAATACAATGTATTTTAATTATTATATGGTTCCTAGGCCCGTCTAGGTACTTCATATTTCTTACACTCAACTTACCCGTAATCTACCCGTCTAATAATATAAGTTTTTATATACTTTTATTTTAATAGAAAGGTCACTCATATACAAGCCAATAATATTTCAACCAACTATATAAAAATAGTGTTTAAAACTATTTGGGTTGAATATTTATATTAAAAATAAACTAGTTACTAGTGGTTAATAAATTTAACCAAACCTATAATTTATATGATAAAAATTGGAATGTTACATTCTCCCCACCTTGTTTTAAATCTCGTCCTCGAGATTTAGGTTACGATATTTCTTTTAGACTTATGTCATATTTTAGTCAATAAAATAATATTTAAAATATCAAATTTTGTGAATACGAGTTGTACCATAAGTAGGATTCAATGGTTCGACTGAATTAGTTCAGAAAATTGATGACAAACGAATGAGATGAAATGATATAATTTCCAATGTGACTAGGTTCAAGCCAAATGATATATGATCAATAGATTTTTAAAATGAATATGAAGGATTTTTAGAATCAATAAAATTATTTGTCAAAAGAAAGCTTACTTTGATTGGCAACTGAGGAAGACTTAGAATTGACAGGTTCCAAATGAAATAAAAGCATGAAAAATGATTTGTCAAATATTTATGATATTAGAAAATCAAAGTGTTGAGATGAGTGAATTGCAAAGATACACCAAAAGACAATAGAGTTAGTGTATCATTGTTTATAGTTCCAAATTGTTTTAATTGTGAAACAATGTGATAGTACACTATTAGTGACCATATTTTTCATACTATGTCTTAGAGATCGAAATATAATAAGAAAAAGTTGTTTTGGCATGACCAACCATTATATTATATTTGTAAAGCAAATGTAATATATATTATTTGTTACGCATTTTTACTATATGTAAATGGTCACCACTTTTAAATAAATATTATTTTAGTATTTTTACTATACTATGTAAAATAACTTATATTTACTATGTAATATATATTACAAAACGCCGCAATGAAGTTATTACATTACAAAATATTTTAATATTATTATTTTGTAAAAGAAATCACTATTATGTATAACGTTAAATGAAAGTTGTAAATAAAGGTGTAAAAATATTTATTGTACAAAAGTATTTGTAAAATATTTTGTAAATATATAACACTTAATGGGTCAATTCTATGTGATTACTTATTTTCATTTTGAAACCATATAACGTTGTGAATGTATTTACAAATGTTGTAAATAAGTGAAAACGGGGACTATTCTTATAGATTACAATGTTCTCCTAACCCAATGTAATTGATGACTACCATATTATTCTTATATGGTTATTTTCTTGCCAAAGCGTTACGGTACATAGTTACCACAAAACATGTGATAGACAATTATTTATATAATTTTATTCGTCCCTCTACTTCTTGTATTGTTTTATGAAAATATATCTTCTCTTTACAGCACAAAGTAAAATAATTTTTTTATATAATTAAAATTTACTAAATAAGTATGATGACTTAATTTATATATATTAATTAGTCATTATCATGGTTGGATATTGGTTAGTGCTGCCTTGTTTAAGCATAGATGGCCAGTCCATGCCTAACTAAGGCTAGACTATTCAATACCTGCCCTTGACAATAATCCTAGTATCTGAAAATAATACTAACACTTCTGTTATTTATTAATAATAAATAATTTAAACATAAACTTAAATGAGAGTATACCTCAACATAATTTTTATACATATATATAAAAATATAAATTCTTTACCTCAATGGTTTAATATTGACTTGATATCAAAGAGTTATCGTTTTGTAATAATGCGGTTTATAGTGCAAAGAACGGAATGATATTTGAGTTTGGATAAAACAAATCGGAATGAAGCCCTCCAGTGGTCTTCATAAATCAAACAAACCACATGCGAAATAAACAGTGTATGTGTAACGTGTGAATTTACCAAGAAATAAAATAGATCAATATTCGCTACTATGAAAGAAATCATCATGGTATGAAGACCATTAGAGGAAGTAGAAACACGAAAGTCACTCATTATATGCAGAAGTCAGAAAAAGAAATATAAGAACTTTATCTGAAATTTCGTGTGATAACTGTTTGTTAAGTGACATTACCAGGGAATGTCGAATAAAATGAAATAGGGAATTTGCAAAGGTATGTGACTCCTTTTGCAGGGATAATAATTATGACTCTGATTAGACTGTGCACGGTGGTTTGTAAAATTTTGTTCCAACGTACCTCAACGAGAATTATGTTGTTTGTAGGATCATGTGGCAAAATGCCGCTTTTTGATCAGTAGTTCTTCTACTGACGGAATTAGCATTGGTGTCATCGTGCCCAATTTATATTTTCCAAAGACCTTGTTTTGAAAGTTGTGTGTTATACTTTAACGTATGTGGACGTATAATTTAAGTTTCATGTGTTTTCTTGTGCACTAGCAAAATTTTACATGCTTCTTACTTGCGTTAATAGTTTATGGTAACGTATTGGAAATTATTATACTTTTGATGGTGTCCCAACTTAAAGGGTTTCCATTGTTATTATTGTCACACGAGCTACGAGACAGATGATCAAATGAAATAAATGTTGATATCGGAAAAGAGATTCCTGATAAAGAAATCTAGACACATATGCTTGTGCTTTATTCCTATTTGGCTTTTGGAATTCCTTATAGATATATATATATATTTATATAATCATATATTTCACATGCTGAATTAAACATACCATCTATCAGGTCAATGTATTTAACAGATACATATTTCCAAAAACCAGTCAGTTATCTGGTTATGATACTATTTAGGGAATTTTGTCACTTGCTGACATATTATATAACTTCTTACCCGGTTCTCGCCGGAGAGGTAACTTCAGTATATCCGGACAAACTGGAGAGTCTGCTACACCATACCCAGTCTTGCCGGAGAAAATTTTCTATTTCCCATAAATAGTATCTTTTCAAGATTGTAAAAGTGCCTCTTTTATTAGGGCTTTTATCCAGAATCAAGGAAATTTCTATTCCCGTAACATATCTTATTCTAGATCAAGTAATATTAATAAGCAAGAATTAATAGCAATTAAGTGCTATTGCCTGCAATGTTCTAATTGTCATTCTTACGGTATACAAAATTCTTCATACTTTATTTACACAAGTACTTCGCTTATCTCAAATCTGATACTAAGGCATCTTTTCTTAAATTCAAGTCTAAATGCTATCATGTGTGCTACCAGTTAATAGCAATCTCCTAACTCTTTTATACAAACTTATGTATTATTATCACAACACCTAAAGGCTTAAAGCAGTGGCTCTGATACCACCTTCTGTCACGGCCCCCGACCCACCTTGGACGGAATCGGGAGTCGCGAACAGCCCAGTGGTACCGGTGATTATTTTTGAAAACGTTGCAGTGGAAATTTCATCAGGACCGTGAGTTAGGAAAATATCAGAGTTTAGAAAACACCGGATTTTATTTAAATAGATGGGATAACCCATGTTTTACAATGGTAGCTTTAATAAAGATAAATTTAATTACATAAAACAATATTTCTTAATTTTGATTTAATTAATAAAATAAGCCACTTCTTGATGCCTTTCAGTGCCGTGTCCATCTCTTACTCCAATCTACTGTAATTACCTGAAACGCGTTTTAAAAAGGTTTTGTCAGCGGAAAATACTGAGTGAATCATTCTATTTAATAAAACGACCTGTTTGTTATAATTTACAGTATTAAGGGAGATTACAATGTTTCTGATATCAACCAACTACCCACAGTATTTTGTCACTCGACCCATTGGCCCATTCGTCCAAGGGTGTCTGTGACTATGGTCATATCACCCCTTGGCTGCCCCAATGGTGAAGATTATCAAGTAATGTATACAAAACCCCACATACCGGCTGTAACTTGGTGATTACATAAACTTAATCACTGTAATTATAACCTTTGAAAATAACATGATTTTGTAAACAAATTTGATAAAAAGAGAATGACTCACCTTATAATCATGCAGATTCATACGGCCAAAGTTTAGTCTACAGATAAGCCTTGATATATTTGCAGATTTATACAGGCAGAGCTTAGCCTATTGATTTAGCCTTGTAACCTAATGCACATGAACTAGGTAGTTAACTTAATATAACATTTACGATAACTCACGAGATTAAACCCTCACAACGAATGACAAAGTGCAATCACTTAAACATCCATCGGATTCACAACGAATGACAGAGTATTCCCCGATTTCGGGTGGTACTCAAACATCCTGTCGGAATCACGACTAATGACAAAGGATAGTACTAAAACATCCATCGGATAGCTTCTATCGATCGGACATTGAATCGTAGCAGCGATTGAGTTAATACCCGGTATCGTAGCAGAATTTGAGCTAGTGTGTGTTTGGTAGTAATCGGACTATATCTTAGTGCCTGAATTGAATTTTGACGTCGAAACAAGTGAACTGTTCAAGCCCCAAACCCCTGTATTTATACCCTCAATTGGTACCTCCCGCGTGTCGCGACAGGATCTCCGGGATCTGTCGCGTGTCGCGGGGAAACCCAAAGTAGGCTAGGCCTGCTTTGTCACCTGGGTAGCCCTGCTGAGTCGACGGAATTAGAGTTTACGTGTTTTAGAACTGTTTTCAAAGGATAAACATAATTTAGGGAATACCCCCTTTGAGTTTTAGGGGCCCTGATCCTGATTCTAATTGTTCTGAAAATTTTAGGGTTTGTGCAGGATTACTTAGGGGTCTTAACTAAGGTTTCCTTGTGAACAAAATATAATAATAAATAATAGTTTTGGTGAGAGTTGTTATGATTTGGAATAAAAGAGAATAAAATAGTGAGAAAATAAAATGGACCCACTTTGTAACTTTAGGGTTCAACTAGAAAGCTTCCTGGTATAAATTTTGGGTATAACTTCTGAGCTATTTAAAAATATATAATATACTTGTTTTAAATATGGTACCCCTAATTCAACCTTATCCCGATGTCCCGAGACCGAATCTCAACAACTTAGTCGGGCAGAGCCCTGACATATGTTATGAGGCTCAGATCAATTGGAAAGGGTAGCGGTGATCGAGAGTTAAAACACCTAAAACCGGACAGAACCTTATTATTATTATTATTAGGAAAATAGAAATAAAGATATAGAGAAAGTGAGATCGAGAGAGATGGGAAGTCTGAGCAACTATGAACTGATACTACTACCTTTCTTTTATAGTTGAAATATATGTTAGATGAAACTCTAGACACGTATTAAATTCCATGCACACACGTATACATTGAATTTCAATATTAGAAGACAGGTGCCATCTTTTCAATTTAGTAGAATCATTATTTTATTTTCTTGATGACACATACTGTAGTACATAAAATTCTCAAATCTTCTATATTAAGTTTTTTATTATTTTAATGTACATGTAGTAAATTGAATCTTTCCATTTCAAGATTTACGTACAACTTTCTACTATAATTACAAAGTTATTTATTTATTTTGTTATTTTAATTTGTATATTAATTCAATTGGTTTACTTCTTTGGCGCGTATAACTTCTAAAATATGATGTTTTATAAAATAATAATTATGTCATTCAAACGAGAATATTTTTGTCTATATTTGGGTCTAAGTTTCATTAAAAATAGAGTAGGTTCAAAATACAATGTATTTTAATTATTATATGGTTCCTAGGCCCGTCTAGGTACTTCATATTTCTTACACTCAACTTACCCGTAATCTACCCGTCTAATAATATAAGTTTTTATATACTTTTATTTTAATAGAAAGGTCACTCATATACAAGCCAATAATATTTCAACCAACTATATAAAAATAGTGTTTAAAACTATTTGGGTTGAATATTTATATTAAAAATAAACTAGTTACTAGTTACTAGTGGTAAATAAATTTAACCAAACCTATAATTTATATGATAAAAATTGGAATGTTACATTCTCCCCACCTTGTTTTAAATCTCGTCCTCGAGATTTAGGTTACGATATTTCTTTTAGACTTATGTCATATTTTAGTCAATAAAATAATATTTAAAATATCAAATTTTGTGAATACGAGTTGTACCATAAGTAGGATTCAATGGTTCGACTGAATTAGTTCAGAAAATTGATGACAAACGAATGAGATGAAATGATATAATTTCCAAGGTGACTAGGTTCAAGCCAAAGGCAGATGGATACAATGACAAAAAGAAGACAAGGCTCAAGAAGAGTACATTATGTAGATGGTTCTTCAGACACTTATGACAGAGAAACGAGGCTTAACACAATCTCAAGACCCTGCCAAAGTTGTCATGACCAGGCCTCAATCTCCAAACTCATCTGCAATAAAAACTCTCCCAAGAAACCCATTGGATTCAAAGATACTAAAGTGGAAGTCTGATCAAAAGACCCACGTATTGACTCTACTCAAATCCAATGGTGAAGTGAAGCATATATCAAGGGAAGAAGCACTTGGCCTGGGTGTTGAAGATCTGCAGGATCTCCTTGAGCTTCTACTGTGAAGGGATGAGGATGATACAGATTCCATGGACTTTGAATTAAAATTCAAAGGACAAGTCAGGGAATTATTGATGAGGCAATAAAAATCCAGAATAATGAAGAGTTTTGGCATCATCTGTTCCAGGGGGAGATTGTTGGGATTGAACCCTACAAAGGAACAGTTGATTAAAGCCAAAACTGGATCAGATCAGTGGATTCACAATAAGTAGTTGTTTGCAACAGTTCTTTCCCCTTGAAGGTGGCCTAACATCTGATGACCTCTATCTACTGCCCTTCTACAACAACTGATGATCTTTAACAACTGCTGAGACATAAAGATTGTTGAAGATGAAACACTGATACTCAATCTGTTGCTTTGGTTCAAGTACTGCTGAAGACACAAAGCACTGTTGGGGCTAAAGCAGTGGAATGAAGAAGCAGTAGTTTAATTTCTTTATTGTATTATATTTGTAATCAGTAGTTAGAAACCAGTGTTTGTATAGATCAGTGGTTATAGGTTGTTAGGAGGTTAGATGTCACTTTCATGGTGATGTCAGCAAAGATGCTTCAGTGGTTTGTTCTGTACTATAAATAGAACAATACCCTGTACTGTTCTATTAGCTCTCTTCATCACAAGTCATTCTGTACGAACAAACCATTGTGATCTCAGGCTGAGGGGGAGATTGTATGCATGCATGCATTGTAATTGAAGACTGTAATAAATATAATAATTCGATTCCATGTTAAACATGTTTGTTGAAAGCAATTCTCTCATTTGATTGTGTGTTGAAAGTTTGTTTCATTTAATTCCACTGCACTTAATTCTAATTCATCTTCATAATTATCAAACGAGCACAATCATAAGAAACTCAGATCCTAACAAAAAGTGTTCTAATTAGGTCACTCTTGTTGTTTTTGTCTCAATTAGATAACTTAACATTCAAATCGAGTCATGCCCTTTTTTCCATGTATCAAGAAAAAATGGAGCATAAGATGCCGGGGTCGAATTATTTTATTATATGAAATTATATTTATTAAAAATAAAAACCATTTAATTACATTAAAAATAAAAAAAACAAGTTACAATCCACGTCATCCCTCGACGAGTCGACGTTAGCATCAAATAAAAGAGAAAAAAAGACAAAAATTCACATCACCACGGTTACCTATGAAATGAATGAAAAAACCCTTAATTTTAATGAAGAATGAATGTTGAGTGACCTGATTGGAACACTTTTGAAACTTGAGTGACCTAATTGGAACACGTTTAAAACTTGATTACTATTCTACAAAGTTACCCCTAAATATCCTTATCATTTAATATACATACATACATTTAATAAATTATAGCTAGCATTGTGAGCAATAACCAAATCGTTAATCGAAATCGAATAAAAACCGATGAAATCAAACCAAAATTAACTGAAACCGAATTAACTGAAAATTGGTTAATTTTTTTTTTGTAACCTTGGTTAACCAAAACTAACCAAACCGAACTAAACCATTTTCTTAGGCGAAATTGTCTTGGACCGGATGTTTGTGTTTTGAGATTAGGAGGAGAGGCATGGAGTGAGGGTTGGAAGAGGTGGGAAGACATTGGACCATTTCTGCGTGAGGAAGAGGACGCGCCGAGGTTTGAAGACATATTTTAATGAAATGTCTTCTGAAAAACCAACGGTCTGCAGAGCTAAACGTCTGCACGTGGTCTGCGCGGCGCAGACATAAGAGGTCAGAAGATATTTTTCTGAAAAACAAACAACCCCTTTGTATTTACTTGCTAGAGATTGGGTTTGTTTGGGACCTAATACCCTGCTTTTTGACGTATGTTGTGGTACCTGAACTTTTGGTTATACATTAGCCAACCGTGTTAGAATGCTGAGTTGAGTCAACAGGTCAAAGCAGGTTAGGTTAACCCATTAAGTCACACACTTTTAATCTGGTCAAAGCGGTCAGATTTTAGACTTTCATGATGCCTTACCACTCTTTTTTTTTTCATTCTTTCGTTACTGTGTTACTAAACATGAAAACATAGGCATCTTCCAGTTAAAAAATGGTAAAGTTGTACTAATTAAATAATTGTGTAATTAAAAAAAGATTTGGGTGATTTTGATGAGCCTCGATTTTGGAGGCTGCTTTCCCTAACGACGAGGGTGTTTGATGTGTGCAAAATGCAACATATAAATTACATCAAACAAGGCATAAAACTAACTTTTTTTAAGTACTAATATTGGAAAAAGAGTGTTTTTGTCTTCCTTTTGTATTTTCAGGATTAAATGAGCTCAAAAACACAAAAGAAGCAAAAAGACAGCTAAATCCAACATAAATACAAGGAAAGGAACATTAGTGGACTGCCCGACCCCTCAACGGCACCTTCCAAAGCAAATTAGAGAAGTCAGAAGACTGAACACGCCCCGTGCTCAGCCAGCACGGGGCCGTGCCCAAGAAGCAGCAGAAAAGACAAATCTATAGAAACTTCTATTGCCCACCACGGGCCGTGCCCAGCGGACACGGGGGCGTGTCGAAAGTACAGCAGGCGCATTTATTGTAATTGCGAATTACAATTAATGAGGAGAGAGAGTGTCAGACAGGCACGGGGCCGTGCCCAGCGGACACGGGGCCGTGCCCAGCTCTCTGTTCAGCCTATAAATAGGAGTGCTTGGATTCATTTCATCTCATCCCTTGGCACACCACCTCTCTCACACTTCATCCACCACCCACCACCATCACAACACCATCATCCACCACCATCATCCATTGTCCATCGTAGAGTGTGTGAGTCGTCCCGGGATCCAAGATTGATCGTAAGAGTTCTTGACAATCAAGGCCATGTTTGCCTAAGTCTCTTACATCACTTGGTGAAGACAAAGTGTCTAGTATAATACTTTTTATTTCTAATCTTTTGCACTTTTTATTTGGTTTTGTATTAATGACTTTAATAACTAGTTACTTATGTTGAAGGTGATCTTTCCTTATCGTTTGTCCGTGGTGTCTTGGCATTATTTTACTGTCTATATAAAATAAAGGATTTTCACCATTCATATCTCCACGGTCTATATGGAGGTATGTTGGCTACCTGGTCGGGGGTTAAGGGAACGGTTTGGTAAAGGTCTTGCCATTGTTCAGCGTTTAGAGGTCCTGCAATGGACCTGGGTCAATTTAGTAGGACCTCCTTCAATGCTTCACGGTATTGGATGGCGGGGGTCCAAACTCTTTGATCCCCTCATAAGTTAACTACTATTAATACTATAACCCGGCTACTTAGGACTGTATCCCTGCTGACTCAGACTACTTAGCCGAGGGTAACGTCACCGCCAAAAGCGGGGCCTACCACAATACTGCATTAATAACTTAATTCATTATCTTCCAATAATCCACCCTTTTAGGATTGTATCCTTGCTGACTCAAACTACTGGGGTGAGGGTAACGTCACCTTCAAAAGAGGGGCCTACTACAATAACTAAGATAATCTCTTAATTATGTGCAAAAGTGCGGAAATAATCAAAGGTTATACTAGATACGAGTCGGAACCAAGTGATTCATCTTGTCTATCTGTTTTTCTTTTATTTTTATTTTCAGCATTTTAGTTAGTTTTTATTTTTCCTAGTTTTAAACATTTTTCTAAACTTTTATTTTGATTAGACGTTGAGGATAAACCGGTACTAAAAGCTCTTGTGTCCTTGGACGACCTCGGTATCTTACCAACGCTATACTACACTCAACGATGGGTGCACTTGCCCATATGTGTGTTTAGTGTTAGTGAAATATCGTGTTTTATAAATTTAAAACTTGGCTAAAATAAGTGTTAAAAAGGGCTTAAAATATACACCTAATATATATAACACTTTATCGCACATCAAGTTTTTGGCACCGTTGCCGGGGACACAAGGATTTTAAGAAAGTTAGGAATCAACGGCCTAATCATTTTTTTATTTTTCTTTTTATTTTTTAGGATTTTCTTAGTTTTTCAGCTTCTGCAGCGCTCAGCACGGGCCGTGCCCGGTCAGACACGGGCCGTGCCCAGCATCATCACTGGCAGTTTTTATTTTCTGAGTTACAGAGAGCTGAACACGGGGCCGTGTCGGTGCAACACGGGGTCGTGTCCAACTCCCAGTAACAGGGATCCAGAAATCAATTACTGTGCATCTGACCACGGGCCGTGTTCACTGAGCACGGGGCCGTGGTGAATGTTCTGACCAACGTTCTTTTCTGTTTTTATTGCAGGACTTGGAACCTAGGCGCCACGTCTGAACCTTCTACGTAGTGCATGAGCTCCAGTTCTAGTAGAGACATAAAAGAACCTCTAGAAGAACCCGAACGCTTTCTCAGAAAAAGACTTAAAGCCAAAAATCAAGAGAAAGTTTCGGGGGACCCACTTCTAATGGCGGACCAACGAACCCTCATGGATTACCTACGGCCCACCGTAGGCAATCTCGGCGCCGCTATCAATGCACCGAATGTCGAAGCCAATAACTTTGAACTTCGGCCGCATTTGATACAAATGCTCCAAAACTCCGCAACCTTCCACGGGCTTGCGGACGAGGATCCCCATCTACATATTACTAACTTCTTAGAAATATGTGATACCTTTCGGATCAATGGATCATCAAATGACGCCATCCGCCTTCGAATGTTTCCATTTTCACTAAAAGACCGAGCTAAGGCTTGGCTTAACACCCTCCCAGTTGGATCGGTAAACACTTGGGATGAACTTGCCCAAAAGTTTCTATATAAGTATTTCCCTCCTGCTAAAACGGCTAAATTAATGACTGAAATTAATACATACTCACAAGAGGATGGGGAATCCTTATATGAAACTTGGGAAAGGTTCAAGGAGCTTCTAAGAAAGTGTCCTCATCACGGTCTAGTGGTGTGGCAACAAGTATCCACTTTCTACAATGGGTTGTTGCCACACACAAGACAAACACTTGATTCAAGCTCCGGGGGACTTTTAGGTAATCGTCGCCCAAATGAAATATATAACCAAATTGAGGAAATTGCTCAAACCAATTTTCAATGGCACACTCCCCGAGGAAATAAATCTATTGCCCCGGGCGCCCATAAGGTTGATGAAAGCACCTCTTTACAAGCCCAAATCAAGGCCCTCTCTTCAAAAATCAAAAAGCTAGAAATGACAAAAGTGGCCTCGATTATGGCTTGTGAAGGGTGTGGTGGGTCACATGAAAATTGGAGTTGTATGAAAGAATTAGATGAACAAACAGAAACGGCAAACTACATGGATAATAGACCTAGGCCGTCGGGTCCTCCAACGGGTACCTACAACCAAGGATGGCGTAACCACCCAAATCTTGGTTGGAGAGATCCCGGCAATAGTAGTAACCAACAAAACCAACGAACTAATTTTCAACAACCGCAAAATTTCTCTCAACAACAAGGTGGAAGAGAAAGGCTTGAAGATACTGTATCTCGCCTCATCTCTGACACTGAAAAGAAAAACTCGGATCGATTTCAACAATTGGAATCGAATTTCAGAAATCAACAAGCTAGCATTCAAAACGTTGAAAAACAATTAAATCAACTAGCTCAAAATTTCTCCGAGAGACCACAAGGCGCATTACCTAGTAATACCGAAACAAACCCGAAGGCACAAGTACATCTCATCACATTAAGAAATCGAACCGTGGGTCCCGAGGATGCTCCATTGCCGCCAAATGAAGGAAGCCATTCTAGCCAGCCTATGACTCCTCCTGCGCCAGAAAAGGCTTCTACACCAAATCAAGAGGCCACCAAGACTCCTCCAATTCCGTACCCCGGTAGGTTAAATCGTCAAAAGGCCGATGAGCAATTCGCAAAGTTCGAAAGTTTACTAAAACAATTGCATGTTAATATTCCTTTTATTGAGGTCCTAACCCAAATGCCTAAATATGCAAAATTCATGAGGGATTTCCTCACTCACAAAAGGAAAATTGAATCATTGCAATTAGTTAACTTAGGCGAAGAATGCTCAGCTTTAGTACTCAACAAACTTCCACAAAAGAAAATCGACCCCGGAAGCTTCACAATCCCTTGTTCGATTGGGAAGTCTCCCGTCCGAAATGCTTTAGCCGATCTTGGGGCTAGCATCAACCTCATGCCCACATCAATGTTCAAGCGACTCGGCCTAGGAACAACAAGCCCTACAAAGATGAGCATACAACTCGCTGACAGGTCCATCAAATTCCCACAAGGTGTCGCTGAAAATCTGCTAGTCAAGGTTGACAAATTCGTCTTTCCAACCGACTTTGTCATCCTAGACATGGAAGAAGACACCGATGTTCCTCTCATCCTCGGGAGGCCATTTCTAGCCACCGCCCAAGCATTGGTGGATATGAATGACGGAACTCTAACATTGAAGTTTGGGGATGAGGAAGTGAAATTTGAATATGGAAAGCGAGTAGAGGAAGAAGATCCGGTCAACTACATGAAGGTCATAGACTCAAGCTTGGATGACGCTCTCCGACGGTGTAACATGGGATGCAAGACATCCCACTTGGGTAACATATGACCAGGCTTTGGGTCTTGCCAAGGACCCTTATAAACGTGGCGCACCATGGAGGCATTCCACGGAACTATCCTTAGTTTAATTTAGATTTATTTTTATGTTTTCTAGTTAGTTTTAATTTTCAGGAATAAAACACACTCATGGTGGTAAAGGATGAAAAGGGGAACGAGAAAAATGAACTCATGCACAAGAACAAGGCAACCCGACAATTCTCTCCATTTCAGAAGGTTCAACATGGGTCGTGCCCAACCAACACGGCCCCGTGCTGAACCACCTGCAGAAAAACGCCCAGTTCAGGTACCTGGACACGGGCCGTGTTCACCCAACACGCCCCCGTGTCCAGACTTCTGTCTCTCTTATTTTAATTTTGTTACTGGCACTTGAACACGGGGCCGTGCCCGGATAACACGGGGCCGTGTTCAGTGCCCAGTAACACAAATTTTTGCTTTTTAAACACTATTTTACACATCTAATCAACCTAAAAATTTATTTTTGGGACACATTGAGGACAATGTGTAATTTAAGTGTGGGGGGAATGCTAAAACCTTGAATTTTGCAAGTCCTAAATACAAGCCTTACACAAAACTCTATTGGAACCGCTAATCACCCCAAATTTTTTTCAAAAATTTCATTTTTTTTTACTTGTCTAGGTTTAACTCGGGAAATTCAAGTTCTCAAAAAGGTTATATTTTTAAGAATTTACAACCGATAGCGTAGTGATAAAAAGAACCAACATAAGAAAATTATGAAAAGGCATGGCAAACTTAGTTAAAATTTGATTATATATACTTGATCACATAAAAAAAAAAAAAAACCTATTCCCACAAAAGTGAGTTTTGAGCCTTTATTGAGCATACAATTACATATCATTAAAACTAAATGCTCATTTTTCGTTTCTTGTGTGAATAGCCGCTTGGTTCTTACGACTCTAGAACTTGCCATGACGATACATTCCCGGTCCTTATCAACTTAAACCCGAGTAAGTAAATGATGGAGGCATTAGGACTAACCCTTTTTATTTCTACACCATTATTTTTCTTTTTCTTTTACCACCTACCCAAAAATCCCCCTAGTTAACCCCTTTGAGCCTAAACATTTTCATTTCATCACCAAAAAAAAAAAAACCTTTTACCCACCAAAACCTTTTTCATTTTTAATCCTTTGTTTTAGTAACAAGTTCGGTTTTTCGTATGATGAAAAAAAAATTTGTGTTGATGATGAAGCAAAAAAGAAAATAAACAAACAAGTTTATCAAAAATAACCTTGTTTGAATAAAAGCTTCATCAAAATAAAAAGTTGCAAAAATAGAAAATCTTACTAAAACCGACACTTGTTACGCCTTTTCGCCCTTTTTCTACTAACCACTAACCACTTTCCCAACCACCTACCTTTAACCCAAGCCTAACCCTTAACCCACAAAGTCCTCTTGGTATTTACAACGATATAAAAGTTAAAAAGGAGGAGGATTGATTGCTTGGCAAGCCTATGGTAGGAATAAGTTCCATGCCGCTCTCGAGTGATTCACTAAAAATACACCTTCGGCCGAGTGTGAGTGATTTCTCCCGTGAGGTATGTGAGCTTGTATATAAATGGAATTTTAAAAAAGGCATGTTATGCCCAATTAAATAGTTTCTCCTATGAAACGTTCTAAATAAATCATTACGAATAGGATTGTAAATAAATAAAAATAAACCCAAAAAGATCTTGGACATCCCGACACTCTACGACAAGCCCAAAAACCTTCTCTTCTACCTATTCCATTTGGGAGTGTAAGCCACATATTAAAGAGTTTTGCTTGAGGACAAGCAAAAGTTCAAGTGTGGAGGTATTTGATGTGTGCAAAATGCAACATATAAATTACATCAAACAAGGCATAAAACTAACCCTTTTAAGTACTAATATTGGAAAAAGAGTGTTTTTGTCTTCCTTTTGTATTTTCAGGATTAAATGAGCTCAAAAACACAAAAGAAGCAAAAAGACAGCTAAATCCAACATAAATACAAGGAAAGGAACATTAGTGGACTGCCCGACCCCTCAACGGCACCTTCCAAAGCAAATTAGAGAAGTCAGAAGACTGAACACGCCCCGTGCTCAGCCAGCACGGGGCCGTGTGTAACAACTGTGCTTGTAATCACTATGAACAGTTCTATTATCAATAAAACAATGTTATTTGATCCCAATGTTTGTTTTGTTATGTTTTACATTTTTCATGTTTTGACTTTTGTTCAATTCCAAACTCTACATCACTTTCTGGAGAGTTATACGCAAACTAGTGCGTAAACGTACTCAGTTTAATGCGAGAAATACTCCGGAACATCAACATATACTCAACATACCTTAAATAACCTTTACATAACTTAGAAATAAGTTTTGAAGGCTTTGGTATGGCAAAAACAAGTTAATTCGCTTACAGGGACTAAACATGACAAACTGCGAAAGTATGTCAATTTGAACTGTAACGGACATTCCAGAAAATAACCATAAGTTAAACACACCTTAAATATCCTTTACATAGCTTAGAAATAGGCTTTGAGGGGTTCGGTGTGCTAAAATAAACTTTTGGGTCATTCAGGGACTAAAAGTGTCAAAAAGTGCACAAGTTTGCATTTTCGCGCATAACTTACGTTCTGAATACATCCGGACATCCAAAAATTTATGTAAGCATGACTATATTATATTTTAGTGTTCTCCATAAGAAAAATCCATTCGTCGCGTCATTTGGATCGTTTTTCGCGCTTGTGCGCATTCCGTCGTAATTAAGCGAACATCGCGTTCGTACGACCAAACGAACCATCATCCGGCATATTTTTGAGTATGTTTTGAGTTCCCTATACTTTAACTTCATTTTAGAGCCTTGAAATGAGGTTAACGGGGTTCAAACGCATCGAAAAAGGCCTTAAACACGTGCAGGGACCATTGCTGCCAATTTTGAAACTTTCTGATTCAGGGGGGGTGCTAGCGTAGCGCGAGGCCTATGGGGCTACCCGTCGCGCTACGCGACTGCCTATCTGATCAGATTCAATGTTTTTAAACACAAGTTGCAGCTGATTGATCCTTCACCACATGTTCTAAGTTGCTTAGTCACTAAGATAAGGATCATATGTGGCTTCCATAACCTTTCAACAAGTGTACGGATGTGATCGAATCACGGTTTCCATGAAACGATCTCAACGGTTCACCGAAAACTATATATACCCCATGCCTTTCATTGTTTTAAGGCACAAGAATTCTGATTTGAGAGCTCTAAGTTGAAACCATTGTTTCATACCTGAGTTCTTGGATCGGGATTAGCATTCGGGGACCCTTCGTAAGTATTCTTTCGTTCTTTTCCTTATTTTACTGCTTTTCAAGTCAGAAAGTCAAACTTTGTTTGACTTTCAGCGTTGACCAGTAATGGTCAATGCGAAGTTCGTTTGAACTTCGCAACGTGAGTGTAATCACGTTGGTTATAGTCCCTTGGGGCTATACCTACTGATTACCACGTTGTCTAGGGTCGTAGGGTAAGCGATCTAATAAATCGCTTATACCTCGAACCCGACCCATTTGGTCGATCATTAGGATCCGACCAAACACATTAGGTGACCATAGTAGGTAGGGAATAACCTTCCGAGGTTATACCCTATGGTCACATCGTTTAAGTAGTTGTATGATAGGTAGTTTATATGCCTTAGGTAAATTACCAGAATACCCTTTTCATGTATAATTGGTAATTAAGCATATGTAACCTAAACTTTTGTCACATAACTGATTATGTAACATGTTTAGGCATATAACACTTGTCATAGGACTAGTTAGACGGTCCGAACACGTTTCACGCGCACGACGCGTTAAAGTAGCATAAGCTTCCTAAACGGGTCGTAATGGGTCGTAAACACTTAAGTTAAGTTTCATTTAGTATGTAGGCTTTGTTAAACCAAATGACACGAGTCTCTACACTCGTTTGGTTTACAAACCCTCATGCTACCCAATCTTCCGATTTAGGTCCGGTTTATTAACATAGTTACCTATATTAGGTGCCGTTTGATTCCGAGATCTATAGCATTACTTGGTGGTTATCTTTATACAACTGAGCAATCTCAAGTGAGTACATAGACCCCTCTTTTACTGTTTTCCAAACTGTTTTGGGGTGGAACACATGTGCCTACTTGTTACTTTCAAGCTTTCCTGTTTTCACATCATATACATGCTATGTTCGTTAGTACATTATAGTACATGATTTCATTTCATCTTATGCTAGGTGTGCCCATTGTGTGCATTACTTAGTACATTGTTTTACATGACATTTCCTGCTAGGTGTGCCCATTATGTGCATTACTTAGTACATCGTTTTACATGACATTTCACGCTATGTATGTTCATTTGATTACATACTTAGTGCATTGTTTTCACATGCTTACATTTTTGGTATGACATTTGGTTTGTTTACATGGGACAATACATTCATTAACACCGATCATGCCGTTCGTTAGTAGGTAGTGGTACCATAGGAATTGACAACTCCCGTTCCGGACGTCCCAGGGAAAGGGGATGAAAGGAATGACCGAATTCGATGATATAAGACAGATAGACCTTTAATTTGTTTAAAGGGTTTATCACCACAGTCACAAGGCTTGGATGTATGCATTTTCACAATACCGCATAAATGTTCATATTAAATATTTGCATGCATTTTTCCACAAAGACATAAGATTGATTTAAACCATGTTTTACTTCAACATTTTGTTTTTGTGCATATGGTTTAGTTGAGACATTTCACTTGCCATACATAGACATTTGACATGGATATTTGACATAGACATTTGACATGGATATTTGACATAGACATTTGACATGGATATTTGACATTGACATTTGACATGGTTTACATTTGACACATAACTTGTTTGACAATTGTTTCACACTACATGATTTACATCTTGACATGAACACTTTGACATATTATTAGATACTTTTGACAATTGGTTTAAACATAGACTTCTTACATTGGTTGGTATGGTTTGATTAAGTGATTAAGTAACGATGCGTGTGTAATATGATACAAGCATGGTGGATACGCCGCTGGTACTTCCTATATATAAGTGTTTGTATGGTATTACATGTCGTAACGTTATTTGAATCATTTCAATATTGAGACATAGAACATTTTATACAAATAACATACTTTTTACAAGACATTGATTTACAAACAACTTATCTTATACAAACACATTTTTTTTACATGGTTATTTATTTAACCTGACATTTACTTATACATATCATCTGATCTTATTGTTTTCAAATGATTTACATGACAAAGCAAATTACAAGGTTTATGACTAAACATTTTTCTTAAACATAAGTCATGAATCCTATTTTCACAAAACCTATGTATCTCACATGCATTTTTATGCTGACGTACCTATTTTCACATGTGTTTTCAGGTGTTTTTCCATAGGATGTTGATCATGATACTAGGGCGGACCTGTGCCTTAGAGACTTTAAAAGAAGATAGACTATGTTTAATTATGTTCTGAACTCTTTTGTTTACTGTTCAAGACAATGTAACACCCTTGTTTGATAAATAAAATACAACTTTGTATGCCATGGTTATGAAACAATTTATTCTGTTGCGACACGCCCCGATGTTTCCGCCGTGATTTGTTGTTTTACGCGGTCGGGGTGTGACACCGTGCCCAAGAAGCAGCAGAAAAGACAAATCTATAGAAGCTTCTATTGCCCACCACGGGCCGTGCCCAGCGGACACGGGGGCGTGTCGAAAGTACAGCAGGCGCATTTATTGTAATTGCGAATTACAATTAATGAGGAGAGAGAGTGTCAGACAGGCACGGGGCCGTGCCCAGCGGACACGGGGCCATGCCCAGCTCTCTGTTCAGCCTATAAATAGGAGTGCTTGGATTCATTTCATCTCATCCCTTGGCACACCACCTCTCTCACACTTCATCCACCACCCACCACCATCACAACACCATCATCCACCACCATCATCCATTGTCCATCGTAGAGTGTGTGAGTCGTCCCGGGATCCAAGATTGATCGTAAGAGTTCTTGACAATCAAGGCCATGTTTGCCTAAGTCTCTTACATCACTTGGTGAAGACAAAGTGTCTAGTATAATACTTTTTATTTCTAATCTTTTGCACTTTTTATTTGGTTTTGTATTAATGACTTTAATAACTAGTTACTTATGTTGAAGGTGATCTTTCCTTATCGTTTGTCCGTGGTGTCTTGGCATTATTTTACTGTCTATATAAAATAAAGGATTTTCACCATTCATATCTCCACGGTCTATATGGAGGTATGTTGGCTACCTGGTCGGGGGTTAAGGGAACGGTTTGGTAAAGGTCTTGCCATTGTTCAGCGTTTAGAGGTCCTGCAATGGACCTGGGTCAAATTTAGTAGGACCTCCTTCAATGCTTCACGGTATTGGATGGCGGGGGTCCAAACTCTTTGATCCCCTCATAAGTTAACTACTATTAATACTATAACCCGGCTACTTAGGACTGTATCCCTGCTGACTCAGACTACTTAGCCGAGGGTAACGTCACCGCCAAAAGCGGGGCCTACCACAATACTGCATTAATAACTTAATTCATTATCTTCCAATAATCCACCCTTTTAGGATTGTATCCTTGCTGACTCAAACTACTGGGGTGAGGGTAACGTCACCTTCAAAACAGGGGCCTACTACAATAACTAAGATAATCTCTTAATTATGTGCAAAAGTGCGGAAATAATCAAAGGTTATACTAGGTACGAGTCGGAACCAAGTGATTCATCTTGTCTATCTGTTTTTCTTTTATTTTTATTTTCAGCATTTTAGTTAGTTTTTATTTTTCCTAGTTTTAAACATTTTTCTAAACTTTTATTTTGATTAGACGTTGAGGATAAACTGGTACTAAAAGCTCTTGTGTCCTTGGACGACCTCGGTATCTTACCAACGCTATACTACACTCAACGATGGGTGCACTTACCCATATGTGTGTTTAGTGTTAGTGAAATATCGTGTTTTATAAATTTAAAACTTGGCTAAAATAAGTGTTAAAAAGGGCTTAAAATATACACCTAAAATCTTGAACTAATATATAAAATAAGTTAAATCTAATCAGTTAAGGGTAGTTTTGTAATTTTACCATGTTTCTTCCTCCCTTCTTCATAAGTGTTCTTCTTTAACCCCCTACACACAGGAACATCAAGAACAAGATCTGTAACTCATTTGCACTCCTTAAAAATCCAACACACACATGAAGAACAAGCACAAAATAAAAAATCACTTCCTCCTGTTCTCCATAACAACCAGCCACCACCTCCTCTTCTCCATGACTCTCTCTTTCACTTCTCCATAACTACCGGCCATCATTTCCGGCCACCTGAAACACCTAAACCCATAACCCCGCTGAAAACGCACCTGAAAACCATCACCATTTCCAGACATCATCTTCATCTTCCAGAAATGAAGATACATGTTAATGTTATCTTGATCATTTTATCAACTTGACTTGTAATCTACTTTCACATCTCATACCTTTGTTATCAATTCAATTTTTAAAGCACCCATCTTTCGATGCAATCAATCAATTCTTTCACACCCTTTAACACAATTTTGAATTTCCAGCTGCAATTAGGGTTTGTTCTTCCCTAATTTCGCACTTTTCGTCATTCTTTGAGGTTGATTTCACTTTGATTACGGTCAGTTGTTCAAGATACTCATGAATTTTCATTTAATTTTGTAGAATTCAACAAATTTTGTGAATTATGGTTTGATTTTAAAATTGGGGGAAAATATTTGAGACATCAGATTGTACCTGTGATGTTAAATCGCCTTCATAGGATTAGAGCATGTGTTTCTGACATCGGTAGGTCTGTTACATCATGGTTGCACCCTAGAAACCCTCAAGGGATATTGTTGTTGGTGAAATTGATAACATTTTTGTTAAAATAGTACACGAAGGTGAAGAGGGAGGGGCGATCGTCTTCCAATGGTTGTGATGATTGGGTTTAGTGGCCAGTAGCGGTCACAAGTTGTGGTGGTAGGGTCTGGTTGTTATGGAGAACAGGAGGAAGTAATTTTTTATTTTGTGCTTGTTTGTGTGTGTTGGATTTTTAAGGAGTGCAAATGAGTTACAGATCTTGTTCTTGATGTTCCTGTGTGTGTGTGTGGGTGGGGGTGGGGGGGGGTTAAAGAAGAACACTGGTGAAGAAAGGAGGAAGAAACATGGTAAAATTACAAAACTACCCTTAACTGATTAGATTTAACTTAAAATTTTAACTTGGTTAGTGCTAAAGGACGAAATATGTAATGAGTTTTCCGAATAAAGGATTGTGACTGTAATTATCAAACTTAAAGGTTATCCATTGCAATATGATACAAACATAAAGGACGGAAAATGTAATTTACCCTATTTTAAAATTACATGGATCCATTTTGTCAATTTAAAGTGAATAACCATTTGTAGTACCCAAATTTGTCACATGTCATGGAGAATGTTTCCAGGTACAAAATCTGGTAATGGCTTGATTTTAGCTGTATTTTTTCATTAATGGGTCGGAATTGGCCAGAAAAAGTGCATATAACTAGGTTGTATAGTTAATTGTTGGTGCACTTGTGTCTGTACTTTGTCTGTATTTTGTAATGATATAAAACGATGTCTTTTGTAGTCGTGTTTCGTCTTAGATGTGTTTATGTGTGTGCTTAATGTAAGTTTGACCAGTCAACCATCTTCCTGGTTGACTTGGTCAAACAGTTAGAAAAAGGTTTGTAATTTGTGTGTGTCGAAGGATGGTCATCGAAGGATTGTTTATATCCTTCGATGAGCTCGAAGGATAACCTTCGATGGATACAGATGGACCTCGAAGGATGTCAATCCTTCGAGGTATATGTGGATCCTTCGATAGGCTGTATCTCGATAGATGATCTTTCGATCAGTCTATTTGATCCTTCGACCAGACTAGCTGTGAAGGTTATATATACTGATGTAATGTGTTCACTTCAGGGTGTGAGTGAACCTAGTCTTGTAGAGAGCGTATTTTCAGTTTGGTCAAGGGCTGTAACCGTGTCCACTGAAATACAAGAGAAAACTTTGATATCTTGTGTGTCTACCTTTCTCTTTGTAGCTTGTGTTCTCATTATAAACTACCGGTTTGCATTCTAGCTTGGATTCCGCACTTGCTAGTGTGTTAAACTTAACAAGGATAAGGTTTAACCTCAACCTCCGAGGGACCTACAAGTGGTATCAGAGCCGTGGCTCTTTTCCTTGTTAAAAACCGAGTTTATACAAGACTTTGGAGTGTTTTGGACAAAAACTCACTTGGTTTAGCACCCGTTTTTCTGTTGTTTCTCGCTTTTCTGGTCATAAAAACGTGTTCTAAACTAACCGGGTGTGTTAAAGGACGGGTTGGGTAACTTAAAAACCGTGTTTTGAAAGTTTTGGTAATTTCCGGCCAAAATTCCGGCTTATCCGGTCACCGGTTTCTGGATAAGATCTTTCTGTTTTTGGGCAATATTTTATCAAGTCAAATCTGGGTTGGCAGAAAGTATGGTCTGAACATACCTTTCTGCCGAAAACTTTTCACCAACCAATCACCTTTTCACCAACCTGTCAACTTTTGTCAATTGTGTCAGAGCAGATCGAAGGATATCCTTCGAAGTCGAAGGATCATCTTTCGAACAAAGGAGGTTCGATAGATAATCATCCTTCGAACATCCTTCGAAGTCTGTGACTTATCTTTCGATCCAAGGAATCTTTTCGAAGGATATATCTGTCGATCTACAGGTTTTATTCGAAAGACAAGGATCCTTCGATTGGAGAGTCTTTCGAAGTCATTGTTCGAAACTCAACAGTGATCTTTCGAACACTGTTGATCTTTCGAACAAGTTTGGTTCTTTCGATCCTAATCTGTTTAAGCTTAACAAGTTTGTGTTTTTCAGGTCTTTCGATCAAGGATCTTTCGGCTGTTTGTTATCCTTCGAGACATTAACATACTTTGTGAAAATTAATTTTAAAAAGGGAAAACTTGTTTTTCAAATTTTAAATATATTTTCACTTAATATATTAATTTTCTTTATAAAATGGGAACAAACGGTCAGTGGGATCCAACCGCGTGGACTCAAACAACTTTGACTCCACAATCATCAGCTACGCAATCATCAGCTACGCAATCTCAGTCAGATTTCAACAAAAACGCATGGATGCAGGCTATTGCCCCGCCTCAAGCTGCAATGATATCTGCAAATCAATGGGCATTGGTCACAAATCAAAGCAGCAGCATTCAAGCTATGATGCAGAACGACAGTGAAACTGGTACAAGCACAAAACCGCCAAAGCTGAATCACATCAATGATTGGGGATGGTGGAAAGAAAGGCTGAGAACTTATGTTCAGGGGCAAGGTCAAGATCTATGGATGTGCTTCTTTACTCCATTTGAAAATGAATTGGAAGTTGCAGGATCTAATCCACAAACTTACAGCACTATGTCTGGAGATGATAAGAAGAAATTTGAGTTAGAAAAGAAAGCATTCATGATTCTCACACAAGCTCTTCACAGAGACATTTACCACCAGTTTGTTTACTGCACGACTACAAAAAGCTTGTGGGATATGCTCACGTTACGATGTGAAGGAAATGCTCAATCTAGAAAGATCAAGCAAGAATTGTTGAAGAAAGAGTTTGAAGGATTCACGTGTATGGAGAATGAGACTTTGGCAGAGTTATCTACAAGGTTCCATCATTTGTTGAGCGAAATGTTTGCCTTTAGAGTTACTGCCACTCCACAAGAAATGGTGAAGAGATTTGCTAATAGCTTACCAGCAAAGTGGAGCAGTTATCTTGAAATTCTCAAAGAAAATGGTGTTCTAGACACAATCACTGTGTATGAGTTAATTCAGAAATTGGAGAACAAGGATGTAGAAGAAAAGCTTAAGGCAAAAAGAACACTAACTCCTCAAAATCCAGAGATGTACTATGGGATTGCAGGAGGCATCAGTGGAGAAAAACCAGTTCCTCAACATGCGAAGCTTCAAACAGCCTTCATCTCAAACACCGGGCCTTCCACAACAAATCAGTTTGATCCTTCAGCATACACGATGTTCTCAAGACCAGATTCTTCTTCTCTACAACAGGATGTGCAATCTGCTCCTTAATTCACACCACCGCCTTTCTTGGACCCAAGCAGAGCTCAGCAGCAACAACCGCAACAGCAAGGGTTTTATGGAAGCTCTTCAAACTTTCAAGCCACTTCCAATCCGAACACAGTCAGATTAGACACTTCCAACTTTTCCAAAGTCAGTGTCGAAGTAGCCAAGGAGCATATGGAGATGTTGAACACCTTGGTTAGTGCTTATTGTGGATTGGTTGCAGGTCAGATTGGGAATATCAATCTAACCAATGAAGATTATCAGCAAGTGGATAGGGAAGAGTTTGAAATGATGGATATCAAATGGGCTCTTGCTAGTGCAATTCGAAGAGCAAAGGAGTTTATGGAAAGGACGGGAAGAACCAACTTGAATAGCAACAACAACACCAAGTATGGTTTTGATAAGAATGCTGTCACTTGCTTCAATTGTGGTGAAAAGGGTCACTTCAAGCGGGAGTGTCAGAAGCCTCCTAAGCAAGGAAATCAGAATCCCTTCAGGAATCAAGGACAGCCACAGCAGCAACAGAACAACAATGACAGATCAATAGTGCCGGTTGGAGGAAATGCATCTGGATCCACAAACACTAATCCCCACAGAGGATTGGTTGTTCAAGCTGATGAAATCTGCAACTGGAACCTTCAGCTTGGAGAAGGAGGAAATGGTGGAACAGCATGTTATGCTGAAGTGATTGAGAAGGTAGTAGAACCCGTGTCTGCTGGTGAATCTTCAGAAGATGAAGATAGTTCGGGTTATAGTGGGAGCATGGATGGGGAATCACTTGATGCTGGTGATTTATCAAGTGATGCTTTAGATTTGGAAGTTGATGAGCTTTTGGCTGAAGCTGAAGCATTATGCAAGAGGAGATCTATTCTTTGCCAGAAATCTGCTGGAACTTCCGAGAAGCTTGCTCAGTTCTTCTCTGAAGATGGATCTTTTTCTTTCCATTCAGCCTTTATGGCTAATGTCGACAGTTCATCAAGTCAGGTATGTGTCAATGAACCCACTGTAGTTAGTTATGAAAATTGTGATAGCTTAAATGTTAAATATGCTGAAAAGGAAAGTCAGTTTGAAATCACATACAAACACAATCAAGAATTGATTGTAGATCTTTCTAAAGCAACTGAAGCTAACTTGTTTTTAACCAGAAATGAAAAGGAATTTAAAGCAACAATTGCGTCATTAAAACATGATGTTTCAGAATTACAAAAGGCTGTTTTGCGAAAACAACATGCTAACAATAATCTTATTGACACAATTGAAAAGCAAATGGTAGAATTGGCAACAGCTCGATGTGAATGTGAAACAATTAAGCAGAAATTGGAAAGCTATTCCAATTCCCGCTTTGTATTGGATCACATCATTGACGTTCAAGAAAGAAAGAAAAAGGGGGATAAACCATGTATTGGATTCAAATCATGTCCTCCCCCAATGAATCACAATTACTCCAAATTACCTGATGACGAGGATATGCCCCGTTTTGAACCTACTGTGCCACTCGGTCTAGATGACTTTGCAGCAGGCCTCGGGTTCACAACTGGTACATCATCCTCGGGTCAATCAGAATCTGAGAATGTGACAGATTCATCGTGTGTTAAGGAACAGAGTCCTCCCATTGTTGAGGATGCTGATTCTTCGGATGATGAATCTGAAGAGATTGTGAAACAACAGTCTAACTCGGTTACAACAGATATTCCAATTGAGAATCACATCCTGTGTGATCCACCAGTGAAACCGAGTAAGACTGAAACGTCAAAAGCCATGGAGTCCCTTGTTTCTAGCCGTGAAGAGAATAACTTGTTGTACACGCTCAAAGGAGATAGCAAAATCTACTCTAACAAAGATTTTCCACTTAAAAATGTAAATCAAGATTTAATTGAGCAAATTTTTGAAGGATGCACTGATAAGTTTTTGGGGAACAAAAGTGGCAAAGTTACCGTCACTCAATGTGATCCAATTCCGTGTGAACAAATTAGAAAACAATACGGAAACCAAAAACTACCAATTGAGCGAAAACAACAAGTCAATTCCGGAAAGGGTAAGGTACAGGGAAAGAAGGCTCAGAACAAGAATGTTCAAGCACCTAAAGTTCAGCAGCCTAAGACTGAACAACCAAAGGTTCAACAACCTAAAGTTGAACAGTCTAAGGCTACTCAACCTAAGGCTGCACAACCTAAAATTCAACAATCAAGGGTTGAGCGACCTAAGGTTCAACAACAAAAGGTGCAAAACAAAAGAGCCCCTGTTAAGAAGCAAGGACCGAAAATGAACTTTGTTGGATCCACGGGTTCAGACAAACTTGAAACATTTCAGGATAAATTTAACCTTGAGTTTATACAACAGTTTAGAATTTTAAAACGAAATGATCAGAATAATTACACCCAACACACCAACGGATGTGATTTAGGCCCAAGCACGTCTAGATCACAAAGTTCATTGTCTGGTTCTCCGTCTGGTCATCAACATGTTTCTCCGAAGTTTGTAGAGCGGAGAACATGTTTTGAATGTGGGACAGTTGGGCATATTGTAAGATATTGCCCACACGTGCAAAAGCTGAAGTCAACAATGAGTGCTCCCCAAGAAATCGATTACCGAAAACGATCAGTTTCCCCGAAACAAGACCCACGTGTCTTGAAAGAAAGGGAAAAGAAGTTAAAGCAAAAGAATCAAAAGGTAATTGAAAAGGCCCTAAAATCAGAGGTCAAGGAAGAAAAACCTGTACAAGCAAAATCTGAAACTGTAAAACCAGTAAATGTTAAAACAATAAATTCAAATACTGGTAAAGGACAAACAGCTTGGAAGCCAAAGCAGGTAATTCAATCAGGGGGAGCACCAAAGGTTTTTTTTCCTAATCATCAAGTGATTGAAATCACTTTCCTTGATGATCAAGGACGACCCAAGTCCACAAAGGCTTGGGTCCCCCTCTCAAACTGATAAGTTAACTGTATGTGCAGGCGGCTCCAGGAGGAACTATTAATAGTCATTGGATTGTTGATAGTGGGGCTTCCAGGCACATGACGGGCGACTACCGTCTTCTTTTCGATGTGCGAAGTATAAGAGGAGGATATGTTGCATTTGCTGGAGACAAAGGAGGGTATATCACCGGCGAGGGAATGATCTCAAATGGAGTTGTGAGTTTCGACAAAATCAATTATGTGCAACAGTTGGATCACAATCTCCTAAGTGTTTCTCAGATCTGCGACAAGAAGTTCACTGTGCATTTTGATGATGCCGGTTGTTATGTGCTGAAGCCAGGATTCAAGATTCCCGAAGAATGGATTCTCTTATCAGCACCAAGAGTTAATGATTTGTATGTCCTCGATATGAGCCAAGCAATAACCAAGTCCAAACAAGTTACTTGCTTTATTTCAAAAGCCACTGAAAAGGAGACGATCTCTTGGCACAGACGGATGGGTCATATTCACCTCAGAAAAATGAATCACCTTGTCAAAAACAATCTGGTGAGAGGTGTCAATGTGAAGAATTTTCAACTTCAAGATGTCTGTGTGCCGTGTCAGAAAGGGAAGCAGATCAAGAAATCACATCCATTGAAGAAGGTTAACACTGTAAACATGCCACTCGAACGTCTGCATATGGACCTTTTCGGCCCAGTCAAACACAAGAGTGTGCACGGGGAAGTTTTCTGTTTGGTAGTCACTGATGACTATTCAAGATTTTCATGGGTTGATTTCATGGTCCACAAGAGCGAAACTCCAGAAATTCTAAAGAATTTGATCACCTTGTTGGAAAATCTTTATAATCTAAAGGTGAGGCGAATTCGAAGCGACAACGGAACCGAGTTCAAAAACAGGGTTATGGATGAATTTTGCACTGCAAAAGGAATCCTTCATGAATATAGCTCTCGGTACACGCCACAACAAAACGGAGTCGCTGAAAGAAAGAACAGAACCTTAATTGAGACTGCAAGAACCATGTTGGTTGAGTCTCAGCTTCCAGTTCGATTCTGGACTGAAGCTGTTGCCTCGGCTTGCTACACGTTAAACAGGGTTCTCACAGTGAAAAGACATGGCAAAACGTGCTTCGAACTTCTACACAAGAACACTCCTGACTTAGAATATCTAGAACCTTTTGGTGCACCATGTACCATGATTGAGCCTGACGGGAAGTTTGGTGCCAAAGCTATCGAAGGTTACTTCCTTGGGTATGCTACTCCTAATCTGCGAGTATGGAACCTGACTACCAAGAGGATTGAAGAGTGGGGTGAAGTAAGAGTTCAAAGATATTCTAATCCTCCGAAGCCCTCTGGAGATCCATGGATGTTCGATTATGATGGTCTTTTCAACTCATTCAATCTGCCGACATTTGATGATGACAATGCAATTGCTCAAATGTTGTCTGAAAGCGAGAATGCGACTGGCTCTCAGTTAGCTCGCCCAATCATTGTTGACTCACAAGCATCTTCTTCTGTCAACAATCTCGCTTCAAATGAGGTGTTTAATGATGCTGTCGACTACAATTTGTCATCGGAAGATGAGGAGTATGTTGATGCAAATGATGGTGAAGCACGGGGTCCGGTTCAAGGTACTTCAGAAGCAACGGATCCAGTGTCTGCGCCAATTGTCCAAGAAGAAAATGCATCATCTTCTACAACTCAACAACTTCAAAATGATATCGGGAATTTAAATATCAATAACTTGAGGACCAATGTTGAAATTCCTCTAGTTCCTGAAACCCGAATTCATAACATTCATCCTCAGCAGAATATTATAGGTGATGTTCTCAGTGGTGTTAGGACAAGGAATCAAATCAGAAATAACGAAAATGCTGGCTTGTATGCTGAGATACGAGAATCGGGACAACAAAATGATTGGTCTTTCGCCTGCTATGTTAGCCAAGAAGAGCCTAGATCTTGGAAGGAGGCATTGAAAGATGATTCCTGGGTGGAAGCCATGCAAGAAGAACTTCAGCAGTTCGAGAAGTTGGGCGTATGGAAATTGGTTGATAGGCCCGACAACTACAAGAAGATCGGAACTCGTTGGGTATTTAAGTGCAAGAAGGACGACCGTGGGATTGTTGTCCGAAACAAAGCAAGGTTAGTTGTTCAAGGCTTCAGTCAGATAGAAGGTATTGACTACAATGAAGTGTATGCTCCTGTTGCACGTCTGGAGGCTATTAGAATCTTTCTAGCCTACGCATCCTTCAAGAAATTCAAGGTGTACCAGATGGATGTTAAGAGTGCATTTCTACACGGAGTAGTCGAAGAGGAAGTATATGTCGAGCAACCACCGGGGTTTGAAGATCCATTACATCCTGACAGAGTTTTACTACTTAACAAAGCGTTATATGGTCTTCATCAAGCACCTCGAGCCTGGTATGAGACACTGTCTACCTACTTGCTGAACAACGGGTTTAGACGGGGTTTGATCGACTGTACCCTCTTCATCAAAGAAAAAGGTGAAGATCTTCTGTTGGTACAGGTATACGTCGATGACATTATCTTTGGTTCTACTGATGATAATTTATGCAAGGAATTTGAGAAGGTGATGCAAGATCGATTCGAGATGAGTGCGATGGGTGAAATGACGTTTTTCTTGGGTTTGCAAGTTAATCAGTCCGAATCTGGAATTTTTATCCATCAAACCAAGTACGTCGGAGACATCTTGAGCCGGTTCCAGATGTCCGATTCGAAGCCAATTTCTACTCCTCTTCCGCAGAATCACGGGATTACTCCGGATGAAAAAGGGGATGCTGTGGACTCTTCACTTTATCGTGCTATGATTGGATCGTTAATGTATCTCACTGCATCAAGACCCGACATTATGTATCCAACATGCCTTCTCGCCAGATACCAAGCGAATCCGAAGGTCTCTCACTATGCTGCTGTCAAAAGGATTTTTCGTTATCTGAAGGGTTGCCCTGACACCGGGTTATGGTACCCTAAGGATGATAACTTCGATCTCAAGGCTTACAGTGATTCTGATTTCGGCGGCTGCAAGAAAGATGGAAAATCAACTACAGCAGGATGTCAGTTCTTAGGCAATCGCCTAGTCACTTGGCAGTGCAAGAAGCAGACATGTGTGGCTACATCTACATGTGAAACAGAATACATTGCTGCGTCTAGTTGCTGCTCCCAGGTTCTATGGATCCAACAACAGATGCGGGACTACGGTTTTGAATTCCTAACTACTCCTATTTTTGTTGATAATGAAGCTGCTTTACAGATCACTAGAAATCCTGTACAGCACTAAAAAACGAAGCACATCGATATTAAATATCACTTCATACGTGATTGCTTTGAAAAGAAACTTATCGATGTGGTTCACATTCATACCGATCACCAACGTGCCGACCTTTTTACCAAAGCATTTGATAAATCAAGATTCGATTATTTACTTTTGGTAAACGGCATAAAGGTGAAGCAAGAGTAACCGACATCGGAAAATCGTTTTTGTAAATATTTTTCTTAAAAAAAAAAAAAAAAAAAAAAAAAAGTGTCTTTATTTTCTTTGTTTTTAAATTTTAGGGGGAGAAAAATTCAGAAAAATTCAAAAACATTGAAAAACCGCAAAAATACAAAAATATGTCTTTACTTTTTTTTACTTTCTGCATTTAAGGGGGAGAAAATTCAGAAAAACACAAAAACAATAGAAAAACAAAAATGAGTTTCTTGGCAAGATAAGAGAAAATGATATTACATCAGAGGTCGGTCAAAACATGTTTCTAGAAATCAAAAGAAAAGAAAAAGATAAGTAGCTCTACTAATGATGTACCGGTAGACTCACGATCATTTTAAAGTGTGCAGGAGATATAAACATAACGAACTGAAAACCGCGTGGGAACCACTCATTGGCATATGGTCTTGGTACCGAAATTTCGTTTGATAGATTGCCGAGGTTCTGAGATATTTGGGGTTTATGCTGTTTATCATCTGGGTATCATGGTTGTATCTTTTACCGAAAAATAACGGGGACGCAAGTCTAGATCTTCCATGATACCATACATACGTGTACATATTGCATTCGACCTCAATAAGTGATAAACAATCACATGTCCAAACAAATAAGTGATAAAATATCACATTCATCCGGGAGTCAAGTTCGTCTCTCTGCTGTACGGAAGTACTGACCTGTTCACGGACTTGCTCCTGTGCCCTCATGCATATGAAAATCAAGTTCCTCATCAATAAGTGATTATATCACATAGGGCTTGTTTTCAAATCAAATAAGTGACTTGTTCACATTTTATATACGTTAAAAACGGATGATAAATGGTATACTCCCCAGTAAGATGAACTCTCGTGCATACCTTGATACGGGAATGTGTCGTGAGTGGATGAACGCCGGTCGGTAAGTATAAATCATACCTTAACGTATCTCAATGCATTATGATTACACTTGATCGCTGAGTTTAAGTGGATAACAATATCGGTAATTGTGGTAGAATGCTTATCCACTTCTGTAAAAGAATATTAAAAGGAAATGTGTTTTGACAAAAGACCGCAAACTGATATGATTCTCTTCGCCAGAAACTCGCAAAAATATTGTTGTGTTTTGTACATATTTATTTACTGCTTAACTTTAGTGCTTAATTTTTTTTTTGTCTTTTTAAACAGTTTTTGTCGTTTGGTGCATATCAGCACGACATTAGCGGTGATGTCGTTTGATAACATTCAAAGGATTTTAAAATTGTTGTCTTTTATTTTATCAAAATCCAAAAAGATTTTCAATTTAATCTTATTTTTGATTAACCGATGTTGGTACTCGATCAGATATCTGGCAAGCCGAAATACTTCATAAAACTAACCTTTGCAGAACTTCATAACGGACAATTTTTCAAAACGGTCATTTCTGAGAGCTTTTAAGAATTTGAAGGGCTTAAATTGAAAATTCCCAAAAATCCAAAGTGTTGGTGGAAATCTGATCCTTCGAGGAAGCAATGGCCCTCGAAAGATCAGAAGGTCAATGAAAGTCAATGAAAGTCAATCATCTCAGTCGAAAGATGAATTGGTCAACAGACCTTTATGAAAGATGGATAAGGTCGAAAGATATCCTTCGAGGATTCCCAAATATCTTGTATCCTTCGATCCAGATCCTTCAAATATCTGGTATCTTTCGATCCAGATAGGAATCCTTCGACCCAAAGTTGATCTTTCGAAACACCTTTTCATCTTTCGAAAGGTCATCTATCCTTCGAGACGGTTCGACTTTCGAGGTCAGAGTATAAAAGGGTGTCTTCTTCTTCACTTCATCATAACTGTTCAACTTCACTATTCAAAAATCCTCTGATCCTACCGAAACTCTGCCAAAATTTACTCAAAAACTTAGTGTATCAGGATTTCATCTACAATCTCGGTAGGATAATCCGAATACACTTTTCAAACAACAACATAAACATTTCATCTAATCATGTGTTTTGTTTTGTAATGTGGATATGTTAGTTGTAGGTTTTTGATGTTTAAAATGTATATCTTGACTGATGTTTTAGGTTTCGGAGTCCTTGTTTTGATTGTTGATGGTCTGAAAACCTTGTGTATTCTTGGTTGATTGATACATGTGTATGTGGTTGTATCCGGGTTGGGGTTTTGTGTCCGGGGTTGGGTTTGATGTTATTATGTCTGTTTTAAGGTGCCTTATTGTTGATGTTTAAGTGGTGTTATATTGATTCTTTAAATGGTTTGAAACATACCTAAAACACACTTAAAATGGTCACCGAAAAACGATGAACAGGTCGCCGGAAAATCGCCGATGAACAGTGTCACCGGGATACTAAGCCTTTCGAAGGATCATCCTTCGGTTGATCAGATCCTTCGATTGATCAAATATCTTTCAAAATTTTTATCTTTCGAAAGATGATCTTTCGATATGGCCTGTCATCTTTCGAAGCATATAACATCTTTCGATCAATGTGTCATCCTTCGATGCCTAAATGGGATCTTTCGAGACAGAACACTTAGAATTTTTCCAAGAAATTAAATTTTTTTTTCTAAGTGTGGAATTCGTGTTGACTGTTGACTGTTTCTCATTACGTGTCCGTGCTTTCATGAACAGAAATGGCACCGAAAGAAAAGAAAGAGCGGGCAAAACCAACCAAGAAAGAAAAATCGGAAGTTGAATCTATGTCGGAGCCACGACACAACATGGCAGCGTATTTACAACCGGAAGACAAAATCAGTCCGGAATTCACGGGAATAATGGAGTATCTGCATCGCACTCGTATCAACTATGCAATCACTACACAGCACACTGCTTATCAGTCTCATATCAAGGCGTTCTGGAATTCGGCTGTGGTTGAAACAGTGGATAACAAGGAAGTGATTAGGGGATCAGTTGCTGAGAAACCCGTGGTGATTACAGAAAACACTATCAGAGCACGTCTGCAACTAGGAGATCAACCAGAAGATTCTTCTTCTATTGATTTGCAATGTCAGCGGGGCTTGCTGATGAGGCTACGGTACAGCGATAACGTTCTTGCAAATCAGATCAACAAAAAGTTTATGCCGCTTCGATACAAGCTCTTATTGCATATCCTTATTCACTGCCTGAGCAACAAACGATCTGGATATGATCTGTCGCCGATTGATTTAACAGGATTGTTTACGGCTTTGATTCTGAACAAGCCTTTCAACATATCACGTTATATTTTCGACAATCTGAAAGAAAATGCTCGAAGGCCACTCCCGTCAGCAACTCAACGAACATCTACCAAGTTTTGGCTATATCCTAGATTCCTGCAGATGATGATTGATGATCAGATTCCTGATCTTCCTAAAGCTGAAGCAGATGTTCTTCCTGTCAATCCGATGAATGAGCGTACACTGCTGATTTTCAAATCCATGTCCAACTATAAAGAATCGGATCCAATTAGGAAGCTTATTGGTCATCTTGATGTTCCGGCCTACGAGGCACCGCAGAACAACAAATGGCGTCGAGATGCGAGTGATTCTGATGATGAAGAGCCAAGGTTAATCGCTTTGGCTACCACGCAGCTCGGGGCTAAGCATGGTATTAAAGCATCGAGCAGGAAGTCTGCTGGCAGTTCAAGTGTTGCAGCACATGTTGAAGTCGATGTGAATGTTGCTGCAGAAGAAGTTCAGGGAGTGTTTGTCGATCCTGATGCTCGTGTTAGTGCAGGTGGAGCTGGTGATCCTGTTAGTCAGTCAGGTAATGTTGCGGCTGACAGAGGTAAAAGTAAGGTGGACGAGCCAAGGAGGTTGGCAGATGAAAGCAGTTCGTCTTCTGATGCTGAAGGAGGTGCTGGTAATGATGATTCATCTTCTGAGGATGATAATCCTCCTCCTCCAGGGATGCGTAAGGCTTATGATCAGCGAGGGAATTTTCGTGGCTTTGAACTTATTGAGAAACCGGTGAATGTCACAGAATCTGATAAAGATGATGATTATATTCCTGCTGCTCCTGGATTACTCAGAAGGAAGAGACAAGCAAGAAGAGAGAGTACTCGTACTTCTAAGAAATCAAGGGGCGGATCAAAGCCAACAGGTGAAACGGCTGGTGATGTCACTACACCTGATCCGATTCAGCATTCAACGCCTCCGGAGCAACAGCTGCCTCCTATCAGTGAACAACTAACTACATCAGAGATGCTGGATCTGATCTCTTCTCCACAGACATCTTCTGGGGCACGCACGGCGTCTGTTGATCAACAGCCGCCTGCAACCCTCGTCTCAGGTACACATCCACGTCCTCCTCTTGTTATTCCTGGTCCAACAGGTACTTCTGGTCCATCTGGCCAGACTGGTTTCTCAGGTTCTGAGCCCTCACGGCCTACTCTAGCAGAAACATTATCTGTGTTGTCTGATGCTGAGAAAATTCAATTCCTGATTGAACAAGTCAGTGAACTGGGTACCTTAGTCGGTCGGAATACAAGAAAGATTGAAGAATACCGTGTACAGAGAACACATGATGCTGAGGCACACAACAAGCTGGTCTCACTTGTTAGTGCTCAGAATGTCAAGATAAGAGAACAGGCTCAAGAGATAGAAAGACTGAAAGAAGCCAATAAGGCTCGGGATGGAGAGGTTGAGATAATGAAGAAGCATAGTACTGTGCTAGAACGTGAGGCAACAACGTTAAAACAGAAGCATGAAGAGCTGTCCGATCGTTATAAGAATCGTGATGATAGATTAATGGAAGCCTTCAAGCCTGTTCAAGCGAACTTTAAGAGATTTGATCACAAAGTTGTTACACTTTGGAATGAACGGTGCAAAGCTTTGGGCATCGCTCCTTCAAGGCGTGGCGATGATAAGGATGATGATGCAGCAAATCCTGATCAACCAGCTGCCACAGGTTCCGGTGCAACTGCATCTGGTGCTGCAGGTGGGTCTGGTACATCTCAAGGTGCTCCTTCTGCTCCTCCAACATCTACTGGTCCGTCTGAGCCGACTGAGACATTGGAAGCTTCAGCAGTTTTTGAACATATTAGTCTTGAGCCGGAAGCGTTCACTGATCTCCCTGAATCCTCAATTGCTCAACAGTATCATCCAATCACGGGTGAACTATTAGAAGAGGGAGAACATGTTACTGAGATGTCGGATGAATGTGTGTTAGCTCTGACAGCAATGGATGAAGTTGATGTGACGACGATCGATGCCACTCCGTTGGTTCCGGACGAAACCGATTTCTCCACGATTGAAGAAATCTTCATCGGTTCGGATCCGGAACGTCCCGTTTATGTTAGTCAAGACAATGTGGAGCTTAATTCGCTTGATGATAATCTTGAGGAAGCAAAGACAGCAGAATCTTCTAATCCTTCTTCAGATTCTCCATCAGTTCAAGAAAACCGTGAAAAGACTGTGAATGAATGGCGAGCGGATTTCCTAGCCAGGAATCCTCCTCCGCTCCCTCCGTTGGAGCAGGCCAACTACATGGTTCTGGAAAGAAATCCAGCTAGGGGTCGTATTATCAGCTGGATGTTCATCAAGGATCTTCATTGCATGGTTGTGAAGCGGGAATGCGGCCTTCAGTATTTCAGGTCTCTTCTCAGCATTCTTTCACTTCCTTATTATGATGTTGCGGTTTTGGCTCAGCTGGAGGTAATTAATCGAGTCAAAGACAAGATGGTGGATTTGTTTGTGAAGAAGATCAGATTGGAACGAAGAAGAGGTTGGGAGGATCCGCTATACAAGCCGCAGTTTCCTCGATACGAGCAAATCAGGTTCACGCTCGATCCAGAGACAAATACTGCTCGTTATCGATTGGTGTATGATCCTCCAAAGTTAATGAAAAAGATACCTTTGTTGAAAATGAAGACAGACTTTCTGGGAAACTTTCGTTGCTGGGTTTATGATGCAGATACTGGAGAAGCCGTGATCTTATTCCGAGATAGTCAGGAGAACTTTCGAATGATAGATCCGATGTGGATTACTAACATGTCCAGGTCGGATATTATTGTTCTTAAGGATCACGAGATCAATTACTTGGTTAGAGATCGTGAACAAGCAATGAAGTTTCAGAAGATGGCCCGGTATTGCTTCAACCTACTGGTGAATGCGGGAAGTGCATGGTCTACGCATCACTTAACGGTTGAAAGGACGTCAGAGACTTGAAGACACAAAGATCGAGACAAAGCTACAGCCAAGGGGGAGTTTGTTGGTGCACTTGTGTCTGTACTTTGTCTGTATTTTGTAATGATATAAAACGATGTCTTTTGTAGTCGTGTTTCGTCTTAGATGTGTTTATGTGTGTGCTTAATGTAAGTTTGACCAGTCAACCATCTTCCTGGTTGACTTGGTCAAACAGTTAGAAAAAGGTTTGTAATTTGTGTGTGTCGAAGGATGGTCATCGAAGGATTGTTTATATCCTTCGATGAGCTCGAAGGATAACCTTCGATGGATACAGATGGACCTCGAAGGATGTCAATCCTTCGAGGTATATGTGGATCCTTCGATAGGCTGTATCTCGATAGATGATCTTTCGATCAGTCTATTTGATCCTTCGACCAGACTAGCTGTGAAGGTTATATATACTGATGTAATGTGTTCACTTCAGGGTGTGAGTGAACCTAGTCTTGTAGAGAGCGTATTTTCAGTTTGGTCAAGGGCTGTAACCGTGTCCACTGAAATACAAGAGAAAACTTTGATATCTTGTGTGTCTACCTTTCTCTTTGTAGCTTGTGTTCTCATTATAAACTACCGGTTTGCATTCTAGCTTGGATTCCGCACTTGCTAGTGTGTTAAACTTAACAAGGATAAGGTTTAACCTCAACCTCCGAGGGACCTACATTAATAATTCAAAAGCTTGGTAATTATTCAGTTGGGTGCAACAATTTGAATCATGCACGTGTATGATTATAATTTTTTAGGCAAAGAGTTGTACTTATATTCTGAAACAACACGTTGTTGCTTTTCAAGATTGTTCTTTTTTTATATCCTTCATTTTTACGTCATTCTTTTCATATACATTCTTGATGATCATCAAAGTTAAATATTACATTATATTATTTTTTAAGCATCATGGTTTATGATCATAATATTCAATTTTGATTTCATTCTTATGGAAGATTTAATAAAACCATATATAAATAAAGGATATTTAATTCTGGTTAAAGGTGACTCAAGTAGCAAAAGATATTTGAATGCACTAAGTGCCTAGAATATTTTGCAGTCAACTTTGGGATGCCTTCTAAACAACATAGTCACAATAAAATTGGCATTCTAAATCTCTTAAAAATATTCCTAAATATGTTTTATCATGTAGCTACTATACTTTAAAGGAGAGAAGAAAGGAAACAAACGTTTGATTCTGCTAGAAATCTTAGATCGTCCATTTAAACAAAGATTTAAAGAAATTCTAAGTATAAAAGGAAGTGGTAAAAGAAACAAGCGCATTAGTTAATCAACATTCCACGTCGATGGCTAAACTATCAAAACTCTTTGGCATTTGCTTTACAAGAAGAGAGCCCTTAGAAATTTTAATTTTACATCTATGATATTTTAGTTATTAGCTGGAAGACCACTAAATTTGTTCGTCCCATGTTGAATATTATAGCGCAAGTTAAGTTTTCGATTATTAACCAAAACTGAAAACCAAATTTGAGCAGACTCAATGCTTAAAGCTGAATTAACCAAAATTGATATGTTTATTTAAATCTATTAACTGAAAGTGTTGGTTTGGGTTACGGTTATAGATGAAAACCGAACCGATATATACATACGAATAAACAACATAACCAAAAAAGTTAAATATTTGTAAAATACTATACGAATAACATTCACCTATAACCGAACAAACCCAATATGTGAGGAGAAAATTAATACACTAATAGACTACGAGTACCGTGTTTAAATTGTCTTCGCCACTACATCGCGCGGGTATACTACTCGTAATTATTATATATACTAGGTTCCTTTTTTTTTTTTTCAAATAAACGTATGTTTCTAGGTCATATATATTATCATTCCATACGAAAAAAGGCCAATTACAAAGCAATGGCAGGTAGTCGGGCAACAGGTTCTTTAATGGTTTTATAAAACCATTCAGCTCAAATGGTTTTAAGAACATTAATAATTATCATATTTTTAGTATATAAAAGGCAAATGAAATTTACAAGTTTTAAAGTAGCAAATTATAAGTTAATATTCTTTTTTCATTTTCAGTGTATGTCTTTAAAAATATATAAAACATCAAATCAAACTAATAATATACTAAAATTAATTCGATATTTTCAAATAAACGATTAGCATGTATCCTTCTTTATTTCGTTTTGTGTTTGCAAAATATATATATTCAACTATTTTTAGCCTGTGTACATTCATGATAAACTACAATATTAGCTCCATTTGCTCTAAAGGCCCAATTTATTTCATGGGGTATTTCCTATACGTTTATATATTGATGTTTAAATGTAACGTATAAAAATCATTCATACGTAAAGGGTTAGCCTTGAATCCTAAACTAAAAACTTATAAAAATTAAGGACAATTTTAGGAAATTATAATTATAAATCATAAATATAAAATATAGGATGTTACATATTAGTATCCTGTAATAACAATATTACATGATAAAGACAAAATATAAAACTAAGACACAATAACAATACATCTGAACTTACTTTATATGATTCTCTTTAGATACTTCACTGTCACACCCCCAAAATCCACCTGCGGAAGACCACCGCTTGGAGGCGTGACTGACCAGGATCCAGCCACCAATTACACCGAACATTAGTAAATAGTGAGAATGATCACCAACCATTATAGTTAGTAATACATCATAGTTTTAAGTTCACAAGTTTAACTTCAAATAACAGTTTAAGTAAGTCGCGGAAGCATAGGCAAAACAGTTTAAGCAAAGTTCATAGTTCAAGATTTTATTTAGAACCCAACACACGGGTTTAGACGACCACTACACTTTCCCAAGCCGCAAGCTCCTGAGTCACTGGGTACCTGCAAAGCATGCAGTAGGATATCAGCAAAAATGTTGGCGAGTTCACGAGGTGTCCAGTTTTAACTTTTCGAAAACGTAGGTTGTTTAGATAAAGCATTTACAATCACGCCACGGGGAGCTACCCCATATGAAAGCTACTAAACTGATGTTACCGAAACTGTTGACGAGAAGATTTTTGTGCCCCAGGTCAATGTCTATCGTCATTGACCGAGATGCAAGGTCTACTAGTTCACGCCCGATCTCCCCCGGTCACGGTGTGAGGTTGTCAAACCTAATAGCGCTATCAACTAATAACCCGTTCGCCCCCGGCGATTAATCGGTACTGTAAGCAGGGACTTTAAATGATAGAGATTCGTTTAGTTTTGCTAGTTGTGATTTATAAATAATATCCAAACGCATTTTCCCCCGGATATAGTAATTTAGAAGTTACCCCCTTAGTTTGTTCATGTCCCTCCCTGGGACGCATGCTTTTAGTGTGTGAACTCACATTGGGTTGCTCGGTAGACAGTTTACTTGGTCAAGTATGCTGGTCACCACGTCCTAATATGGTTACCAGTATAGGTCAGGCTCGGACACAAGTAATCACGTATATGGTACACGTATTTAACACATAGCATACAAAACATATGAGTGTATTGGGCCTGCCCTAACACTTGAACAGTTAATCGGTAACACTTAGTTCAGATAAATAGTAACAGGAAAGTCATGCAGCCCAAACATTAGATGCGGCCCAATAACGAAAACAAGTAGCCCACTCGAGACAAGGTGGTCTCGAGTCGAGACCTCTCGGTCTCGAGTCGCAACCAAATGGTCTCGGGTTGCAGTGGGGTGGTCTCGAGTCACGCAGTTCGAGTCGCAACCTCAGATGTCTCGGGTTCAGTCTCGAGCCGAGATCATGGGGTCTCGACTCGAGACCGTGATGGTCTTAAGCCCTTGAAGTCTGTCTCGAGTGATTACTATCTGGTCTCTAGTAGCAATCTCCGCAATCTCGAGTTGTAGTTTGCTGGTCTCGAGTCGAGACAGGAGGTCTCGACTCGCACACCTGATGACCGAAAACCTTCTAGAACTTGTCTAATAGTACTATCCAATAGAATTTTGTTTTCATGATAATATGTACTATCCAACCAAAATGCATAAACATGTTTTATTGTCTAATTCTATTTCAACATGGATCAAACACTGCTATTCAAATATTCATAACACATTCAAACTTGTTCATCATTAGGGTTTTCATCCTTCACTATCATGTTCATCCTACATAATCATGCATCCTATGGACAAGAATTCATAACACATAACTAGATGTCAAGGTCATCTTGTAAACTACCATTAAGCAAAACATTAGTTCTATAACCTCTTAACATAAATCGGATGATCCTAAACAATCCTAACCATCATGCTTTTATCATTTAGCAAGACATTATCATACAACATTCATACTTTTCGCAAAAGAGAGTATTGTTCATTTTAGACACTTGAAACCAAGCATGTTCATTACTCATTAAGCACACACACCTTTATCAAATATTTTCATTTGTTTGCAAGGGAACTAGATTAAAAACATGAAACTAACCGGTTAGAGATTAAGAGTGTGAAGGTGAGTAGACTTGATGGAAGGGAATCCTTAAGCGAAGAACACAAGCCGATCTAAGAGCCCTTGATGCTTCTTCGTTTGAATCCGAGATGAAGATGTGGTTTTGTGAGGGTTTTCTAGAGAGAGGGGATAAGAGAGGGAGAGTGTGAGTGAGAGGATGTAGGAGAGTGTGTGTGTAGGAGAGTGTGAAGGAAAGTTTGGTGCAAATGGTGGTTAATGAGGTTTTATACTCAATCCAAGTTAGTGCACCCTAATGGGTTCGAGTGGGCTTTAGGGGTGCACGACCCAACCAGCCCAGTCGTTCACTCGAGACCGGGTGGTCTCGAGTCGGGTTCATGGTCTCGGTTCACTTATACGTACATATATATTACATACACATAGTTTAATACAAGCATCACATAATACTTCAAGGTAATTCGCAAATCTTCATTTAATAGTATATGTACACATAAAGCTAACAATGAGGTTGCTCGGGAAAACCCGAAGTGTCACATTATCCCCAAGTTTTAAGAACTTTCGTCCCGAAAGTTAAGGCAGTCACTGTCAAGCTAGTGGAAGTGAGAACATTTCAACGGGGTGTCACATCATCCCCCCGTTAGTTTGGAATTTTGTCCCGAAATTCGGTTGTAGCTTCAGTGCTGGGAGTTTCATTTGGGAACAACTGGGGATACTTGCGCTTCATCTGGTCTTCCCGCTCCCAGGTAAATTCTGGGCCACGGCGTGAGTTCCAACGAACTCGCACGAGAGGTATCTGGCTACGTTTAAGGGTTTTGATTTCACGATCCGTGATCTCAATCGGTTCCTCAGTAAAGTGTAGCTGTTCGTCAATAGTGAGTTCCTTGAAAGGAATGATGAGTGTTTCATCTGACAGACACTTCTTCAGATTAGACACGTGGAAGACGTTGTGTACAGCACTCAGTTCTTTAGGCAGATTCAACCTGTAAGCGACCTTACCGATCTTTTCGGTTATTTCGAAGGGTCCGACATATCTCGGATTAAGCTTGCCCCGTTTTCCAAAACGAACCAGACCCTTCCAGGGTGAGACTTTAAGTAGAGCCCGGTCACCAACCTGGAACTCTAGCGGTTTCCTATCCTTATCAGCGTAGCTCTTCTGACGGTCACGAGCTGCCGCCATGCGTTGCCTAATCTGGGCAATCTTTTCTGTGGTGTCTACTACATGTTCTGGGCCTGTGATCTGGCTGTCACCAACCTCCGCCCAGCAGAGAGGCGATCGGCATTTACGACCGTACAATGCCTCAAAGGGTGCTGCCTGAATGCTGGTGTGGTAGCTGTTGTTGTAGGAGAATTCCACTAACGGTAGGTGCTTCTCCCAATTCTTGCCGAAATCGATCACACATGCCCTAAGCATGTCTTCGAGAGTTTGGATGGTGCGTTCAGATTACCCATCCGTTTGTGGATGATAGGTGGTGCTCATGTCTAAGCGTGAGCCAAAGGATTTGTGCATAGCTTGCCACAACTCAGAAGTAAAACGCGCGTCTCGATCGGAAATAATAGAGGTTGGCACCCCGTGCTTCGAAACCACTTCCTTTAAGTATACCTCTGCTAAGGTAGAGAACTTGTCTGTTTCTTTAATAGCCAAAAAGTGTGCAGACTTTGTTAATCGGTCCACTATCACCCAAATGGAAATTTGCTCCCATTTCCACTGTGGGATCTCTGGTTGTTGGAGTAGGCCCGATGGTTTCCGATACTCGGCCTTGACTCTTTCACAAGTCAAACATTTTTTGACATAGGCTGCTATGTGGGCTTTCATGCCAGGCCACCAGTATGTAGTCTTTAAGTCGTGGTACATCTTATCCGAACCAGGATGTACTGAGTAACGGGACTTATGGGCTTCCTCCATTACCAGCTCGCGCAAATTCCCGTAAAGTGGGACCCATATACGCCCGTTTACGTAGTAAGCGCCATCTTCTTTTTGTTCTAGTCGTTTCCTTGATCCTCGCAGGGACTCAGCCCTGACGTTCTCAGTTTTCAATGCTTCGACCTGAGCGTTTCGGATCTGCTTAGGGAGGTTCGAGTGGATGGTGAGCTGTAAGGCACGAACGCGCTTGGGTTTGGTTTCCTTCCTGCTGAGGGCATCTGCCACCACATTAGCCTTGCCTGGGTGATATTTAATTGCACACTCGTAGTCATTTAGGAGTTCGACCCATCTGCGTTGCCGCATATTCAACTCCTTTTGTTCCATTATGTGCTGGAGACTCTTGTGATCAGTGTAAATCATGCACTTGGTACCATACAAGTAGTGTCTCCAAATCTTGAGCGCGAAGACCACAGCTCCGAATTCTAAGTCATGTGTCGTGTAGTTCCGTTCGTGGATCTTGAGCTGTCGCGAAGCGTAAGCAATAACTTTCTCACGTTGCATCAACACGCAACCAAGTCCTTGAATAGAAGCGTCGCAGTAAACAACGAAGTCGTCGGTACCTTCAGGTAAGGAAAGAATAGGAGCGCTACAGAGGTTCCTCTTTAGTTCCTGAAAGGCAGCTTCCTGAGCATTACTCCATTTGTCAGCAACACCCTTCTGAGTGAGGGTCGTAAGCGGTTGAGCGATCTTAGAAAATCCCTGGATAAATCTTCGATAGTATCCTGCGAATCCCAAGAATTGGCGAACTTCGGTCGGAGTCTTAGGTGTAGGCCAATTCTTAATGGATTCGATCTTAGCGGGGTCGACATGAATCCCAGCCTGATTGACTATGTGTCCAAGGAAATGGACTTCTCTAAGCCAGAAATCACATTTTGAGAATTTGGCGTACAGTTGCTCATTACGAAGGAGTTCGAGAATAAGACGCAGGTGTCGTTCATGCTCTTCTTGACTTTTCGAGTAAATTAGGATGTCGTCAAGAAACACAATCACGAACTTGTCGAGGTAGGGTTTGCACACTCGGTTCATGAGATCCATGAAGATCGCAGGTGCGTTGGTCATTCCGAAAGGCATAACAAGGAATTCGTAGTGACCATAGCGGGTTCTGAAAGCCGTCTTAGAGATGTCCTCATCGCGGACTCTCAGCTGGTGATAACCCGATCGCAGATCGATCTTGGAATAATAGCTCGACCCTTGCAGCTGGTCGAACAAGTCGTCGATACGGGGAAGTGGATAACGGTTCTTGATGGTAACCTTGTTCAGTTCGCGGTAATCAATGCACATTTAGAATGTGCCATCCTTCTTTTTGACAAAGAGCACTGGTGCTCCCCAGGGTGATGAGCTAGGACGGATAAAACCTTTGTCCAGAAGTTCTTGTAGTTGAGTAGAAAGTTCCTTGAGTTCTGCGGGGGCTAGACGATAAGGTGCACGAGCTATAGGCGCTGCTCCGGGGGTTAGCTCGATTTGAAATTCGACCTGACGGTGAGGAGGTAGTCCAGGTAGTTCTTCAGGAAATACCTCAGGATAGTCGCGTACAACAGGAAAATCTTCAATCCTGCTTTCCTTTTTCTGTGTGTCGGCAACAAGTGCTAAGATAGCGGTGTGCCCCTTTCGTAAACACTTCTGGGCTTTTAAGAATGAAATGATGCCTGTGACTTCTCCGCTTTTGTCGCCTTGAACTATAAGGGGCTTGCCAGGAGGACGGGGAATACGAATAGCTTTCTCTTGGCAGAGGATTTCGGCTCGATGCTTGGATAACCAATCCATACCAATAACGACGTCGAAGCTTCTGAGAATGATGGGGAAGAGATCGATACAGAAGGTCTGACCAGACAACTCTAATTTGCAGTTACGAATTACGTGTGAAGCCTCGAGGTTTCTACCATTAGCTATTTCAACGATGTGCTTAGAGCTTAACGGCGTAAGAGTGGTCTTAAGTTTCTTACTAATACGTAGGGATACATAACTAGCATCTGCTCCGGAATCAAATAGTACGGAAACATAACGATCATTAAGTAGGAACTTACCCGCTACAACGTTGGGGTCATTCCTCGCTTCTCCAGCTCCAATCACAAAAGCCCTTCCTCTTGCACCATTCCCAGCATTGTTGGTGTTGTTGTTATTTCCCGCACCCTGGTTGTGGTTGTTCTGGTTCAACTGAGGACAATTCTTCTTAATGTGCCCCTCGGCTTCGCACTGGAAACAACCCTTGATGTTCCCATGGTGCTGTTGCTGCTGCAGCTGGTTCTGTCTTGCGGGGTGAGGGCTCCTACAATCCTTGGCCTCATGCCCCATCTTGTTGCATCGCTGACACTTGTTCTTCGCACAGGGCCCATTATGATGTCGATTGCACTTGTTACACTTTGGGAGATGGCCCTGGTAGCCGCCCTGCTACCGAGGGCCCTTGTTGCTTTCAGTTTTCCTTTGCTGGGCTGGGGCCTGAGTAGAGTTAGCATCCTTACTCTGATTTCCATCCCACTTTCCTTTGTTGTCACTAGAAGTTCCAGCAGTAGCACTGATCCTCTTGGGCAACTTGCCCTCCTCCACAGCCTGATTGGTGAGTTTGTGAGCAAGACGAACCACGGGCTGTATGGTATTGAGGTTGGCTGAGGTCACATGGCTCCGGATTTCTGGGACCAAGCCTTTGATGTACAATTCGATCCATCGATACATAGGTCGGGACATGTTTGGGCAAAGTGCAGCATAGTCGTTGGACTGCTTGGTGTAGGTCTCAATCTCTGACCCAACCATCTTGAGCTCATAGTACTCGTTCTCGAGTTTGTGGATGTCATCCCTGTGACAGTACTCCTCTTTGATCATGTCCTTGAAATCTTCCCACGCAGTAGCATTAGCAGTTTCCAGACCAAGCATCTGAATCTGTGCTTTCCACCATGAAAGCGCATTTCCTTCGAGCGTACCAGTCGCGAACTTAACCCAGTTAGCAGGGGGACACTCGCAGACAGCAAAGACAGCTTCGGCCTATTCAATCCAGTGCAGAAGGCCTATGGCACCCTCAGTGCCGTTGAAAAGGAGAGGCTTGCCATCCATGAAGGTTTTGAAGGTACAAACACGTGGCTGCGCAGGCGCAGGCTGACCTGTCGTGAGAAGTGAAGCGAATGGGCTTAGAGGTGAAAAGAGGATGTGGGGGTAGGATCTAAACATCCTAGAGTAACGAGTTTACCTCCAGGGTGAGCTGCGAAAGCTGCAGCCACCGTGTTGAGCAAGTGGGTGAACTGAGCCTGAGTCATGTTAACGTTTCCTCTTCCGCGTCCACTCATTGTCTTCATAACCAGAAAACACAGTATGAGTGTGATGTCGCAACGTAGCGAGAATGAGATAGAAGAGGGATGTGTATCTATCTAATTAGGCACACTAGTATGTATAGTAGAGCAGTCAACATAAGATAAACAAGCAAGCAAACACAAGTCCGAGATATGAGGTCTAATATTTTGAGTCTTGCCTTTGGAGTGTAGTGTCGTCACGGGTTATAGTCTGGTTTTTCTCAAAAAGACTTTTCTTTTAAAAACCAAGTTCACTATAACCAATGGCTCTGATACCAATCTGTCACACCCCCAAAATCCACCTGCAGAAGACCACCGCTTGGAGGCGTGACTGACCAGGATCCAGCCACCAATTACACCGAACATTAGTAAATAGTGAGAATGATCACCAACCATAATAGTTAGTAATACATCATAGTTTTAAGTTCACAAGTTTAACTTCAAATAACAGTTTAAGTAAGTCGCGGAAGCATAGGCAAAACAGTTTAAGCAAAGTTCATAGTTCAAGATTTTATTTAGAACCCAACACACGGGTTTAGACGACCACTACACTTTCCCAAGCCGCAAGCTCCTGAGTCACTGGGTACCTGCAAAGCATGCAGTAGGATATCAACAAAAATGTTGGCGAGTTCACGAGGTGTCCAGTTTTAACTTTTCGAAAACGTAGGTTGTTTAGATAAAGCATTTACAATCACGCCATGGGGAGCTACCCCATATGAAAGCTACTAAACTGATGTTACCGAAACTGTTGACGAGAAGATTTTTGTGCCCCAGGTCAATGTCTATCGTCATTGACCGAGATGCAAGGTCTACTAGTTCACGCCCGATCTCCCCCGGTCACGGTGTGAGGTTGTCAAACCTAATAGCGCTATCAACTAATAACCCGTTCGCCCCCGGCGATTAATCGGTACTGTAAGCAGGGACTTTAAATGATAGAGATTCGTTTAGTTTTGCTAGTTGTGATTTATAAATAATATCCAAACGCATTTTCCCCCGGATATAGTAATTTAGAAGTTACCCCTTTAGTTTGTTCGTGTCCCTCCCTGGGACGCATGCTTTTAGTGTGTGAACTCACCTTGAGTTGCTCGGTAGACAGCTTACTTGGTCAAGTATGCTGGTCACCACGTCCTAATATGGTTACCAGTATAGGTCAGGCTCGGACACAAGTAATCACGTATATGGTACACGTATTTAACACATAGCATACAAAACATATGAGTGTATTGGGCCTGCCCTAACACTTGAACAGTTAATCGGTAACACTTAGTTCAGATAAATAGTAACAGGAAAGTCATGCAGCCCAAACATTAGATGCGGCCCAATAACGAAAACAAGTAGCCCACTCGAGACAAGGTGGTCTCGAGTCGAGACCTCTCGGTCTCGAGTCGCAACCAAATGGTCTCGGGTTGCAGTGGGGTGGTCTCGAGTCACGCAGTTCGAGTCGCAACCTCAGATGTCTCGGGTTCAGTTTCGAGCCGAGATCATGGGGTCTCGACTCGAGACCGTGATGGTCTTAAGCCCCTGAAGTCTGTCTCGAGTGATTACTATGTGGTCTCTAGTAGCAATCTCCGCAGTCTCGAGTTGTAGTTTGCTGGTCTCGAGTCGAGACAGGAGGTCTCGACTCGCACACCTGATGACCGAAAACCTTCTAGAACTTGTCTAATAGTACTATCCAATAGAATTTTGTTTTCATGATAATATGTACTATCCAACCAAAATGCATAAACATGTTTTATTGTCTAATTCTATTTCAACATGGATCAAACACAGCATATTCAAATATTCATAACACATTCAAACTTGTTCATCATTAGGGTTTTCATCCTACATAATCATGCATCCTATGGACAAGAATTCATAACACATAACTAGATGTCAAGGTCATCTTGTAAACTACCATTAAGCAAAACATTAGTTCTATAACCTCTTAACATAAATCGGATGATCCTAAACAATCCTAACCATCATGCTTTTATCATTTAGCAAGACATTATCATACAACATTCATACTTTTCGCAAAAGAGAGTATTGTTCATTTTAGACACTTGAAACCAAGCATGTTCATTACTCATTAAGCACACACACCTTTATCAAATATTTTCATTTGTTTGCAAGGGAACTAGATTAAAAACATGAAACTAACCGGTTAGAGATTAAGAGTGTGAAGGTGAGTAGACTTGTGGAAGGGAATCCTTAAGCGAAGAACATGAGCCGATCCAAGAGCCCTTGATGCTTCTTCGTTTGAATCCGAGATGAAGATGTGGTTTTGTGAGGGTTTTCTAGAGAGAGGGGATAAGAGAGGGAGAGTGTGAGTGAGAGGATGTAGGAGAGTGTGTGTGTAGGAGAGTGTGAAGGAAAGTTTGGTGCAAATGGTGGTTAATGAGGTTTTATACTCAATCCAAGTTAGTGCACCCTAATGGGTTCAAGTGGGCTTTAGGGGTGCACGACCCAACCGGCCCAGTCGTTCACTCGAGACCGGGTGGTCTCGAGTCGGGTTCATGGTCTCGGTTCACTTATACGTACATATATATTACATACACATAGTTTAATACAAGCATCACATAATACTTCAAGGTAATTCGCAAATCTTCATTTAATAGTATATGTACACATAAAGCTAACAATGAGGTTGCTCGGGAAAACCCGAAGTGTCACATTTTCCCCAAGTTTTGAGAACTTTCGTCCCGAAAGTTAAGGCAGTCACTGTCAAGCTAGTGGAAGTGAGAACATTTCAACGGGGTGTCACATTCACCACATTCACCTCATTCTTACCGTCACCGTGTTTTACACCCTAAAACTCTTGACATTTCTCTTTAGATACTTTACCACATCCACGTTACCGTCACCGCATTTTACACACTCAAACTTTTAACATGAAACACTAAGTGTGTTACAAATTAACTTCTAACTTTTGGTAATTTACAAGTTTGACCCTCTAAACTTTTTTTTTTATCTATGATTAATGACGTTAATGCCCAAATTACTTTTACCACTTTACGTCGCAATGTCTAAGACATACTCTTTTTTTCTATGTCTAATCAAGTTAAAGTTAATGTCACGTGACAAAGCTAAAAACACGTCAGGTCACGTCACACGTGGGCACCACACGTTAATGTCATTATCGTATCGCATGTAACGAAGTCACAAACGTGACGCCGCTGCAACATACGACACGGGTTAAATTCTAGTTTTTATACAAAACTAAATAAAACTCAAAAGGATGATTGTAAATTATAAAGGATTGACGACATGCGTATTTTCATATAGAACAAGATATCCTCATTTAAATTAAGACTTAAACTCAATACACTTCTAAATGTCCAACACATTACTACATATGAGAAGCCCAAAAGGGTAGGACCGTGCTTCTTAGATGCTATAAACTCCTTCACACAAAGAAATGACCTTACTAGCTGCTACAACATTTGCCCTTCATTGTATCCTTACACCGAGAAATACGGTGTCCTTAGAAGCCTTATACTACTAGCACGGACATCTTTTCGTTTCTAGGTCATGTGGCTCCAAGATCGTACGTAGGCCGACCGATTAGTTCAAACAATCATTCAACTCTCTGGTTGGGTTTAAAGACATACTTGATTATAGAACTTTTAACTGACAACAACTCTGGGAACTCTTTCTTGAGCTTAGATACATCCAAATCATTGTTGCTTCTTGGAGCTAATATCACTTTGGCTTGTTCTTCCAAATCAAAATTGACCCATTTGAAGTTAGGGTCTATGTATTCTCTATACAACTCCAAGATCTCATTGTGGCTCACAACACCTGGATTTGTGAAGTTCCACACCCCTTTACATTTCCTCTTTGCCATCTCTATCGATATCGGTAGGAGCTCGTCTAGCACGCTCATACTGTTGGGTATGTTAACCACTTTGTTGTAACGTGTGATCTTTGTTATAAAGTTTCTTGAGTTGCTTAAATCCGATGAAATTGGCATCCTTAATCTTAATGTGCAAACGTTGTCGTAGTCCCTCAACATTCCCTCCACCTAAACATTAAAACAAGGTATTGTTATACTCTATAACTCAATCAAATACAATATAATATTCATAGATTATAACCAACTTTTTGTTTGTATAATTAGTTGTGATTAATTCTTTACCATAGCCTTTGTCTTGGAGTAGAACGATCCTGTGAAGTTAGGCTTATCTTCTTCCTTGAATCCGATCCCCGAACCCTGAGGATGATCCGTATCGTATTGATATATGCATCCGGTTGCAAAATTTATCATATAAACACCTTCTTGCTTGCATACATCAGCCAAATTTAACGTTCCAACGACGTTTGTTCTTATGGTTTCGGCCTTATGTGTTTCACACCAATCCACATTAGGCCTGCCGGTTACACCAGCCGCGTTAAACACATGTGTAGGCTGCATTGCCCGTATATCGCTTAGCAATGTTTTCCTATCTTGAAGCTTACCTCGACCGTAAGCATACGGGATCCCTTTATCCGTGCATAATTTTCCCAACAATCCCCCTATCCACCCGGTCCGACCGTAGATCAAGAACTTAACATCATTAGTCGAGCATGCAACTTTATGTTGCATGATCAAAAACTCTTCTTCATTGTGTGATGGTACCATGGGTGAGATCCGAGGGTGGGGGTGCAGTGCGGACGTCACGTTCCCCCACCAATCCGGGTTTTCACGATACCATGCAATGGTCATCCGTAACCCGGCTTCCCACGGAGTCCTCTCCTCCCACCCGAGATCTTTTAGCTTTTGATCATCTAAAAAGTAGCGTTTATCGTTAAACGGTCTATCGTTAACATAACGTATGGTTTTCGTGACATCAAATCCGAAAAGTTTACATATATCCGCAGCCACATCCAACACACTCCTCTCATTCCTCGTGCGGATGTTATAAACATGCCCAATCGCGCCTTTATGAAGCACCACATCAAACGCCTCCGCGACATCGCCACTATACAAATAACTTCGAACATTCGACCCATCGCCATGAATGGGCAACGGGTCACCCCTCATTGCTAGCAAAATAAATTTGGGTATGATCTTTTCGGGAAACTGGTTCGGACCATACACATTATTCCCTCTTGTGGTTATTATTGGCATCCCATATGATCTATGGTACGCCATGACCAACATCTCCGCACCCGCTTTTGTAGCCGAATACGGGTTGGTGGGAAGCAATTGGGACGCCTCGGAGCTCCCAATATCCGTCTCGAAATCCGATTCACCGTAGACCTCGTCCGTACTCACATGAATAAACCGATTTATGCGCCTAGTGACCTTGCATGCTTCTAACAAGACATGTGTTCCATAAATATTGTTGGTAGTGAACTCGAATGAATTCCCGAAGGAGTTATCAACGTGAGTTTCGGCTGCAAAGTGCATGATCGTGTCGATTTCTTCGGCATCCAGAAGGTAATTGATGAGATCTGGACTTGTAATATCCGCTTTGACAAACTTGAAATTGGAAAATGGGAAAGATGGTTGGAGATTCTTGAGGCATGAACAATAGCTAAGCTTGTCAAGAGCAACAATCTTGTAATTAGGGTAATTGGAAACAAGACGATTGGTGACATGAGAAGCTATGAAACCTGCTGCACCAGTGATTAGAATGCTTTTTCGAGGTGATTGATGATCAGATGACATTATTTTTGAAGAGATCCAGATTTGGTATTCATGCATGGAATGGAAGAAGAAGAAGAAGAATCGGAAAGAAAAGAGGTATGAAGGTTAAAAGACATGATGCGATATAGACGATGGGTTGTTGGTCATTTAATTTGATGTTCCATTTTTGGCTCCATAAAATGTGTATCAACTTCAACATGATCTACTTTCATGGAGGTATTTGAGTTGTATTTGAGTTGTGGAGTCCAAAATTTTAGGAAATATACATTGGTAATATTTAAAAGAGAAGCCTATATATATATATATATATATATATATATATATATATGGGGATGGATCATGAGGGGGAAGGATCCACTAAAAAGTGGATTTTGCCTAAGTAGCCTAAGAAGGAATCTTAACCATTCATTTTTCAAATCAATGGTTAAGATGAAAGGGTAGGATAAAGGAGGAGTGCAAGGGTATCTTGGGAAATCATATTTATGGACTTTCTCTCTCCACATGCAAGTCACATGCATATTCCACCCCCTTTTTTAAACGTTCATAACTTTTTTATACGACATTATTTTTTCATAAAAATTTCACCATAAAATCGAGCGTCTTTTTATCTTTAATTTGAGTACCATATTGCTATATAAAATATGAAGACTAAAAAAACCCACTTAAATGTGTTGTATTTCTATGTTATATAACATTTTTTGTTCTGAATTTTTGTACTATATTTTTGTGCTAAATTTTTTGTGCTGAATTTTTTTGTCTAAATTTTTTTTTCCTCAATTTTTTTGTGCTAGATTTTTTTGTACTACACTTTTGCTAAATTTTTTCGTGCTATATTTCTTTGTACTAGATTTTTTTGTGCTATATTTTTTTGTACTACATTTTTTGTGCTAGATTTTTTGTGCTAGATTTTTTTGTACTATATTTTTTTGTTTATATTTTTTAAAAACAAAAGGGGTGCCACATGTCATTTTCACTCCTATTTATAAGGACCAAAATGCCCTTTATTCCTACTTATTAGGAGTGCCACATGTCATCATCACAATCTTTCTTAGGCTACTTAGGCAAAATCCACTTTTTAGTGGATCCTTCCCCGGATCATGAGAAAACTAGTTTAAATGAGAAAATCAAAAAAAGCCTAAAAAAAACCTAAAAACATACCATTTTTTTTTACAATTTTTATAGAAAAATCGCTACTTTTTATGTATGGAAAAATATTTTCAAAATTTTTTTTTTTTTTTTGTTGTACTGCACATGTGCACTAATACATAAAGCTTAAACCACTTAACCCACCCCCCACCGACACCCCCCAAAAACCTAAATTCACCCTCCCACCAAAAGCCTAACCCCCCCCCCCCCACCCCCCAAAAACCTAAACCCCCCACCCCACCCTCCCGAAAACCTAAAACTAAACCCTAAACATAAACCCGAAAAAAACCTAAACCCCCCACCCCCCCCCCCCCAAAAAAAAAAAAACCTAAAACCCCCTCCCCCCCACACCCAAAAACCTAATCCTAATCCTAAACCTCTAAAAAAATTAACCCTAAAAGCTAAAATAGACTCAAAAAGCTAATTTTAAGCATGTAATGCAATTGTAGTACATGTTATATTATACATGTGCACTACTATAATAATAGTATTGAAAACAAGACGACACCATAAATATTTTTTTATGTCATAAAAAATATGCTCAAATATACTTGAATAAAAGATACAAAAATTTGTGATCTTATGGTATCATTTTTGTTTTAAAATGATAACGTATGGAGAAATGGGAAATGTTTGAAAAGTTATATATATATTTTTTTCTCCAATTTTACCCCTCCTTCATTAAAAGTCCCCCCCTCCTTCATTAAAAGTCTCCCCCTCCTTTTTAGTGGTTTTTAGTTAGTTTTCTAGTTTTTTCATTTATATCTAGTTTTCTCATGATCCTCTCCCATATATATATATATATATATACACACACACACTAGTACTAATACCCGCGAATTTCGCGGTGTTGAAAAATGATATGTTTCTTAGTTTTACAAAAGAAATTACGTTACTGATCATAAAAAAACTATACGCGTTAACTTATTATGAAAATCTGAGGATGAATATTAAAATAAAACGAAGCATCGAACTCTATATGTAACAAAATCGAAAAGATAAACAAAATGAAAGTTGTTATTCGGGTTAGTTAGGTGAAGTTCGTATGGTATTATGTCAATAATGAAAGTTGTAATGAAAGAAATACATTTTTCTGGATTGACATATAAATTGAAAGCCTATTACTGTAATACTTCTTCTAGCAAGAGTTTCGTAAAAAGTACAGAATATGTATTTATAAAAGAAGATTGTAAAATCATACTTATAAAAAGAATTATACATCAAATGTTGAGAAAGTTGAGAAATATTTTACAAATACTATGTAAAAAATTGGTTGTTTTTTTTCCATATATAAACCAATATTGCCAACTTTATATACATAAACATATAAGATATAAGAATAAGAATAAAAAATATAAAGATACAAATCTATCATGGAATTATGATTAATAAGTAAATGTAAATAAATACTATAATTAAAAAACAATAAAAAAATCCTGCAAACGTATGTATTATAAAATTATAAAATATATATATATATATATATATATATATATATATATGTTAACTTTATAGGTTTATAGGTTATAGATATTGAACATCATTACAATATCCAGTTATCAACACATCCATCAACTATCAAATCTTTATCATCTCCGTTGCACGAAATCATCCTTCTCTTCTTCACCGGTTAGATTTCTTCCAAAAAGGTAAACTTCCCTCCTAAATCCGACCAGTTAACGTTCGATTTTTTGTGAAATTCAACAAGTACATATGTTTTACTTAGTATATACAGAAAATACGGTGTTTTATAGGCGAGTAAATCGGTGTTAGACATGAAATCCGATTTTAGGGTTTAATCATCTTCAAGCTTTGATAAATTTGGTATGTTTGAGAGCTATTGTACCTATTTCGTGTGATTTACATTGTGGATTAAATGTTTATTGAATATGATATATGCGGATATTGTAATGAATCATAAAAGGAAGAAAAACATATATTATAAATTTATTGATTACAATGAATCTTTCTTTAGTTGTATTCAAATAGGATGATGTGATAACAGTTCCTTTAGTATTGTATATATATATTTATTGTATTATTGAAAGTCTGTATAGAAGATATTTGATGTAGATTTTGAATTAGGATTACGAATAATGGAAATAATATTGACATTATATCAGTATACATTTTCAAAATATAAGAATGATAAAAGCATATTTATAAAAAAAAGTGTTTGTCTAATGGTCCTTAACACATAATATTTTTATCGCTACGAATATATATGTATGCATTCAAGTTAAATAGTAAATGTTAATAACAAATCTTGGTATATTACAGGTATAAAAAAATGATTCCGTCATGCGTGTCTGTGTTAGAAGAGCCAGCATCATTAAAACCGGTATGCTATAATGTTTACAAAAAGTATATATATCTTGTATTAGAGAACATGTAACACGTAAATATAACTGCAGGTGCTGCCACTTGAGTTTGTTAAGAATGTATATGGAGATTATTGGCAAAGGACAAAAATAATGATCCATCATCAAAGTGAAAGAAGTTGGCCAGTATCGTTGAGAAGTGTAAGTGGAGAATCCGTTATCACTGATGGATGGGTAAATATCGTAAGGGATCTTGGGTTGATAAAGAACACGTTATTGCTGTTTGTTAGAAAAAATAACCACTGATCTGAAACAACTGATCAGAAACAACTGATCAGTAAACAACTGATCTGAAACAACTGATCAGTAAACAACTGATCTAAAACAGCTGATCAGTAAACAGCTGATCTGAAACAACTGATCTGAAACAACTGATCTGAAACAGCTGATCAGTAAACAGCTGATCTGAAACAACTGATCAGTAAACACTGATCAACCACTGATCCGTAAGCACTGGTCAACCACTGTTTGAAACCACTGACCAGAACAGCAAATGGATCAGAAGTATAAAAGAAGATGTAAAACAGTAAACGATTGAAACCGGGCTTGTGTTTAACACAATTCCCTTAAACAGATTCGTCGTCTGTTCCCATGGTACGCCGGTTCGAAGCAGCACCGCGCACTGCCGGACCTGAGCACTTGCCTGAAAAGAATAAGAAGCTGTGTTGCAGAGATAGAGAGAAGAGAAGTTGTTTTTCTGTGTCTAAACTGATCAGCCTAATCTTTGATTTATAGTCCAGAACCCATAACCGAAATCTTATAAATAAAGACCATATAATGGTCATTAGTGTATATCGGTTACGAAACTGACTGATAATCATGACTGCATCTGTTAGGATTTGAAAAAGAAATAATGATCTCATTCATTCATTTCAGTTTCAAAAAACTGAAAGTCAATAATGATAATGATGATAATGATCTCATTCATTCCAGTTTCAAAAAGAAAGTCAAGAGTGCAAAAACTGGTCCACGCGGACCCGGGTTTTCGGAACTGCATTCGTGTCCGCAGGACGTGCGGGTGTACACGAGTTCAACTAAATCCGGTTCCATTTTTGCACCCCCCCTGCGCGCGCGGGTAGGACTTGTGGTAAAACATGTCATAAGACTTCAAAGGCTTCATCAAGGTTTCACCTTATAAATAGCCTATCTTTCCACTCCCACACCGATGTGGGACAAGGTGAATTACCAACTTGAGACTTTCATTCACACTAAACTTCCAACAATCCCCCACATGAATGGAGGTCGATCTCAGAAACAACATAATTCCTTGTTACATTTCAGCAGTTGAGTTTTGCATACGATAGGTAGGTGTTACCCTTTGAACCTTCGCTCATGAAATGCACTTAGCCCACTAGCTCTGAGTAGAACTCGATGTCTTTGAACTCGTCTGCCGTTTGTGTAGACGACAATGCACTTCACACAAGACTCTCCCTGACAAAGTCAAGTCCTCATAGTTATGTTCGTTATGGTCATGAACATGATGCCTGGTTCTGCGAGAGCCATTAAGTATTGTGCCCCAACAATACCCTTCGAAGCGACCCCACTTCTCTCTCACATAGGTGATTCACTATGTATGTTTACTTTAGTCGAATCATTAAAAGCCAGAGGCTTAGCCTCACACTTGTCACTTTTAGGAATGGACTAGGAAGTTTATAAATCTTTATAATAAACTACCTTATTAAATGCGTAGGGTTATCCCCCACAGTGACCTTGCTTATTCATACAATTAGGTTTTCCTATTGAACTCAATTCTTGGGATCTCCAGTCTATTGAGTTAGGTTTCCATCATATGAACTTCATTTTTCAAGGGCTTCAGTCCCATTCCCACGGACGACTTCTGTACTAACTCTCTACTTAGGCCTTTTGTCAGCGGATCCGCAATATTATCCTTTGACCTCACGTAGTCAACAGTGATAATTCCTGTAGAGATTAGTTGTCGTATCGTATTATGTCTACGTCTGATATGTCTGTTCCTACCATTATACATTGTGCTACGAGCTCTGCCAAGTGCCGATTGGCTATCACAATGTATACAAATGGCCGTTGCCGGCTTAGGCCATCTTGGTATATCCTCAACAAATTGACGTAGCCATTCTGCCTCTTCACCTGCTTTATCTAAAGCGATGAACTCAGATTCCATCGTGGATCTAGCAATAACCGTTTGTTTTGATGATTTCCACGATATCGCTGCACCTCCAAGTGTGAATACATACCCACTTGTTGCTCTGGAATCATTCGTGTCAGATATCCAATTTGCATCGCAGTGTCCTTCTATAACTGCTGGATATCTGTTATAATGCAACCCGTATTCCCGAGTGTATCTTAAGTAGCGAAGCAACCGAGTGATACAATTCCAATGCATCGAACTTGGGTTGCTTGTGTATCTACTTAGCTTGCTCACAGCAAATGCTATGTCTGGCCTAGTACAACTCATAAGATACATCAAGCTACCAATAATTCTTGAGTATTCCAATTGGTTTACGGGTTCACCTCTATTCTTGGCTAGATGTTGACTTGTGTCAAGTGGAGTTCTAGCTTCATTAGAGTCATTTGCATTGAACTTCTCAAGAATTTTGTCCACATAGTGGGATTGACTTAAAATGAGTCCACTTTGGGTTCGTGTGATTTTGACCCCCAAAATCACATCCGCAAAACCCATGTCTTTCATGTCAAATCTTGCTTTTAGCATGTTCTTTGTAGATTTTATGATTTTGTCATCGCTTCCAGCAATGAGCATATCATCTACATATAGACACAAAATGACATATCCATCAGATGTGTCCTTCACGTACACACACTTGTCACATTCATTGATTTTGAACCCAGCATCAAGCATAACATGATCAAACTTTTGATGCCATTGTTTTGGAGCTTGTTTCAATCCATACAGGGATTTCACAAGTTTACACACTTTCTTTTCTTGCCCAATAGCTGTGAAGCCTTCGGGTTGCTCCATGTAGATTTCTTCCTCTAAAATTCCATTCAAGAAAGCTGTTTTCACATCCATTTGGTGAACTTCCAAATTTCTAATGGCGGCAATGGCAAGCACCAACCTGATGGATGTTATTCGCGTAACTGGCGAATATGTATCAAAGTAGTCTAAACTTTCTCGCTGTTTATATCCTTTGATCACCAACCTTGCTTTGTACTTATCGATGGTTCCATCTGGTTTCATCTTCTTCTTGAAGATCCATCGATATCCTAGTGGTTTACATCCTTGAGGAAGATCCACTAGTTCCCAGGTATGGTTCTGTAAGATAGAGTCTATCTCACTTTTGATTGCCTCCCTCCACTGAGGTCCTTCTGAGGAATGTACCGCTTGTTGGTACGTTTGAGGTTCATCTTCTACCATATAGGTAAGAAACTCAGGTCCAAAGGATTTTTCAGTCCTTTGTCGTTTACTTTTCCTGGTTTCAACTTCCTCAGTCTTAGATTGTTCTCGAGGTTCATCGTTTTCAACTTCACCCTCGGGAACAATTTCCTCAACCGGTCTAGAAGAACTCGGTTCACTTTTATCTAAGCATGGGAACACATGTTCAAACCATGATGCATCCTTAGATTCGATTATGGTGCCTTTGCATATTCCAGGGTTCTTGGAATCATGCACAATAAAACGATAAGGACCATAAGGACGGGTGTATCCTATAAATACACAATCCACCGTTTTGGGACCTATTAGTAGCCGCTTAGGTGGTGTGACCACCACCTTAGCTAGACACCCCCACACTTTCAAGGATTTATATGGTGCTTTCTTTTCCATCCATAATTCGTAAGGCGTAACATTCTTTTTCTTGTTAGGTATCATGTTCAACACATAATTCGCCGACAAGATTGCTTCCCCCCACATGTTTTGGTTTACTCCAGAACTTATCATCATGGCATTCATCATTTCTTTCAAGGTGCGATTTTTACGTTCCGCTATGCCATTTGATTGAGGGGAGTAAGGAGCCGTGAGTTCGTGGATGATTCCACTCTTTGCACATACGTCAATAAAAGGTGAAACATATTCACCTCCTCGGTCGCTCCTTACGATTTTGATTTTCCGATTTAGTTGATTCTCAACTTCGGCTTTGAACAAGATGAACTTGTCAACAGCCTCGTCCTTACTCTTAAGTAAGTACACATAGCAATACCTTGTACTATCATCAATGAACGTGATGAAGTACTTGTTCCCACCACGAGTAGGGATTGCTTTAAGATCACACACATCAGTGTGGATCATCTCGAGGGGTTCGGTGATTCGTTCAACCTTTTTGAATGACGTTTTTGTTTGTTTTGCTTCTACGCAAGTTTCACATTTATTAATTGAGTCGATATCGAATGTTGGTATGCAATCAAGTTTGATTAAACGACGAATGGAATTATAATTTACGTGACCTAGTCTACCATGCCAAAGATTAGAAGACTCAATCAAATAAGTAGAACTAGTAGCGTTTTCTTTCATTGCATTCACGACAATTACATTTAGTTTAAACATTCCATTGAGGGCATAGCCCTTACCAACATACACACCATTTTTGGTCAACACGACCTTATCCGACTCAATTACCATTTTGAACCCAAACTTGTTCAACTGCCATCCCGACACAAGGTTCTTACGAATTTCGGGAACATACAACACATTGGACAAGGTGAGTTCCTTTCCCGAAGTCATCTTCAAAACCACGTTACCCTCGCCTTTTATTTCTGCCGTGGCAGAATTTCCCATGAAAACCTTTTCTCCATTAGTCACCTCCTTAAAGGTGTTGAAAAGGCTTTTGTCAAAGCACACATGTCGGGTAGCCCCCGTATCGACCCACCAATCCTTGTTATTTTGCCCAACTATATTCACTTCCGTGACTAAGATCGAGAGGTCCGTGACCATGGCAACAAGCTTATCAACTTCATCTACCATGTTCACTTGTTGAGCATTTTCCTTTTTCTTGGGAAGCTTGCATTCGCTAGCCTTGTGGCCTTGCTTTTGACAATTGTAACAAATTCCAAGGAACTTCTTTTTCCCAACTCCCCCCTTAGGACCAAGGTTGGAGCGTTTCCCATGACTTTTCTTCCCGCCCTTTCCACTGGTTTTTCCCTTCGAAGATTGCCCATGTTCAACAAGATTGGCCTTCACAGTTTCAGGACCATCAACCTTTTTTAGGGCCACTTTGTTATCTTCTTCAATCCGAAGACGAACAACAAGATCTTCAATGGTCATCTCCTTTCGCTTATGCTTGAGATAGTTCTTGAAATCAACCCAACTTGGTGGCAGTTTTTCAATCATTGATGCAACTTGGAATGTCTCGCTGAGAACCATTCCTTCCGCATGAATATCATGAAGAATAACTTGCAATTCTTGGACTTGACTCATGACAGTTTTTGCATCTATCATTTTAAAGTCCAAGAACTTAGCCACCACGAATTTCTTAGTGCCCGCATCTTCTGTTTTGTATTTGCGATCCAACGACTCCCATAATTCTTTGGCAGTCTTGGCTTTGCAATACACATTATACAATGTGTCCACCAAACCATTCAGGATAAAATTGCGGCACAGGAAATCCGAATGATTCCAAGCATGCATCGCGCTCACATTTTGAGCATCCATTTCCCCTTCATCAACATGGGGTTTAGGTTCAGTCAAGAACCTTGCCAGATTCAGCGTGGTCAGATAAAAGAACATCTTTTGCTGCCACTGTTTGAAATTCACACCACTGAATTTCTCTGGTTTCTCAGCATGCGACACTGCATTAGGCAGTGGTGTCACCAGACCGGTAGTGACGGTAACAGCAGAAGTCATGACCGCAGAAATAACACTGGTCATGACAGTAGAAACAGCAGTAGTCATTGGCTGGGATTCCATTCTGAAAAGAATAAGAACAATCAGTAAATATAATCTGTTTAAGTTTGTTAGAAAAAATAACCACTGATCTGAAACAACTTATCAGAAACAACTGATCAGTAAACAACTGATCAGTAAACAACTGATCTAAAACAGCTGATCAGTAAACAGCTGATCTGAAACAACTGATCTGAAACAACTGATCTGAAACAGCTGATCAGTAAACAGCTGATCTGAAACAACTGATCAGTAAACACTGATCAACCACTGATCCGTAAGCACTGGTCAACCACTGTTTGAAACCACTGACCAGAACAGCAAATGGATCAGAAGTATAAAAGAAGATGTAAAACAGTAAACGACTGAAACCGGGCTTGTGTTTAACACAATTCCCTTAAACAGATTCGTCGTCTGTTCCCAGGGTACGCCGGTTCGAAGCAGCACCGCGCACTGCCGGACCTGAGCACTTGCCTGAAAAGAATAAGAAGCTGTGTTGCAGAGATAGAGAGAAGAGAAGTTGTTTTTCTGTGTCTAAACTGATCAGCCTAATCTTTGATTTATAGTCCAGAACCCATAACCGAAATCTTATAAATAAAGACCATATAATGGTCATTAGTGTATATCGGTTACGAAACTGACTGATAATCATGACTGCATCTGTTAGGATTTGAAAAAGAAATAATGATCTCATTCATTCATTTCAGTTTCAAAAAACTGAAAGTCAATAATGATAATGATGATAATGATCTCATTCATTCCAGTTTCAAAAAGAAAGTCAAGAGTGCAAAAACTGGTCCACGCGGACCCGGGTTTTCGGAACTGCATTCGTGTCCGCAGGACGTGCGGGTGTACACGAGTTCAACTAAATCCGGTTCCATTTTTGCACCCCCCCCCTGCGCGCGCGGGTAGGACTTGTGGTAAAACATGTCATAAGACTTCAAAGGCTTCATCAAGGTTTCACCTTATAAATAGCCTATCTTTCCACTCCCACACCGATGTGGGACAAGGTGAATTACCAACTTGAGACTTTCATTCACACTAAACTTCCAACACTGTTAAGGATAATCGAAGAGAAAAGTATAGAAATTGTCACACCCTCAAAATCCACAAGCGGAGTATCACCGCAAGGCGTGTGATTGACCAGGATCATACCACTAATCATACCGAACGATAAGTAAAATAAAGTAAAACCATCACAATCCCAAACGTTTAATGTTTACGAAAAAACCAAAACCCAAACCAAGTTTAAGTGTTAGCGGAAGCATAAAGTTTAAAACCCATTAAGCAAAATAAAAATCATAAAGTTTAATAGTAGGAATCCAACAGTTGATTCCTAACCACAACGTCCACTCCTCGTGCAAGCTCCAGCCATGTACCTAACGACCTGCAAAGCATGCCAATACGGCGTCAACAAAAATTTGGCGAGTTCACAGTTATTCCGTTTTAGTGTTGTTCTAAAAACCACAAGATATTCAGTTCCTTTGTTGTATAAAAACATGCCATGGGGAGTTACCCCACTATTTTAAACCACTAGACCCTAAAGCTAAACCCTAAAAGCCAAACTCTGATATATTTAGGGTTTAGGGTTAAGAGATCCTAGTTAAGGTTCGACGAGCTGGTTCCAACGCCGCTGGAACGAGTCCAATCGGAGTTTGTTTGAGTCGGTTCCCCGCTGTTCCTCACTTTTTTAGTGTTACCCAATGAACCTTCCCCCATATATATAGTGGGAATGCCCGCGCGTTGCGGCGGGTGTCCGGACTAATATCATATTCAATTATAACGTCTATTACGAACCACCATACATGAATTTATGTAAGTTTCACATATTTTCAATTGTGTGCCTCAATAATGGCTTCCAAAGAAGATAAAAGAACTTAAAATTTACACATCCATTTTCATGTAATATTCTAAATCTCGACTAAATGAATTCAGTGACTAAATGTAATTTTATATATTAATGGAATTAGTTTCTCCTCGCGCTTCGTGGCAGGAGTGTTGTCGTTTTCTTTCACACGCAACATGGCAAGAGTTTGGTCGTTATCTGGTTTGACCTGTCGAAAATCATAAAAGTGAACACTGATACCGTTTCCATTAGCACAAAATACTGGCAACGATGTTCTCTCATAAGTAGCTGGGTTCGTGCACACAATACCGCAACCGTAACGTCAATCGCTATCGCGTACGTTACCAAAAAAAATACTTGATTTTGGTTGAACTCTAGGTCTGATGGTGGCAAAAATTTACAAAACTTGAAGAACGGGTTTCTAAAATTTACTTCCATATTAATGATAGTTGTAATATTTATTTTTCATAGTGTTAAATTTCATAATTATATATTCTATATAATAACAAAACATGAAATGTCTTAGGAACAGTGTATAAATTGACCAAATTTAAAGTGTTATTTACACTAATGCCACTAGCCTATATTATTAGTATATTATATAAAAAAACCATGTTGCTACCTAAAGTCAAGTTTGTCTTTTTTCTTTTTCCACGGTTTTTTGAGGTTTTTGTTTTTTCTTTCTCAATATCAACACTCATCAACAGATCCAAGTATAACCCAACTCTCTCATTTGGATTGAAACCCCTCTTTAAAAGAACTAACAGCCTACATAGCATGAAACTTGACATGCCTATTAAAAAATAGGGTTTCTCACAAAAACAAAATAAATGTCAAAAACACCAACACTCCATACTCCATTGAACGGTGCTTGGTGGATTTGATTTGGATCGGAGCTAGGGTTTTGAGATTGAGGGAAGGGGTAGGGTTGTGCAGCATGGTGAGAGTGTGAATGGAGCTGGTGTTGCTGATAGGGTGTTAAAAATGGCCATGGTTGTGGCCGTTGTGATTTGCAGAACAAATATCAAATCGGACGTTGAAGTACACTTTAATATAATTATCCAGTTTATATATAACATGAGAGATGAGAGATATATAATGGCGACAATATATGTTTTAATTCTAACCTAAATTTACCAACAACTTTTCAAGTTTTAACTATTATTATTATATTATATTATAGATATAAGATAGAAGGCATATATAGAGCTTATTAATAATTAATAACATATATTATATTTTATTTATATCAAATGGAAATAAATCTGATGCATTCAATTTGTTTATAGATAATTGATTGTTTTTAGTTCATTCAAACTTAAACGAGGAACATGCTCAACCATTTTCTTATACATAAAAACTCAAATCGTTTACAAAATAGGTCAATTCGAACCAGACCTATTTTGCAAGTCAGTCGCGTTAGGAATTATCGCTCTAGGTTTGAGTCATGAACAATATTTACTTTCCATTCGCATTTTTGTATTAAATAAAGACGGTTAGAGAGAGTAATAGAAAAAGTTGCTGCAACGCAGTGGTTTGGCGTAGGCTTTGCTTCCATGATTCCCATGTTTGAGTCCCCAACATTACATTGCCACATAAACATAAATGTTGGTGCACAAATGTCTGTTAACTTCGTCTTTATCGAGTCTTATGTCTAGATAGGATAAACTAGCACACAGCAGGTTAAAACTAGGGTTTATGTGAGATTGAGTAATTTCGCATGAAATGGCACTGACCATTTCAAGCGAAATTAAACATTGTAATTTCGCTTGAAATGACCAGTGTCACTTTCAAGCGAAATTAACTCAACTATATATAGGTGTGTTGCTAGTTCATTTGTAACTTTTCCGATTCAGAGCCGAGGTGCTGCCAGTTTGTCAAACGATCTGTAAAAGCTTTGGAATCAATAATAAGAAGATAATTAAAAGGAATCAAGCTGTTACACGTCTATTTCTCTGATTTCGCCTTTGAAATAGATCGTAAACTCTTCTGATTGACTCGTTAGGGTCACACATCGATCCAACAAGTGGTATCAGAGCTCAGGAAGAAGAGTTTATACCAATTCAGCTTGTTTTCATCACTTCTACACCTTCTTTTCAAAATTAAACGAGATTTAACGGACAAAATGGACTGAATTTCACATATATCACGTAAAACACCGTTTTAATGAATCCTTGAAAGAATTGGACCAAAATTCGAACAAAATCCGGATTAATTTGACAAAATGGTGGCCGATTTGATGATGTCATCATAATTTCGCTCGAAATAGCACTTGTGATTTCGCACGGAATTAGCTTTTGTGGTTAATTTCGTTTGAGATTGTTGTTTGATTTCACACGAAATCAAATTCCGTTTGAAAGTGCTGTTTGATTTCACACGAAATCAGATTTCGTTTGAGCGTTCCACACGAAATCAGCTATTTCGCACCAAAGTGACTTGATTTCGTTGGAAACCATGCTAATTCCGCATGAAATTAGATTTCGCTTGGTGATTTCGTTTGAAAACACTATTCCGTGTGAAAACCCTAATTTCGTGTGAAGTAATTTCGTGTGAACTAATTTCGCTTGAAGTGAATTCGTTTGAAGTGATTTCGCTTGAACTGATTTCGCTTGAAATTGTTTTTAAAAATCCAAAAATTTTTCTAAGTGTTTGTTGATTGTTTCGGATACTTGAAGATGGATGAGTTTATGAATCCTTTTAGTGACATGTTTGCTTTCACGGGAAACACCGGAGATGATACATCAAACAACACAAATGAAAACGTTTCAAATCCGAGTGCGAAGAAAACTCTTTCTGATGCTTTGAGTATGGAGAGTGCTTATGGGACGTACAACAAACCTCCCAAACTGATGGCGATTGAAGAATACAATAGATGGGCTAAAAGGTTTGAAGAATGGCTAAAAGCGTTTGCATATCCAAGTTGGAAGATGTTGAAGAATGGTTTCACTATGGGAAGATCGGATTATGAAAATATAACAGAAACTGAGGAGATAGAGAGATATGTTGCTGAACAAAAGTGCATTGCATTGCTTCATCAGTCTGTGAGAGACGACATAATATCATTGATTGAGTACACAAATTCGAAAGATCTATGGGAGAAATTGAGAGTGAAATGTGTGGGTAGTGCCGAGATAGTTAAAAACAAAAAGAAGTTGTTAAAAAGGAGTTTGATTTGTTTGGATGTTTGAAAAATGAATATGTGTCAAAAATGATTGAAAGATTCAGGCATTTGAAGATGGAGCTTGCAAGACATGGAGTCATATATTCTCGAGAAGAATTGGTTGACAAATTGTTTGACTCGCCGCCAGATGATAAAGACTGGCAATACTTTGCCTTGATGCTGAAGAACACAATCAAGTCGGAGGATCTGACGATTGATCTGCTAATCGAAAGATTGGAGAGTCATGAACTGGAGATCAAGAAATCAAACAAAGTCAACAACTCCTCGTACCAGCAGAATGTAGATTTGTATTATCGAGGAAGTATGATCCCGAAAACCGTGTCACCAAAGACAGCTTTCTCTGCAGAAAATGAAAACATGACAAGTCAAGAAAGTCCAAGCAGCGGCTATCATGGAGGGTCATCATCAACTGCCGCAAGTCAACAACAGTCAGCTTCAAAGAATCTGTTTCAATGTAATATTGCTATGGATCTGAAGAATGCACAAAACTTTAGTGAGGAATCCGCAAAGTAGAAAATGGTGTTTTTAGCATCCGTCCTTGAATCATACGAGAGCCTTGTTGCAGGCAAGATTGGAAACACTAACCTCACCAAGGAGGATTATGATCAGATCGACCCAGAAGAGATGGAGTTGATCGATATCAGGTGGTGTATGGCTACTGCGGTTAGACGAGCTCAAAGGTTCATGGAGATTACAGGCAGACATTCTATTGGTGGACCTTCCACAAAACTTGGTTTTGATAAATCAAAGGTTACGTGCTTCAGATGTAAACAAAAGGGACATTTTAAACGTGAATGTCGAAACGCACCTGCTGATGATACTTCAAATCCATTCAGAGAGGATTACTACAAAAGAGCAATCTATCATCAGAACAAATCTGAACCTCCCAGAATGAAACAGCTTGAGGATACTCCCAAAGAAAAATCAAGAGCTCTTGCTGTTATTCATGATGACGAGGGATACGATTGGAGTGAACTGCTACCGGAAGAGGATGCAGTGGGCTATGCGTTTGTGACAAAAGTTGTTCCTTTCAGAGATAGCAGAAACGAAGAAGAGAAATACATCAACAAAAAGATGAAAGCCCAAGACAGGATGATTAGAATCGGTCAGATATACAAAGAAGCACAAAGGGCGAAAAGATGGGATGCTGATAGAGAATGTTATCTTGATCTCAAAGGAAACATTGCTATTGATCCAAAGTCTCTTAATGTTGAAACTCTCACCAAACAAATTGCTGAAGAAGAAGAAGCCAGACAGAGAGAGTGGTGGGGAGAAGGAGATACTGAAGAAAAAGAAAAAGAGAAAGAGCCGCAGCCAAAGAAAATTGATGACGGGATTATTGACACGTCACAAGAGTTTATTGCTGAAAATTTGAAGAAGATGCCTAACAAAGTGTTTGCTGCAAAAGAGCTAGAGATAGTTTCTGGTTCTGGAACTGAGTCTAAAAGCAAGGTCAGTCAGAATGATGCAATCAATGAGTCAGGTAAGAAAGCTAAAACTGAGAGCGACTGCAAAAATTGCATGAAAGACTGCAAGGTTTGTAGTACAGTTGCTTACCTCAACGTTAAAAGGGTTGAAGAACTAACAGGAAGAGTCAGAGACGTTGAAGATCAGATCTTAAACCGTGACAAAATGTTAAAAGCTTCAAATGAACGAGTAAAAGAATTAACTGAGAAAATTGAAAATGATAAAAGTGACATAGAAAGAATTAGGAAAGAAAACAAAAAATTAATTCATGAAAATCGTCAACTTTCAGAAAAATTTGAGAAGCTAAAACGAACGGTAAAAGATTCTGATGAGAGAAATGGTAAGACATACAAAGAAAATGTTCAACTGTCAGGAGTCCTTAGGGTAAAAGAAGAGCTTATCAATCAACAACTGGATGAAATTGCTAAGTTGAAGCTTCAGTTTCAAGAAGTTAAAATTGAAAATGAACGCATTCAATTGAAACTGAACAGTTACAACTCCGCAAGTTTTGTTCTTCAACATATCGTTCCTAAACCAATTGGGAAGAACGAAGCAGGCGAAGATGTATACTTTGATGGAACCGGGGTTGGGTTTCATCAGGTTCCACCGCCAGTTCTAAATAATTTTTCAAAGAAAAAATCAGGGTTGGTTAATGATGAAGAAGAAAGTGAAGTTAAGCTTCCAGACACAATTGATGTCACATTTACCACATCATCTGATGAAGATAGTGTCCAATCTGAAGTTGTGAAAAGTATGGTTGAAAATGTTTTAAAGTCTGAAAGTGACACTACTGAGGATGATGAATGCTTTTTGGATAAATATATTCTGAAATCTAAATCCAAAAACAACTTAAATGAAGAATCTAATCTTGTGATGTACAAGATGTCGGGATCTGATAAGTTATATTCGGATCGTGATTTTCCTTTGGAGAATGTGAATGTGGACAAATTGAAAAATGTGTTTAAGTTGGTCGAAATCGATGTGTCTGAGATCGAAGGTTTGAAACATTCTAAAAGGCAATTAAACTTTGAAAAATATAAAGCTTACTACAAAAAACCTGTTGTACCGCCGCGTTTTTCTAACAACAATCAAAACAAATGGTCGGGTGGATATCAGGGTGGTAAGAATTATCAAAGAAGGAATTTTCAAAACAAAAAGTTTGTTGAGAAAAAGGTGTTTGTGAAAAGCTCGAGTTCTCATTCCGAGCAAGAGTCTGAGATTTTTTCAAAATCAAATGAAGAGTTTTTTGAAGAAGAGGCCTCACACCCTCAGACCGAAGGCACAAGTCAAGTAGTTGATACTCGTACATGCTTTAAGTGCAACAAAGTTGGACACATTGCACAAAAGTGCACCAACTTAAAGCCTAAGTCTGAAGTTGCTGAGAGTCAGAGAAAGAAAACTGATACAAAAGGCAAAACACCTATGGTTGTTGAGAAGAAGATTTTGAAAAATGAAAACATCAAAATCAAAAATGAACTTGTAAAGAATGTGGTAACTAAAACCGATAAATTTTACAAAAAGGTTGCTAAATCTCAACGAGCATGGAAACCAAAATCAGTTGACAAGAAATCAAGTTCTCCAAAACCAAAGGTTTCTGAGAAAGAAAAACAATCGTCTTCTACCATTCCGGTAAAGATGAATGTTCCTGTGGATTACTATGAGAAACTTGAACCACAAGAGATTACTACTTCTGAAAAGAAGTATGTACCAAAGAAAGATCAATCATCTGGTCAACCTTTTAAAAATGATTTCTTTTTATATAAAGAGGTTGAGATTGGATCTGAGGAGAGCTTAAAGATGAATGACAAGAATTTTCCGTCACTTTACACTGCTAAAACTCATATCAAAGTCATGTTACCTGAGTCGAAAGAGGCTTGGGTGGCATCAAAATCTAACTAAAGTGTTTGTGAAATATGCAGGAGCTTCCAAGATCCGTTTCACATTGGATTATGGATAGTGGAGCTTCTCGGCACATGACGGGGAAGAAGACCCTACTGTATGATGTTAGAGGGTTTAATGGAGGTTATGTGGGATTTGCAGGCAATCAAGGTGGTCGAATAGTTGGTGAAGGAACTTTATCAAATGGAATTGTCACGTTTGAAAGAGTAAACTATATCGCCGAGCTTGAAAACAATCTTCTGAGCATTTCTCAGATTTGTGATCGTATGTATACAACGCACTTTACAGACAAAGAATGTTTGATCTTGAAACCAGGATTTGTTGTTCCCGAAGAATGGGTTATCATGAGAGCACCTAGAGTGAATGATTTGTACGTGTTGGACATGAGTGTAGCAACTACTACCACGGGTCAGGCTCACTGTTTTATGTCAAGAGCAACGGAAAAAGAATCGCAATTGTGGCATCGAAAGATGGGCCATATTCATCTGCGAAAAATGAATCACCTGGTGCATAACGACTTAGTTATTGGTGTTCATGTGAAAGGTTTTCATCTTGAGGGGGAGTGCATTAGCTGTATCAAAGGCAAGCAAAAGAAGAAATCTCACCCTGGAAAGAAAGTTAACTCAGTCTCAAGACCGTTAGAGAGACTTCATATGGATCTTTTTGGTCCAGTAAACGTCAAAAGCATAACTGGAGATCTCTACTGTCTCGTAGTAACTGACGACTATTCCAGATTTTCGTGGGTATCATTTTTGAAATCAAAAGATGAGACGTTTGAAAGTTTGATGACGTTGTTCAGAAAAATTGAAAACTTGTACCAAACTCGAATCAGAAGAATCAGGAGTGACAACGGTACAGAGTTCAAGAACAACAAGATGGAAGAATATTGCGATGAGAGAGGTATACTGCAAGAATTTAGTGCTCCTTATACTCCACAGCAAAATGGAGTAACTGAAAGAAAGAATAGGACGCTAATTGAAACGGCCAGGACGATGCTTGCTGATTCGAAATTACCAGTCAACTTTTGGGCAGAAGCAGTATCAGTCGCTTGTTATACACTCAATCGGGTTCTTACAGTGAAGAAATTCAACAAGACATGTTTCGAGCTGATCAATAACCGCAAACCAAACTTGAAGTATTTAGAACCGTTTGGGTCTCCCTGTACAGTTCTAGAACCTTTTGGTAAATTTGGTGCAAAGAGTATTGAAGGAATTTTTGTGGGTTATGCAAGTCCATTAAAACGAGTCTTTGTTCCAAGCTTGAAGCGGATTATCGAAGCACACAATGTTGAGTGTCAAGGTTATACCATGCCACCGTAGAATCCAGGCAACTCATGGCATTTTAATTACGATACACTGTGGGATTCATTTGATATTGAAGAAGAAACAGATTTCTTTGACGAGTTGGATATTCTAAGAGAGTATGAAGAATCACAAGAAAGATTCCCAGCTGAGTATTCTAGACGTCAAATTCAAGCTTCCAATGACGATGAAGCTGGTCCTAGTAATGCTGGAGAACATGATGATATTCAACAATCCTCAGAACATGCTCTTGATAATCAGACGGCAGTCAATGATAATCAAGAATCTGATGATAGACCTATATTCGATCGTGGTGATTCAGATTCTGAGGGGGAGCAGATCCAGATATCAAGTCAAACAATTCCAGTCAGTGAACAAGGTGCAAATCAGAATGTTACAAATTTGGAAGGCGAGGTAGATGTTCCAGGCGAGGTGATGCCGAGAACTCTTTCATACCATCCAGAAGAGTTGATTATTGGAGAATTACAATCAGGCTTTCGCACTAGACGTCAAATTGACCAAGGCCTTACTTGTTTTTATTCTACAGTTGCTCCGTTACAAACTGAGTTTTCACTTAGTTGTTTTATTTCGTAGATTGAACCGCGAACATACAAGGAAGCACTAACTGAAGATTCTTGGGTCAACGCGATGCAAGAAGAGTTGAGTCAGTTTGAGAAGTTAGGAGTGTGGAAATTGGTAGATTTTCCTGATGGTCAAAGGAAGATAAACACCAAGTGGGTGTTCAAGTGCAAGAGAGACGATCGAGGGGTTATTATTCGTAACAAAGCTCGACTCGTAGTCCAGGGTTTCAGTCAGCAGGAGGGGATAGATTTCACTGAAGTGTATGCTCCGGTTGCTAGACTAAAAGCGATCAGAATCTTCCTAGCATTTGCATCTTGGAAAAATTTTAAAGTTTATCAGTTAGATGTTAAATCGGCGTTTCTCTATGGGAAGGTAAAAGAGGAGGTATATGTCGGACAACCACCGGGCTTTACCGATCCAATACACAAAGACAAGGTTTATTTGCTGGATAAAGCGCTGTATGGTTTACACCAGGCCTCGAGAGCTTGGTATGAGACATTGTCTCAACACCTGCTAGCCAACAGCTTCATCCGTGGAAAAGTGGATGCCACTCTCTTCACCAAAGAAGTCGACGGACATCTACTGATAGTTCAAATATACGTGGACGACATCATATTCTGGTCGACAAATGAAAATTTGTGCAAAGATTTCGAAATAGTTATGAAGCAAAAATTTGAAATGTCATCGATGGGTGAGATGAAATTCTTCTTGGGACTTCAGGTTGATCAACTGCCTAAGGGAATTTTCATACATCAGACGAAGCATGTTCATGATATCTTAGAGAAATTTGGGATGTCAAGTTCTACTCCAGCTTCCACCCCATTAGCAACGTGTAACACCCCGAAAACGGGTTTGGTAATCAAACCAAGTTTATACTAAAAGACGGGTAATTTACCTTTAGTGGTAAAAGTAACCTGGTGAATATTAGGATTCTTAAATAAACAAGAATTTACTAACTAGGAATTTTAACCTAGTTAGCTAATAGTCTAAAAATAACTTATAATAGGGTTAGAATTAGCCAAACTATAAGTTATACAAAAGTGGAGGGACCTAAGTTGTAGAACTTGAAACTAGAATTTAATAAAACAAATTAAATAAAAACCAAACACACAAATTAGTGTGCTTGGTCGATCAAAAGCGCAGGGGAGCGACCAGGAGCTCTCACCAAACCCTAACTCCACAAATTTGATCAATTGAAGGCTAATTCCTGTCCCAAATCGAAATCTGAACATAGATTCGTGATCCTCATCACAAGGGGGTTACAAGGTATGTGAAATTTAGTGCTAATTCTCTGTTTGAAATTCTCCTGAAATTGGGAAAATCTGAAATTCATGGTTGCATGTTTGTTTTATGATGAATTAGGAACCATATAGTGTCTAGGGACAAACCCTAGACAAATACAAGTTGAAATCATGTGAAATTTTAGTGAAACCTACGAACACCATTGTAGGTGATTAGTGGTTTATGTGAAATTTGATGAACACTAGGAAATAGAGTGTTGATCTAGTATAATTTGACAATTTTGAAGTTATTTCAGAAATTATAGAAGTTAACAACTTTGTAAGATGGTTGATTTATGTGAAATTAGGGCTAAGAGATAAGCTAGAGACTTGATAAATAAACATGTAAAATTCTGCCCTTAAAGTGTTTGTTGAAATGCCTCAAAGAAGGCTCGAAACTAGAATTTTTGTAGTTAAAACACCTAATTGTGATGTTTTGGTTATTATGCAAAATGTGATTAAAAAGAGTTCTAAATGTGATGAACGTGGTTAGAACTTTGGTTAAAACGGTGGTCTAAAGATAACGCCTACCGGGTAATTAAAGAATGCTAAAACTAGTTGATAAACTCGAATATGCAATTAGTATACTAATGGGCATTTGACTTTTAAAAAGTCAAACTGACCTATAATCCGATAAAAGGTAATTTTTGATATGAAATGTGTAAGGTGGAATAATCGTATTAAATTATGATTAAACTAACCACCTTGAAAACGAATGATGATAGTTTGACGCGTAACAAGCTAGGTGGAAACTTGATGAGGGAGCGGATCAAACAAATCAAGAAGGAAAGGAAAAGCGTAGTTCGGATGCGAGGTAAGTAAAGCTTACGCCCTTTTTCATTATTTATAAATGACATGATTGCAAGTATAGTATATGAATGCTACTAAGCGGTTGGCATAGAATGTTCCGACACGATTCAATGAGAGTCGGAACGAAAGGAAATGGTAAGAAATTATAAGTTATGGACAAAGGGGTAAAATTGTAAATTGGTCATGTAGTGACGAACAAACAAAAATGGTTTTAAGTAAAATGAGTACAAGGAAAACCGGGATAGGTTTAAAAGGGGATGAAATGGTACTTAAATACCATCTCATATGGACAATTGGTCATCTTGACTAAATAGGTCAATAGGTGTGGGTAACGCCATTTGATAATTGCTTGTTGAGTTTTGTAATAACAGGAAATAAAATAAGCTTGCGTTGCTTTAACTATAAAGATTTAAAGCAAAAGTTAAGTAAACGGGTCAATACTTTGACCCGAGCCAGGTACGTATAACTAAGCTTTTTGGTTAAACATACAATTTTGGTTAAGATATTTAGCGAAAGTCCTTCATCGTGAAGTGAGGGACTAAAGTAGACCAAAATACCCTTGAAGGGTATATTGGGCAAACAACTCATAGGGGTCGTTTAGGAACTTGCATAAAGATTATGGAATCATTAGACATGAGTAAAGATCATAGGAATGTACATTCGCGGGTCAAGTGCTCAAAAGTGGTCATTTGCGTAAAATGACCAACCGATGGGTAAAATTTGGGAAAAAGGGTTCTTCATGATAAATCCACCACAAAATAGTTGTGGTGGAATAATTGTAGTTAATTAGATATGGAACTTTTGTAGCGACAAAAGAAAGGCACAAGTTCTAGGCTAAAATGCATAAATACCCTTAACGGGTCAAAATATGCATTTAAGCGTAAACGGGATTTTATTACTTAAGAGACTCGTGATTCGAGATTAATATAATGGGAGATATTGAAATAATGAATTTCATGAGTTTAACGATCAACTAAACTTGTTGGTGCGATAAAATTATGAACGGGTCAATATTTGGTAAAAAGGGTAGTAAGCCGAGGACTTAAAAGTCTGAAATTGTGTTAATCCGGATGTCGGATTTTAACTCCATAAGATGGAGAAATAAGTTACGGACGCGTAGGAAAAAGAATCAGGTAAAACGGATGTGTAGTTCGGAAGTTATGCACATTTTCGTAAAAACTTAGATTGCTGAAAAATGCAGGTTGCAGATCTGAACATGCTGGAAAAGTGTATCCCCCGCGCCACGCGACGGAGGGAGTGAATTACGTCGCGACACGCGTAAAAACTTTTGCGCCCCGCGAGAGAGCCAGAAGCTGGCAAATTGTTTAGTTTTATTCGTTTGACCCATATTTCTTGTTTAAACTTGCTAATTAACTATCAAAACTAACTTTTAGGTTGGTTTTGATGATAGGTGAATGTCAAGCGTACCCGGATGTAGATCAAGCAGCGTACAAGAACCGAACACAAGAGATAAAAGCTTCCGCACGTTGTTTTCATCGTTATCTTAAACGGCAATTCCGTAGTTATCAATTTGTATTATTTTCAAATTGTAAAAGTTTTAATTCACCCGTATTGTTCAACAGTAATTAAATATAATTCCATGTTAATTTTCGTATTTTAAAACGAAAAATCTTTAAATAATTAGACGGGTGTTACAAGTTGGTATCAGAGCCTTGGTTTAAGAGATTCAAGTATGGTGGGAGAACTATGCTTGGACTTAAACCTTATGCTCTTGAAAAAGATTGGTGTTCGGTTCGAGGGTTGATCGCAAATCCGGTAAGTACATGTATGTTAATAGTTTAGCATGCTAAAGTGTTGTAAACAACACATAGGGCTATCGTGTGATACACGTTACCCCAATTAAAATGATTGAAATAGTTGACGAAAATACGCGCGTTGACGCGTATAGTAGAAAAAGCCTTGTATTATAATACGGGCGATTATTGAAGTTGACGTTACTAACTTTTGTGAATGTTTTAATTGAAGGACACTCGCGTTTGAAGACGACGAGAGTAAAACGAATTGTGGATATGATGATGGAACGGTCCAAAGTATGACAAGAGGAGCATGCTCACCGAGGACTAAATCGCGTAACGACCGCGAACAAGGTTAATGGCAAGGAACGCCCGTCGGGGCAAACATTACGAGGTGCACATTTTAAATAATCGCACAAATAGTAATATGCAAAAAATATGTAGAGATTGAAAGTTGCATATGTAGATTGAAAATTTGAAAAAACCTGAATAGAAAACCTATCCGGGATTTTGTTTCCAAGAAAAACAAATAGATGCATTACTTACATGGGGTGTAATGTGAAAATTATAAAAAAGGTCATGTATACCAGGTGTTGATCGCTTACTCTGGCCAAGTAAGTAGTGAACACGTGGTACCATGAACTTCTTATGATGGACACATTTATGTCCGATGTAGTAAGGGCGGGGTGTATGGGACTAACTTAAATGGTACCCAAATAAATCAAATAATTAAGATGTTTGATAGTAAACGTAAACGTAAGTCGGATGACGGAAGCGTATTACGTAAGAATAACGAGCCCGAGAGAAGGGACAAGGATCAAGTAAAAAGAAAATACAAACCGATCAATAGGAATGCTAAGGCATAGGGATAAAAGTTTGACTGTCACAAGTGATGAAATTCACATGGACAAGTCAAACGAATTGAATAACGAATAAAGAATTAATTTGAATAAAAGCGATGAATCTCGCTAAGACGACCAAATGAATTAAGATGATGTCTAAAACCATATAAGAATGGTTACTTGACGATGAAGTTGGTAAAGATACCCGATGGACGGGTAGGATTGTGGGTGAATGCGTAAACCAAGAGACGGGAACGCGAAATAGAAAGTCAAAAGACTCGGAATATGAGTCATGACTAAAAGACAATGAGAACTTGCAAACAGAAATGTTAATAACTACGCTCAATTGATTTAAAGTTGAACGGGTCGAATAAAGAATGGTGTTTGATGTTCACAAGTGATGAAATTTCACACGAACAAGTCAAACGAGATAAATAAGGTATAAAACTTGGTAGTACAAGTAAGCGCAAACTGAATAATGGTAGCATGAAACATTAATGAACCTACGTGATGGGTCATAAAGAAATATATATATAGGAAAAATGCAAACTAGCAAAACAAAAATGTTAAAAACACTAAGATAAAGAACCCGGGTAATGGGTCGTAAAGAAGTATAGGTAAGAACCGGGTAACGGTAAGTGTAGGGCAAACCGACGTGTAATTGACGTTAGAAGTCAAGAAGTCGGAAGGATAATTCAAAAGATGGTCCGAAAGTAAACAAATGAAACCTTAGACTACGGTCAAGGTCAACTAAAGTTCAAAAGCAAAATTTAATAATTCCAAACATAACAAAGGATGCTTTAAAGCTATATATGTATAAATAGACAATGGAATAAAGACTAGAATAAAAGATGATCTACGGGATCATCATAACCTACGGGACATTAATTAATGTAAAGGTCTACGGGGCCAAAACGACCTACGGGTCATGAATAGAAGCAAAGGGATCATAAGGGCCTCGTCTTAAAGAGATGAAAGCCTAAGGAAATAGCCTACGAGGTTAAGTGAAGGAACCTACGGGTCAATTGTGTAAGGTGAGGGAACTTGTTACAATTCCCCGTATAAAACTAAGATTGTGAAAGAATGAATTATGGACTGTCAATATCATAGTACGGATAATTGACAAAAGTTAAAGGAAAAAAAATCATAAAACTAAAACTTCGATTTTAGTAAGAAATAACGTTTTTACAAATATAAATTCTGTTAGGAATTTGAATAGTAAGCATGAAAGGTTGATACAAACTAAACATGATGTGACACGATCACGGTTAGGAAATGTAATGTGAAGTAAAATCACATTATAACCAGGCTAGCGGTAATAAGTAACGGGGCTAATAAGTCTAGTTAGTGAGACCGGTTAAGGCCAGAAATTCAAATCAATAAAATTGGGCTTGCTTGTAAGTGGTGGATTCGGTATAACTGAACCAAATAAATAAATCTGAAAACAAAAGAAATTATTGCTAAAAGTGAAATATTTCACTAAAGACTTTAAACGGGTCAAAGTAACGGATTCATAAAGAATTCGATACTATATGAAAGCAATGGATATTGCTAAGTTAACTAAACTAGTGGAAATAACGAGATTATGTTATTTCAAGTTGCACTATGTTGTATGAGTTATGTAGACAATTAGTAACCAAAAAGATGTTGCCATACTTTTATGGTAATACTAACTATTGGATAAAAGTATGAGTAATGCTTAAAAGATTACTCAGGTCAAATGCATTGAGTTTAAAACTCCACGAACTATGTAAGAAAGGTTTCGTGGACGAAACCTCTTTATGGGGGGTAGACTTGTAACACCCCGAAAACGGGTTTGGTAATCAAACCAAGTTTATACTAAAAGATGGGTAATTTACCTTTAGTGGTAAAAGTAACCTGGTGAATTTTAGGATTCTTAAATAAACAAGAATTTACTAACTAGGAATTTTAACCTAGTTAGCTAATAGTCTAAAAATAACTTATAATAGGGTTAGAATTAGCCAAACTATAAGTTATACAAAAGTGGAGGGACCTAAGTTGTAGAACTTGAAACTAGAATTTAATAAAACAAATTAAATAAAAACCAAACACACAAATTAGTGTGCTTGGTCGATCAAAAGCGCAGGGGAGCGACCAGGAGCTCTCACCAAACCCTAACTCCACAAATTTGATCAATTGAAGGCTAATTCCTGTCCCAAATCGAAATCTGAACATAGATTCGTGATCCTCATCATAAGGGGGTTACAAGGTATGTGAAATTTAGTGCTAATTCTCTGTTTGAAATTCTCATGAAATTGGGAAAATCTGAAATTCATGGTTGCATGTTTGTTTTATGATGAATTAGGAACCATATAGTGTCTAGGGACAAACCCTAGACAAATACAAGTTGAAATCATGTGAAATTTTAGTGAAACCCATGAACACCATTGTTGGTGATTAGTGGTTTATGTGAAATTTGATGAACACTAGGAAATAGAGTGTTGATCTAGTATAATTTGACAATTTTGAAGTGATTTCAGAAATTATAGAAGTTAACAACTTTGTAAGATGGTTGATTTATGTGAAATTAGGGCTAAGAGATAAGCTAGAGACTTGATAAATAAACATGTAAAATTCTGCCCTTAAAGTGTTTGTTGAAATGCCTCAAAGAAGGCTCGAAACTAGAATTTTTGTAGTTAAAACACCTAATTGTGATGTTTTGGCTATTATGCAAAATGTGATTAAAAAGAGTTCTAAATGTGATGAACGTGGTTAGAACTTTGGTTAAAACGGTGGTCTAAAGATAACGCCTACCGGGTAATTAAAGAATGCTAAAACTAGTTGATAAACTCGAATATGCAATTAGTATACTAATGGGCATTTGACTTTTAAAAAGTCAAACTGACCTATAATCCGATAAAAGGTAATTTTTGATATGAAATGTGTAAGGTGGAATAATCGTATTAAATTATGATTAAACTAACCACCTTGAAAACGAATGATGATAGTTTGACGCGTAACAAGCTAGGTGGAAGCTTGATGAGGGAGCGGATCAAACAAATTGTTGGGATTGAACCCTATCAGAGGAACAGATAATGTAAAGCCAAAACTGGATCAAAGAAGTGGATCCAGAATAAGCAGACGTTTACAGTTGGTTCATGCAAATCTCTCCCCTTGAAAGTGGTTTCATATCTGCTGACCTCCTATCTGCTGATCATACTAAGTGCTGACCTACAACTGCTGCTTTATATCTACTGGCCAAAGTCAAAGACTGATGGAAGACCAAAGCTCTGTTGACTCAATCTACTGCCTTGGGTCAAGTACTGCTGATCCGGACAAGCAGTGCTGGGGTCACAGCAGTGGAAGGATGCAGCAGCAGTTTAAGTGTCTTTTATGTAATATAATGTAATAGCAGTAGTTTAGTACATCAGTGTTTATAGATCAGTAGTTAGAGTTTGTTAGGAGGTTAGATGTCACTTTCATGGTGACGTCAGCTAAGATGCTCAGTGGTTTGCAAGTGCCTATAAATAGTTCAGTACTTTGTACTGTTCTATTAGCTCTTTTGATCAATCGTCTTCTTTGCACGAACAAACTACTGAGCTCTGGCTGAGGGGGAGTTTGCATTCTTACATCAATCATTGTAATCGTTGTTGAAACAAATTCAATCATTCGGTTCTTTGTGAAAAGATGTTTGATAAAAGTATTACTCTCGTTTGATTGTATGCAAAGTTTGCTTTCATCTTATTTCCGCTGCACAACTCTTTCATTTCCATCTTAATTACAAACGAAAATACAATCAAAAAGAAACTCAGATCCAACAATTGGTATCAGAGCTTGGACAGTCAAATTTGATTTAACAATCATTTTGACGTAAATAGTTCAGCTCATAACAGTTGATACTGATCGTTTGTTCGTCCGTTGAAAAACAGAGCAAGGATAAATCACCATTAAAGTTGATTTCTCAGTGTCTGTAAAACAACAAGAATGACGTCACAATCTCAGGATGATAAAAACAACATCGGCTCACTTTTTAAACCACCTATGCTAAAAAGAAATGAGTACAACATCTGGCAGAGGAGGATGGGTCACATCCTCGCTCAACAAAGCACAGGTTGTTGGAGGTCTGTCACCTTTGGTCCTCATGTTCCTTCAGTGCCAAGCGCTGAAGATGCCAAAAAGTTCGTTCCAAAACCAGTTGAAAATTACACCGAAACTGATTTTCAAAAGATCGAACTAGATGCTAAAGCGTTTAGCATCATAGCATCAGCGCTGCCCAATGAAATATATGCTGGACTGTTACACTGTAACAGTGCCAAAGAATTGTGGGACGCACTTAAGGAACAGTTTGGAGGTACTGAAGAAGTCATAGAAAACAATAGGGAAATCCTGAACCAACAGTACGAAACGTTTTGTCATGTTAGAGGTGAATCACTGACTCAACAATTTGAGCGGTTTAGTTGTCTCATCAGTGAACTGAGGCTTGTTAATACCACTTTTACAAACTCAACTCAAAACAGCAGGTTCCTCAGGTCACTGCCCGAAAAATGGGACACTATAGCCTTTGTCACCAGAAATTCACCTGAGTTCAAGGATCTGACCTTGACCCAACTCCATGGTCGACTCCTGACCTACGAAAGGGAGTTGAACCAGAAAAGGAAGTTACAAGAGTCAGGAAAAGCCGTTGATGATTATACATTCGGTAACACTGCTCTTTTGGGTCAAGAAGAATCTGGGAGCAGTGGTAAGGACCAGGGTTATGACCATTTCATTGACATAACTGCTGGAGCTAACTTTAACAACCCTGATCCTCACTCTGCAAGTTATGCATTCACTGCAAACGAAAACCAGATGTCAGATAATTTAAGCTTTGAACTAAATGATTTGCAACATTTTGATCCCACTGATTTAGAGGAAATGGACATCCTGCACCAACTGGCTTTGCTAAGTGTTAGAACTAGCAAGTTCTACAAAAGAACAGGGAGAAAATTCCCAGGTTTGCATGGGAATCTAAGGGTTGGGTTGGATAAATCGAAAATCAAGTGCTACAAGTGTAATAGGTTGGGACATTTCGCTAGGGAATGTAGGAGTCAAAATACTGGTCCCATAATTACTCATCCTAGCTCAAATCCTAGACCTCAAAACCAAAACACTGTGCATTATGCCCAATATGCCCCAGCAGCTCAAGTGAACACTACTCACTATGCTGCTGCCCCTGTGCCAGTACATTATGTCCAAACTACTGTTCCACAAATCCAATATGTTCAAACCCCTGTTCCACAGGTACAAGTGCAACCTGTTGCACCTCAAACCACCGCTCCAGCAGCAACACAACCAGATCAACAAAGCTTTTTTACTCAAGGGTTTGTTGACTGGAGCAGTATGCCTGATGATCTTTGTGATGAAAATTTTGCACTCTATGCTTCTAATGATTCTTCACATGATGAGTTTTGTTTGATGGCACTAGAGTCAATACAGGAGGGGGTTGAAGCTGAGGAGGAACAGCAGTGCTTTAAAACAGTGGAAGAGGTGATTGAAGCAGTGATTACTGCTGTGGCTGATGAAGTACTGTTGGAAGAAAGTTCAGGTACTCTGATTGAACCAATGACAGATCCATGGTCCATAGAGGACAAAGAAGAAGAGAAAGAAGAAAAGGCTGGTGAAAAGAAGGTAAGAGCTGATGATGATAAAGATCATCAATGTGATTGTGCAATGATGGCAGCTGCCAAGGTATCTCCTCAAGTTCTTGAAAAACTGTGTTCAGACAATTGCATAATTGCTTTTGCTAACATCAAAGAGGTGAATGAAAACCTTCGGGATAAAATCTTAACTGATGAGGTCAAATTTGAAAGCTCTTTAAAAGAACTTAAAAACAAATTGACTGAAAAAGAAAAAGAAATCAGCTGTTTAAAAGAAGAGCAAAGTATAACCAAAACCCAACTTCAAACTATGGTAGAAAAATACCAAGTTTGCAAAAAGGAGTTGGAGTCTGCCCAGATTACTTGTGAAAGATGGGTGGAATCCTGCAAAGGATATGAGGTTATGCTTGAAAAACAGAGAAAAAGCAATGTGAAGTTTGGGGTTGGGTATAGAAAATATGATGATGAAAACACTGCTTTTGAAAACTCTGTTCAAACCACTGATGAAGCTACTGAGCTTATCCCCACAAACAAAAATGGCCAAGAAGTGAAAATCACTGACAAACTTGGTAACAAAATCACACTTAACAGACCAATGGGTTCCTCCACTTTCAAGGAGCTTGAAGATCATCAGTTTAAACCAAAATGGTCTGATGAGTGTGATATTCTTGAAAATTTCAAGCCAATGGAATTTACATCAATTGATGGTGCTAAAGCTCCAAAAGCTAAAGTCATACCTCTCAAAGATATCCCAGCAGTGGTTAAAACCTCTGCTGCAAAGGAATCTGAAAAGAGAAAGAAGAAAGAAAAAATTGATAACTTGTTTTGTGAATTCTGTGAGAAAAGGAATCATCTAACAAAAGACTGTTTCCACTTAAAAGCTTATGATCTAAACAAAACAAGTGTCATTGTTTCAGCAGAAAGCTGCATTGTCTGTGGGAAAACAAACCACAAAACTCAAGCATGTGTGTACCTCAAAAACTTTGATGTGAAAAAGAATGAGTACATGGCTAAAACATCCTTGAGTCCACCATCATCCTCATCATCTGTCAAATTCACCAAGAAACAACCACTGTTTGTGCCAGTACAAACAGCTGTTACAAAACAGCTGAACCAAACATCTGTCAAAAGAGATGTTCAGGTTACTGATGCACCCCCTGCCAATCAGTTCAAAAAAGGCAGAGAAAAATAGTCTTACCAAAGGATTCCACACGTTTATGAGGCCTACAAAAGGCCCTCTAAACCCAAAGTGAACAGGCATCCTTTTGGTTACCAGCAGATGATTGGTCAGGACCCACAACAGTGGTTAGAGAAGCACTGTCCTAAAACAGTTCAAACCCCTGACCTAACCACTGTCCATCATCTTGCATCCATTCCAGACACTGTTGAGACCCCATCCAAAGCCTTGTTGGCTTTGGAGACCTTAATGAACTAATCTTTTTACTTCATGTGCAGGGAGCTTCTGCATGCTTTGATAGTCTTTGGTATGTAGATAGTGGAGGCTCCAGGCACATGACAGGATGTAAAGCCCTCCTCAAAGACTTTAAAATCCATGGTGGGGGTGATATATCCTTTGGGAATAATAGTAAAGGGAAGGTTCTGGGGTCTGGTACAGTGCAATCTGGAAATGTAAAATTTGAAAATGTCAATCTAATAGACAATCTAAAATTCAACCTTCTGAGTGTGTCCCAAATGAGTGACAAGGGATTTGGGTCATTCTTCACAAAAGACTGTTGTAGGATTGTTGGACCAGAAATGGTCAAAAAGATTGAAGCAATAATTAAATCTGGTCATACTAAACTTGTTGCTCAAAGAAGTGGCAATGTTTATGTTGTTGACATGTCAAAAGAGTGTCCCAGAGCTGATGCCTGTCTGTTCTCAGCTGCCTCTAACAAAGAGACAGAACTTTGGCACAGAAGGCTGGGACACACAAATCTTAAGACAATCACAGAAATTTCAAAAAATGGTTTGGTGAGAGGCCTACCACAAAAATTGTTTTCATGTCCTGAACATTGCATTTCCTGTTTAAAAGGAAAACAGCATAAAAGTTCTTATAAGTCCATTGAAGAGTCCAAAACAACCCAGTGTCTGCAAATGCTACACATGGATTTATTTGGCCCAGTTCAAGTCATGAGCCTTAAAAAGAAAAGATATTGTTTGGTTATTGTTGATGACTTTTCTAGGTTCACATGGACTTTCTTCTTGCACTCAAAAGATGAAACTGCAGGCATTTTGCAAGACTTTGTAATACAGGTTGAAAAGCAATTTGACCTTCCAGTAAAAAGCTTCAGGAGTGACAATGGCACAGAATTCAAAAATAGGGAGTTGGATGCCTTCTGTGTGAAGAAAGGGATTGTAAGGCAGTACAGCATCCCAAGAACACCAGAGCAGAATGGGGTAGTGGAAAGGAAGAACAGAACTCTGATTGAGGCTGCCAGAACCATGCTTGCAGATTCAGGTTTGCCTTTAACTTTCTGGGCAGAGGCAGTAAACACTGCTTGCTATGTTCAGAACAGAGTTTTAATAAACCCCAGGCACAAAAAGACTGCCTATGAAATTCTGTATAAAATTAAACCACTGATCTCATATTTCAAAGTGTTTGGCTGCCCATGCTTTATTTTGAATTTAAAAGATTCCATTTCAAAATTTGCAGCCAAAATTGATTGTGGTTATCATCTGGGATACTCAACCACTGCCAAGGCCTACAAAGTGTTTAATACACGGACCAAGGCAGTGGAGGAGACTTTGAATGTTAAGTTCAATGAACTTTCGTCAATGAAAATCCCAGCAAATCCTGCAGATCTGTTTGATCTTGAAAAAATCACTTTTGAAAATACTGCTGTCAAGACTAACAGTGCAGGTCCATCAGAGGATACAACACCAGACTATGGGTATGAAATCATCATCCCTCAAAGGTCTGCCACAAAGGGAAAAGCATCAGCTGTTCAAAACAGTTGTCAAAGCTCTACCACTGCTACCTCAACAATTGTTGACCAAAGTAGCCCATCAACCACTGCTTCCACATCCTCAAACACTGCTGACAAAAGTCCTCAAACAGTGGATAAAAGCCAGCAGTTGTCCACCTCATTACCTCCTATTCCACCACCTTTTGAAACCACTGCTGGATCATCAAAGTCCCCAGCAGTGGTTAGCTCAGATGATACACATTTGCAGCCTTCACCAACCAATGCCATCATACCATACCAAGGAGATTTAATCTTCTTGAGATCTCATCCACCTGATCAAATCATTGGCAACATAAATGAAGGGGTGCTCACAAGAAGCCAAACCCAAAACATTTGTCTTTTTGCTGGTTTTCTATCACTCCATCAGCCAGTCAAGTACCAAGAGGCACTGAGAGACAACAGCTGGGTAGAAGCCATGCAAGAGGAGCTCCAACAGTTTAAAAGACAACAAGTATGGGAGCTTGTACCACTGCCAGAAGAGGCTAGTCCCATTGGCACAAAGTGGGTCTTCAAGAACAAAACTGATGAAAGGGGTATTGTTGTCAAGAATAAAGCCAGGCTTGTGGTTCAAGGTTACAGACAGGAAGAGGGGATTGATTATGATGAAACATTTGCCCCTGTTGCAAGATTAGAAGCAATTAGACTGTTCCTGGCCTTTGTTGTCAACCACAATATGAAGGTGTTTCAAATGGATATCAAAAGTGCTTTCCTCTATGGTACAATTCAAGAAGAGGTGTATGTTTGTCAACCTCCAGGTTTTGAGGATCCATTTTATCCAGATCATGTCTACAGGCTAAACAAAGCCTTGTATGGCTTGAAACAAGCACCAAGAGCCTGGTATGAAACTCTTTCCAACTTCCTACTCTCAAATGGTTTCAAAAGAGGTACCATTGATAAAACACTGTTTTTAAAATGGAGAGGGAAGGATTTAATGATTGTCCAGATTTATGTGGATGACATTATTTTTGGAATCACATGTAACTCAATGTGTGAAGAGTTTAGAGAACTCATGACAGCTGAGTTTGAAATGAGTGCAATGGGTGAGCTGCAATGCTTTCTTGGTCTCCAAGTACAGCAATTGCAAAATGGAACTTTCATTCATCAAAGCAAATATGCTAAAGAACTTTTAACCAAATTTGATATGAATGATTGTAAACCATGCAGCACACCCATGGCAACAAATAAGCTGGTCATGTCTGATGAAAAAGATGAGCTGATTGACCAAACACTTTATAGAAGCATGATTGGGTCTTTATTGTACCTAACTGCATCTAGACCAGACATCATGTTTGCAACATGTGTCTGTGCAAGAAGTCAATCAGCTCTCAGAAAATCAAATCTCATTGCTGTAAAAAGGATCTTCAGATACATAAAAGGTGCTCCCACACTTGGTATCTGGTATCCAGCTAATGGGAACATCAAGCTTTCAGGTTTCTCAGACAGTGACTTTGCTGGATGTCACACCACAAGGAAGTCCACATCAGGAGGGTGCCAGTTTCTAGGTGACTGCTTAGTTTCTTGGCAAAGCAAAAAGCAAGCAGCTGTTTCGACGTCCACTGCTGAAGCTGAATACATTGCTGCTGCAAGCTGTACAGCCCAACTCCTGTGGCTTCAAAATCAGTTGCTGGATTTTGGTATCACTGCCTTAAAGACACCACTCATGTTGGACAGTCAGGCAGCAGAAAATATCATCAAAAATCCAGTTTCCCACTCAACCACCAAACATATTGACATCAGACATCACTTTGTGAGGGACTGCTATGAAAAAGGTTTGATTTCTCTGCATCATGTCCCAACTAAAGACCAGCTGGCTGATGTGCTCACAAAAGCACTTGATACAGCCACTTTTGAAAGTTTGGTCTCTAGGATTGGGATGCTGAACATGGAATAACAAGCAACATCTTGTTTTTCTATGAATAAAAGCAACAAAATGTTTTCAGAAAATCAAAACTCCATCCTTAAAAATAGTTAAAAATGAAAATTTTTCATTAAGTCCTTAAAAGTCTGCCATTAACCACTGATTGTTCAAAAGTCTGCTATACTTCACAAGTCTGTCCACTGCTGAAAGTCAACCCCTGCTCTCTCATTATTTTGATAAACTCTGTTGTTCAAAAGCAGTGTCTTATCCACTGATATGCTATCCACTGATAGTAAAAATCATCCACTGCTTTCATACCACTGCCTTCATCAGTCACTTTCAACAAAAGTACTGTCCTTCACTTTCAACAGGGGTTGTCACGTGGACAGTACATATTGGTCAGACCTTTTGTAACGGCTGCCACCTCAGCATTCACTTTCTTCCCTATAAAATCCCCCACTCACCACCAAAACAGGGTTTTACTGTCGAATTGAATTCTTAAAAATTCTCTTCTCAAAGCAGTTTTTCTTCACATTTCTTCACAAATTTCTTCGATCAATCATCCTCAAAATGACAAAATCAAAGAAATCTTCAAAACCCTCATCCAAATCATCCTCAAACACAGCCTCCCAAAAGGAAATCTCCACTGAAATTCCACATAAACCATCTCACAATCTCCTGGGTCTTCTCACAAAACCAGGAACCACCAACGTGTTCGATTCCATCATTGACATCATGGCAAAATCAAAGTATAAAACTTTGTTCATCGCCGATGCACCAATCTATTTGGCGACCCAAAGGGAGTTTTGGAAGAATGCAACCCTTGAAACACAAGGAGACACTGCAACCACCATAAACTCTTCTATAAAGGGTAAAGCTGTCCAAATCACGCCACAATCCATTTCAGAAGTTTTTCAACTCGATGATCAAGAAGGTAAAATCTCTTTCACTAAAAACGAGTTGCAAACTGACTTCATTGAGAGAGGGTATGAATCCACAATGATGAAGAAAATTACCTTAGAAAAAGGTTATTTTCCTTCTGCAACCAGATTTTTATTTCATACCCTCCTACTATGTGTTTCAAACAAAACCACTTCTTTTAATGAAATCCCTTTAAAGATTCAAAATCTGGGATATGCTATTCTTCAAGGAGAAAATTTTAACTATTCTCGGGAAATTTTTAAAGATTTGGTTAATAATGTTGAAACAAAATCATTCTTACTGTTTCCAAGGTTTTTAAGTTACTATTTTTCAAAGAAATTCAGTAAGGATGATTTAACTGTAATAAACCAGGGTGATCCTACTCAAATAAACAGTTTAACTACTGAAACTTTTTCAAGGATGTTAGCACCCTGCAAAACACAAGCAGAGGTGCCTGAGCAGATTTTAGTAGTTACAACTGCTCCTCAGGTATCTGCTGCTGAGCCCACTGCTCAAGGTGATCAGAGCAGCAGCACAACTGCTTTGAAACCCACACCTACAATCACCAAAAAGCCAACAAAAAGAAAAACACAAAAACCCCCCAAAACCCTCAAAAAGGCATCTCTGTAGGATGAGATACCAGAGCTTCTGCCAGTGACAACACAAAAGTCACAAGAAACTACTGCTGCTTCTTCCTCACAGCAGTTGGTACAAATATCTCAACCCATAACCAAAACTCCTCCTGTTTCTTCACAAAAAGAACAGGTTGTACAAATAGGGTCTCCACATCATGATGCTCTGGAAACACTCGTTTCTATCATCCACAGTCCAATGCCCGGGACACATCCTACTTCTACACCAACCATCACATCCACATTTCCCTCACCAATAAAACCACTGTTGGATGCAATTGATTTGAACCAGGCATTATCCAGTCCTTCTCAATCACCTATTAATGAGAATATACCTCAACAACTGATTGGGTCTGATGTATCAATCTTTGCTAACCCACCAACACAACCTGGGGAGGTTACACCCCTTGAGTTACAAGTAACTCTTGGTGGTCATCCAAGTGAAGCAGCCACTACAACTGTTACACCCACTGGGTTACATTTGGACAATGGTTACATTCATAAGACTTCCTTGGAGGCAATTCCTTTTATAGCACCTCTGTCAACCACCAGTGGATTTATTTATCCTACTGGCAACATCAAAAGGTTGTCAAGTGTTGAAGGAAGAAGACCCCAGTACCAAGAAAAAGGGGCATCAGTGGTTAATGTTTGGAGTATATTCCCTACATCTACCACTGATAAAACCACTGCTAGTGGGAAATCAGATGATCCCATTAACTTGGGTGATGGTTTAAAGTACCAGAAATTGACGGATCGTATTGCAAAGCTTGATAACTCTGTTGCAGAACTCAAAGATATGCTACAACAGGTGTTACAAGTTCAGAAGGTACAAACAACTGCTGTTCCACCTCAAGCACCTGCTCCACAAAGGACACCTGCTACAAATGAGCTCTGGAATCTATTTCAATCTTTTCTCCAACAACAAGCACAATTAGCAGATCAGCAACATGAAAAACATGTACAACAGCTGAGAAATGCAATGGAGTCAAGATTCAAGAACACTCAGGCTGACTTAAAGGCTCTCAAAACTCAGATCTTGCACACCACTGGCACTGCTCCTCCAAACGTACGTTTCATTTATGACCTCCCAGAAGATAATGCCAAAAAGGGGGAGAAAATTAAGGAGTGGAAAAGGAAGGGTATAGAAGATGGTCTTTATCTTGAACCAGAGAATTCAAACATGACCAAAAAGATCCCTTTGCCAGATGGCAGCAAGAAGATTGATGTGACAACAAATGCACTTGCAGAAGCAATTGCAAGTGTGAAGAGAGATAGAGAGGCCAAAAGGAAAGCCAGGGTGGACAGAATGGATCATCCAGATTAGGGTACTTCTGGGTCAAGGGATCATGAAAATCCTGTTGAGGAAAAGAAGAGGCCTACTAGAAAAGTAAGGCAACCCAAATCCATTCCAACCAGACGTTCAAAGTCTGCTCACAAACCACCATACAAAACAGCTGATGCAACAGGAGTTACAAAAACCACTGCTTGCCAAACAGCTGTTTCATCAACACACACCACTTCAACACACACAACATCTACTGCTTTACCATCATCACCACCAAAAACAACACCTGCTGACACACAGCAGAAGACAGCAGATGTTATAACATCTGTTGTTATGACAGCAGTGGTTGAAACACCAGTTGTTTCAACAACTGTTAGTCAATCACAATCCACTGCCACTACATCTACAACCACTGTTCCATTCAAAACATCATCAGTCTCTCCTAAACCAAAAAGGAGAAGGCTAATTTTAAAAGATGATGACACACCTCCATCACCAACATCTTCAAAATCTTTAGCTCTTGTCACAATACAAAAACCTGTTCCTCTCTCTTCAGTTCCAATGTACAAGCCCTTACCTCCTGCAGGTGTTCAATTTCCTCTTGAACTAGCAGCTGTTAGAGATGAAATAAAATCCTTCTACTATGAGGATGACCCTGCCAAAAGGAGGTTGCCATCAATAAAAGGATATCCGTGGCCTAAAAATGTTGATGAATACTTGGAAATCAAAGCCAAGCAAGCAGAGGATATCTCAAAAAGAAACACACAAGGGAAGTCTGACAAAGAAATTTCAAGAAATTATCAATATTTGCTCACACAAGTCAGATCCCTAGAGCAATTTGCAAAAAATGTTAGTCAACAAATTTCTGAAAGAGCAGCTGAATCTCTGAAGAAAGACTACATTGAAAGCATCATGGCTCACAAAAAGTACAAAGGAGAGAGATATATGTACAAAGAGTGGACTGTTCCTGAGCTTGAAGATGAAGCTGCAAGAATTCAAGACATGATAAAAAGGAAGGTCACTCACACTCCTCCTAACTGGGCAAAATTTAGAAAGAATGTACCTGACAAACAGGAAGAGCTGAAGAGGATGAAAGAGGAATTGGTAGCAGCTGATTATGGTAACAAAAGACAAGTTACTAGATGGAAAGAAGATATGGTCAGGGCTACTTACAAAAAGTTGGAACAATTAAGAAAGAAAGATCCCACAGTTCCTCAAAAGCCTGACTATCCTGAAGCAGCGGTTTCAAAAAGACCTTCAAAGCTGCAAATCAGGAGATCCACAGCTCCAGTTGGTGCTACCATCTACAAAAGAAGGCCACACAAACAACTGATTGCTGAAACCATCAAAGAGTTAATGGAAGGTGAAGACCTTGGAAAAGAGGGTATAAAGAAAATGATCATGGAAACTCTTGGTTTGGATCAAACTGCAAGTACTGCTCAGCCAGTCATGAATAGGCCAGCCTCTCCAAATACTTCTGCAAATAAACATCTCCCAAGAAACCCACCAGGCTCAAAAATACAAAAGTGGGAAACTGACAAACAGACCTGCGTATTGACTTTGCTCAGGTCTGGTGGAGGAGTGGAGAAAATATCAAGGGAACAAGCTCTTGGCCTGAGTCTTGAAGATTTGCAGGATCTCCTTGATCTTCCACTCAGCAAGGATGATGAAGATACAGATGCCCTAGACTTTGAATTACAATTCAAAGGTCAGATAAGGGAGCTGTTGTTGAGGCAATAAAGATTTCCACAAATAATGAAGAGTTTTGGCATTATCTGTTCCAGGGGGAGATTGTAGGGATTGAACCCTATCAAAGGAACAGATAATGTAAAGCCAAAACTGGATCAAAGCAGTGGATCCAGAATAAGCAGACGTTTACAGTTCGTTCATGCAAATCTCTCCCCTTGAAAGTGGTTTCATATCTGCTGACCTCCTATCTGCTGATCATACTAAGTGCTGACCTACAACTGCTGCTTTATATCTACTGGCCAAAGTCAAAGACTGATGGAAGACCAAAGCTCTGTTGACTCAATCTACTGCCTTGGGTCAAGTACTGCTGATCCGGACAAGCAGTGTTGGGGTCACAGCAGTGGAAGGATGCAGCAGCAGTTTAAGTGTCTTTTATGTAATATAATGTAATAGCAGTAGTTTAGTACATCAGTGTTTATAGATCAGTAGTTAGAGTTTGTTAGGAGGTTAGATGTCACTTTCATGGTGACGTCAGCTAAGATGCTCAGTGGTTTGCAAGTGCCTATAAATAGTTCAGTACTTTGTACTGTTCTATTAGCTCTTTTGATCAATCGTCTTCTTTGCACGAACAAACTACTGAGCTCTGGCTGAGGGGGAGTTTGCATTCTTACATCAATCATTGTAATCGTTGTTGAAACAAATTCAATCATTCGGTTCTTTGTGAAAAGATGTTTGATAAAAGTATTACTCTCGTTTGATTGTATGCAAAGTTTGCTTTCATCTTATTTCCGCTGCACAACTCTTTCATTTCCATCTTAATTACAAACGAAAATACAATCAAAAAGAAACTCAGATCCAACACAAATCAAGAAGGAAAGGAAAAGCGTAGTTCGGATGCGAGGTAAGTAAAGCTTACGCCCTTTTTCATTATTTACAAATGACATGATTGCAAGTATAGTATATGAATGCTACTAAGCGGTTGGCATAGAATGTTCCGACACGATTCAATGAGAGTCGGAACGAAAGGAAATGGTAAGAAATTATAAGTTATGGACAAAGGGGTAAAATTGTAAATTGGTCATGTAGTGACGAACAAACAAAAATGGTTTTAAGTAAAATGAGTACAAGGAAAACCGGGATAGGTTTAAAAGGGGATGAAATGGTACTTAAATACCATCTCATATGGACAATTGGTCATTTTGACTCAATAGGTCAATAGGTGTGGGTAACGCCATTTGATAATAACATTTGATAATTGCTTGTTGAGTTTTGTAATAACAGGAAATAAAATAAGCTTGCGTTGCTTTAACTATAAAGATTTAATGCAAAAGTTAAGTAAACGGGTCAATACTTTGACCCGAGCCAGGTACGTATAACTAAGCTTTTTGGTTAAACATACAATTTTGGTTAAGATATTTAGCGAAAGTGCTTCATCGTGAAGTGAGGGACTAAAGTTGACCAAAATACCCTTGAAGGGTATATTGGGCAAACAACTCATAGGGGTCGTTTAGGAACTTGCATAAAGATTATGGAATCATTAGACATGAGTAAAGATCATAGGAATGTACATTCGCGGGTCAAGTGCTCAAAAGTGGTCATTTGCGTAAAATGATCAACCGATGGGTAAAATTTGGGAAAAAGGGTTCTTCATGATAAATCCACCACAAAATAGTTGTGGTGGAATAATTGTAGTTAATTAGATATGGAACTTTTGTAGCGACAAAAGAAAGGCACAAGTTCTAGGCTAAAATGCATAAATACCCTTAACGGGTCAAAATATGCATTTAAGCGTAAACGGGATTTTATTACTTAAGAGACTCGTGATTCGAGATTAATATAATGGGAGATATTGAAATAATGAATTTCATGAGTTTAACGATCAACTAAACTTGTTGGTGCGATAAAATTATGAACGGGTCAATATTTGGTAAAAAGGGTAGTAAGCCGAGGACTTAAAAGTCTGAAATTGTGTTAATCCGGATGTCGGATTTTAATTCCATAAGATGGAGAAATAAATTACGGACGCGTAGGAAAAAGAATCAGGTAAAACGGATGTGTAGTTTGGAAGTTATGCACATTTTCGTAAAAACTTAGATTGCTGAAAAATGCAGGTTGCAGATCTGAACATGCTGGAAAAGTGTATCCCCCGCGCCACACGACGAAGGGAGTGAATTACGTCACGACACGTGATGGAGTCTCGCGGCCCGCGTAAAAACTCTCGCGCCCCGCGAGAGAGCCAGAAGCTGGCAAATTGTTTAGTTTTATTCGTTTGACCCATATTTCTTGTTTAAACTTGCTAATTAACTATCAAAACTAACTTTTAGGTTGGTTTTGATGATAGGTGAATGTCAAGCGTACCCGGATGTAGATCAAGTAGCGTACAAGAACCGAACACAAGAGATAAAAGCTTCCGCACGTTGTTTTCGTCGTTATCTTAAACGGCAATTCCGTAGTTATCAATTTGTATTATTTTCAAATTGTAAAAGTTTTAATTCACCCGTATTGTTCAACAGTAATTAAATATAATTCCATGTTAATTTTAGTATTTTAAAATGAAAAATCTTTAAATAATTAGACGGGTGTTACACAACGAACCATGGGATAAACCCTGATCTCACCGGAGAGAAGGTAGATGAAACATTGTATCGTTCCATGATCGGATCGCTAATGTATTTGACAGCTTCTAGACCCGATATTATGTATCCAACCTGCCTCGCAGCAAGATTTCAGTCTAACCCAAGAGCTTCACATATGGTAATTGTGAAAAGGATATTACGCTACCTGAAAGGAACTCCATCATTGGGGTTGTGGTATCCAAAAGATGGTGAATTCATGCTCGAAGGGTATTCCGATTCTGATTTCGGATGTTGCAAAGTTAACGCTAAATCAACAACAGTGGGGTGCCAGTTTTTCGGACCACGATTGGTCACCTGGCAATGCAAGAAGCAGACCTCTGTAGCTTTGTCCACATGTGAAGCTGAGTATGTATCTGCTAGCAGTTGCTGCTCTCAGATCTTGTGGATCCAGCAACAGATGAGAGACTACGGTTTGCAATTTCTTAACACCCCTATCTTTGTTGATAATGAGGCAGCGATAAACATTACTAAAAATCTTGTTCATCACGCTAAAACGAAACACATTGAAATTCGTCATCACTTCATCCGAGATTGTTTCGAGAAGAAGTTGATACGAATTAAGAAAATCCACACTGACGAACAAAAAGCTGATTTACATACCAAAGCATTTGATAAAACTCGTTTTCAATATTTGCTAAAATTGAACGGTATGAAGCTTTTATCGGTGTTAGAGGAGATTCTTGGTGTTGATGAATGTACCACTGTAGATGATGTTGAGAAGCAATCTGCAATGGTTTGTTGATTTTTTACTTGCTTTGGTATTTAGGGGGAGTATAGAGTAATATTTTTAGAAAATACAAAAACAATCAAAATTTTAAAAAAAATCCAAAAACATGAGATATTTCAAAATCCAAAAACAATAGAAAACCGGAAAAGAGCTTGTGTAAAAAGGGAAAATGATAGTACATTGGCTTGACAGTCACAGTATGCTAAAGATATGTAAAGTTTAAAAGTCTTAAGCAGTCTCGCTGATGATGTACCGATAGGTTTTTACACATTTAGTAGGTTTGTTCGGGATATAAACCTAAATCTTTACTTACTTATTTCGTGGGGAACACTACTTGGATATACAGGTAACCCCTGAAATCTTGTTTGAAAGATCCCTCTTTCTGAGATACTAGGTCTTTATACTCAGTGATATCTGGGGTATTATCCTAGGACTTCTGATATTGCGGAAGCAATGGCCTAGTCCCCGTATAATACTTTACCGCTTGCTTGAAATATTAGCAACTCCCTCAGCATAAAAAATGATGAAACATTGAAAAATGCTAATCATGTGCTATTGCAAAAAAGATCCTCTAAAGGGGACACACCAAAAGTCGAAGCCGTCATCTCTCTGATTTTGCGGAAGCAATAGCCTGAGCTCTCACAGCCCTCGCATTTTAACCCCTTACAGATATATCTGTGGTATACTCACCTGTAAGACTGAATATTGGGTTCTGGATACGGGAGTATATTCAAGAGGTGGGACACATGAATGAGTTTAAGTTCTTAATACACCTAATTCGTATCCTGGACAGATTGAAAATTGTGTGAGAATTTAAGTGGATTAGTATATCGACAATATAAGCGAATTATTTAATTCTAAGTATGAAATCAAAGATTAACGGTACTTGTGACTTGTCGAATAGCTGATATGATTCCCTAAATTGCTCACCAAAAATTTGTTTGTAAATAGTTTACAATTTACTGCATTTTATTTCTGTTTAGCATTCTAGTTTAGAAACTTTATTAAAAATCCAAAGAGATTTTACATTTCTGCTTTATTTTCCGACAAACCAAAGTGGAAAGTTGATCTTCAGATTCAAAATTTGAAGCAGATGCAGGAAGTTTCTGAGCTGGAAGATGAGTTGTGAGCTTATCTTGATAAACTTGTGAATTTGAAAAGTCAAAACAAGTTCATTAAATTGAGACTTGTAAATTTCAGAAAATTGTTTGATCTAGTTTGTACAAAATGTCAGTGTGATTTATCTCAGGTCAACCAAGGTCATTAAGTTGGACTTGGTAGACAAATTGAGTAATCAGGGTCATTAATTTGGACCTGGATACTTAAGTGGATTTCTATATTCTAACAAAACCAACAAATGATGTAAAATGGTAAGTTTGGATTGAAATTGTCATAATCATAAATCTTATGTTAAGGTAGAGATTGTGCAGGCAAAAAGTTTAAATTTATGAAAGTAGCATAGCAAATCCCAGCTAACTGATAGGGGGAGTCTAAAGACTTAAAAGTCAGATACAGTTCCTAGATCTACATTCAAGGGGGAGTTTGAAGGTTGTTAAAGATTCAGTTTCTGTGATTCATGCTAGTTGTTGATAGAAGGAGAGAAGAATTGAAGGATGCTTACATTGTTAGACAAATTGGAAAGAGATCAAGACTAAAGACTCGACGCCGAAGACTTCGTCAACATCCAAGGGGGAGTCTGTTAGTGCAAAAATGTCTGTTAACTTCGTCTTTATCGAGTCTTATGTCTAGATAGGATAAACTAGCACACAACAGGTTAAAACTAGGGTTTATGTGAGATTGAGTAATTTCGCATGAAATGGCACTGACCATTTCAAGCGAAATTAAACATTGTAATTTCGCTTGAAATGACCAGTGTCACTTTCAAGCGAAATTAACTCAACTATATATAGGTGTGTTGCTAGTTCATTTGTAACTTTTCCGATTCAGAGCCGAGGTGCTGCCAGTTTGTCAAACGATCTGTAAAAGCTTCGGAATCATTAATAAGAAGATAATTAAGAGGAATCAAGCTGTTACACGTCTATTTCTCTGATTCCGCCTTTGAAATAGATCGTAAACTCTTCTGATTGACTCGTTAGGGTCACACATCGATCCAACAAGTCACATGTTAGTGCATATTTCGTACGTCTGCCACTGTGCGAATAGTTAGATAGAGCGTGTGTTGAATATTGAATAGAATACGAGAAAGTTGGACATGGTTCGTTAATGTAAAGGTCCATCCGATCGGATGACCATCCGGACAGATGGACTTAGTGTGAAATTTCTATAAATAGGGACCTTAGGGTTCCATTTGGACAAGGTTTTGGTTCCCAGAGGGGACATGCTGTCCAACTGGTCTCGCGGTGTTGTAAACGTTGAATAATCAATAGAGACCAGATTGAAATTGACTGCTCGGTGTTCTATCTATCTTCTACTTAGTCATAATAAACGCACCGAACACGTCAGATCTGGACCGAAGCTCCGTCAGACTCGCCGGATCCTGGAATCACAATTGGTATCAGAGCTACGGTGCCGATTTAATTGATCTAACAGTCGGTTAAATCACCCAAAGCTCATCAATTTTGGGTTAAACGGGAGTTTTGATGTTAAACGTAGAAATTCATCAAAATAAAGGTCGATTCACGGATGGATTTTGGAATTGAACACATCAATCTGTGTGGAATTGACTCGCGAACAATCCTGTGAAGTTTCATCATCAAATTCACAGTAATAAAGATTATGGATCGAAAAAACGTGATTTGGAGTGTTCTTGAACTGTTCTTGAGCTGTTAAAACATATCCAATCGGATGGCAATCCGATCGGATGACCATCCAATCAGACGACCATCTGATCCATGTCACTATGGGGTGTTTGAAAGATCAGTTGTTTTTCAACGAATGTCAATCCGATCGGATGACTATCCTATCCACAAACACAAGTTAGTCCATGTTGTTGTTCGATCGAATGGCAATCCGATCGGATGATCATCCGACACATGCCATTCGACCAGATGATTCAACGATGAGGAGAGTCTCCAGAAAAAATTTGGTGATTGTCAATTTTTTCGGGTTTTTAACGACCAAGCTGGGTTGTTCGGGGACACCGTCGGGGCTTCAGTGAACAAATTTGGTGATGCGATCACGGATTGTGGAAATTAGTGGGGTAGTCATGATACTGGTGCAGAATGTTTACCATTCAGGGTATCTGACTATTTATGGGCCAAAATGTAAAATCCGCAAAGACGAAAAACTGACAATTGTAGCGAATATTGTGATATTCTAGTTTGGTCAGGTTTTTCGGAGAAGAGAATAAGAAACTGAATTCAGTTTGAGGGGGAATTCAGTGATAGAGACGTCAGAATTTGCAAAAATGAGGGGGAATAAAAATTTCACTGTCGTATGTTGAAATTCCGGCATTTTTGAAAATCCGTGACACTGCAACAGTATTCGGGTAGTTTTCGACTTCAGATTGTCAGGGGGAATGTGAATCTGATCATGAGTGTAAGCTTCCGAGATCAAGATGATCCGAGGTGTTGATATCTGATCATGGACGAATGCTTCAGAGATCCGAGAGTGATCGTAGGTAAAAGCTTCCAAGATCTAGATTATCCGAGGAGATGAATCTGATTGTGGACGAATGCTTCGAAGATCGGATTACATTACCAGATGATTTGTTTTTCCGATAAAAATTTGTTGATTGTGGAGAATACCATTTACACGGATCTGTCATTCTTACGGTGCGTTAACGTGGATCACGGTAAATGGGATATCAGATCTTCAGGGGGAATCACGGATTTGAAGTTAACCAGTGGGGTATTTGAAATTTCTATCAATTGTCGGTTGAGTTTTTGTACATTCTTATATCGAGCAAGCAGAATGCGAGATCGTGGTACTGACATGTGATATCAAAAACTGAGCTTGGATGCGGTTAAAGTTGAAACAGAGGATGCTGCATTGACTAGTTTCAAGTTGGTGATTTTTCGTGAAGGTTGCAGTTTAGCAAATCAGAGGAGAGTCGTAAACTGTGCAAAAGACCTGAAGATTCATTTCAGGGGGAATTCGTGCTTTACTTTGGCAAAAGCAAACCCGAATCATCAATCGAGGAGGAATTTGGATAGTCAGATTTCAAGATACCTGGTTGAAGTTGTAGAAAAGTTGAAGATTACAGAATATTCAAACACGGCTCAAGGTTCTCAAAGGTTTAAAGACGATTCGACAGTGACATCCGAGGGGGAATCTGTTAGTGCATATTTAGTACGTCTGCCACTGTGCGAATAGTTAGATAGAGCGTGTGTTGAATATTGTATAGAATACGAGAAAGTTGGACACGGTTCGTTAATGTAATGGTCCACCCGATAGGATGACCATCCGATCGGATGACAATCCGGACGGATGGACTTAGTGTGAAATGTCTATAAATAGGGACCTTGGGGTTCCATTTGGACAAGCTTTTGGTTCCCAGAGGGGATATGTTGTCCAACTGGTCTCGCGGTGTTGTAAACGTTGAATAATCAATAGAGACCAGATTGAAATTGACTGCTCGGTGTTCTATCTATCTTCTACTCCTTTCTTAGTCATAATAAACACACCGAACACGTCTGATCTGGACCGAAGCTCCGTCAGACTCGCCGGATCCTGGAATCACAATATATATATATATATATATATATATATATATATATATATATATATATATATATATATATATATATAGAAAAGTGTAACGTACAATGATGTTCAAACCATAATCGTCTATAAAAACTTCAAACACAAAATCGTAGAACTATGAATATAAAACACAACATGCTAATCAACATAAAACACAATAATGTTTGTCATTCGATGATCAGAGCCTTATTATCCAAAACACAAAACACAACCCACATATATGATGTTTTAGTAATCTTCATTTTGTTATTTGTGTGTTTTATGGTTGACATTTTGGTGATTTATGACTTTTTAAACAAATTTTAGAAAATTTGAACTTTGTAAACAACTCCTAGCATATATATATATATATATATATATATAGGTAGAGGATCCTGTAAAAAGTGCTCAAAGTGTGAGAAGTGTATTATAACATTATATATAATACTATATAACACCATATAAACACCGTATAACAATATGTAAGACCATATAATACCATATAACACTATGTAACACTATATATCATTATATAACAAATATAACACTATAGGTTGTCTGATAGCATGTCTATGATAAATGTATAGTGTTATATTTGTTATATAATGTTATATAGTGTTACATAGTGTTATATGGTGTTACATATTGTTATACGGTGTTTATATGGTGTTATATAGTATTATATATAGTGTTATAATACACTTCTCACACTTTAGGCCCTTTTTACACTATCCTTACCCTATATATATATATATATAGAAAAAGTGTAACGTACAATATGGCTTATCGTACGCAGCGTACGCGAGTGCAATTCGCATGTTATAAAAAGGTGCATGCATGAAATGTGAAAATCACATGTTGGAATCTGCAAAATGTAATTGCATGGCATGCATGGAATCTCAAAAAATCGCATGTTTTGATAAATGTACAATCTGCAAATGAAATCGCATAGCATGCATTATAACAACCCTCCTGAATTTTTCTGACACGCTAATATATATATTAAAATAGCCTAATATGTCCTAAAATACACCCCGTACGCGAAAACGGACCCCGAATACCTTTATTTTTATAAAAATAAAATAAAAACAAGAAAATTAAGGCTGTCGCGGGGCGCGTAGCCTTTGGCTACTGCCTACGCGGGCCGCGAGCGATCAAAAACGAGGCCTCACCCGGTGTTGACACGTGTTGGACCTATATTCGTGACCCGGATCAGCTACGGCCTAGAGCCCCTACTACGCGGGCCGCGTAACCCCAGGACTCACCTTACGCGGGCTGCGAGAAAACGAAAATCAGGCCCTATATAAGAGGGCATCGGGCCTTTAGTTACGATCGCTCATTTCTTTTCTTTCTTACGAATTTCTAAAGAAGATAACATAATTTCCGGGCATAATACCCCCATGATTAACGAAGTTCTACTCCGTTGTAAGTATTATAACCCCAGTTACATATTACATACGCTGCCCGATTGATCCAGGGTTCCGTAACGGCTGTCGTGGTTCTGCCCGACGTAGTCATTGGAATGCCGTCTCGGGGAGGGTATCGTTAATATAAATAAAGGGTTATTATACTAACATATGTACATTTGTGTAAATTATAGATAAATCACCAGGAAACCTTAGAAGAAATCTAAGACAGCAATGTGAGTTTATCCTCTTTTTGTAATCTGTTTTACAAAACCTTAAATATTTTACAATGTGGTTAAGCAGTGATTAAGTCTTTGTAGTTCTTCAATTACTGCCGGTATGTTGGGGTTTTGTATACAAAATGTGGAACACGTTACCATTGGACAAAGAGTTAGCCAATGGGTAATATGACCCACCAGTCAGGATTGACAGTACTGAATGAGTAATTGTGTAGAAATAAACAATGTGATAGCTCTCAATACTGTGTAATTGATAAAACTCTTCTTGATTAAACTGGGATTCACTCACCAGTATTTCCCATTGACAAATGTTTTTGAAACGCGTTTCAGGTAACAAAATGTAAAAGCCAATTAGAAGAAAGCCAGCTGGAGAGCACTGACGGCTTGGAAAAATGTGGCTATAAAAGTTACCTAAAAGACGATGTTTTAAATTCAATAAAATAGGGTTTATCCCTATAAACATGTTGTAATAAGAAACTTGGGTTTTACCCATGTGATTATTAATATAAAATATGGTGGTTTTACTCTGATAGACATTTCCTAACTACGGTCCTGATGTAATTTCCGCTGCCAAAATGATAACAAATGATACCACCAAAACTGGTCTCGCGGCCACCCGTTCCCGGGACAGATAAGGGGCGGGGGTTGCGACAGAAGGTGGTATCAGAGCTAAGCCACTGATTCAGCCACAGAAGTGTTCTGCCGACACCAATATATTATTAAATTTGTTAGGAAATAAATTATGAAAATACGTGCATATTTGTATTTTATTGTTATGTGTTATTTGACTATTTGGTAGTTTACAGTATGAGTGATCAAGGACCCTCAGACGTTTATCGTCAGTTGTCTGATTTACCTAGGAGTGAAGGTACCTCTTCTGGAAATGAGGCTGGTAGGAGAGCGACTCGTCTGGAAATACGACAAGTGCAATATGGATTACTGGATGAATCCCGACCAGTGAAGGTGATGGTGGAGTTGGTAATAATAATAATAATAATAATAATAATAATAATAATAATAATAATAATAATAATAATAATAATAATATAATATAATATATAATATGTTAGTATGAAAAAAATATAATATATATATATATATGTGTGTGTGTGTGTGTAATAATAATATATGTTGTAGTATAGACCACTTTGTGGTTAACGATGCATAGTAGTGTTGTAATTTTAAATTCAGTCTTAGTGTGTATTTGACGCATACTATAATAGAAAATAGTAAGTCGTAATGCTCAACGTTTTTTATTAAGATGCGTGTCATGTGATTGATTGTATTAAGATATTATCTTGTGATATTAATATGTGGTAAATGTTTAAAATTCAGATGGCCGACCAAGTGAATCAGGAGAATCAGGAGAATCAGGAGAATCTGGATAATAACCCGAAAAACCAGAATGATAATAATCTGAATAACAATAATCCGAACAATGATAACAATGGAAACCAAGTGGACAACAGTGCCATCCAACACGTAGTGGCACAAGGAATAATAGATGCGATGCCATATATTATTCAAACGGTTAGGGAAGCAGAAAATAAAAGTAAACATGATAGCAAGCAACCCTCTAAACCTGAACATAGCGTGAACAATGGACCCGTACTTCAAGCGCCCATTCCCAAAAGAAGAAGAACCGTGTCTTACGGTTGTTCTTACAAAGAATTTTGGTCTTGTAAACCAATGGAATTCTCGGGCAATGAAGGGGCCATTGCAACTCTACGTTGGATAGAAAAGACTAAGGTAGTCTTGAGAATAAGTAAGTGCGTGGAAGAGGATAAGATAATGTTTGCCTCTAATCTGTTTAAGAATTCAGCACTAGAATGGTGGAACACTATCCTCTAGTCTAAGGGAAGTGATAGAACTTACAATATGGAATGGGAAGAGTTTAAAAACATGGTAGAAAGGAAATTTTGCCCTCCTAATAAGAAAGAACAGATAGCAAACAAGTTCCTAAACCTTAGAATGACTGGTGTGGATAGTAAGGGTTACACTAAGTTATTCTTTGAATATGCTAGAATAGTACCAACCCTTGCTTCACCTGAACCAGTATTAATCTCCCGCTACATCTGGGGATTAATTGGAGAGATTAGACATGTAGTCAAGGCAGCTAGACCCCAAACCATAGAAGAAGCTATAGAACTAGCCAACACCTTGACAGATGAATTAGTCCGTACACAAGAAGAGGATCAAAGAAAAAACCTAGCTCAAAGGCTTACCCAAGAATTTCGTTCTGGAAATTCTAATCGTGGGAAAAATGTAGGTTCTACCTCTGCACCCTACTGTAAGTATTGCAAAAGGAAGCATTCAGGAAGATGCTCCATATACTTTAACTTCTGCAAAATATCGGGACACAAGGAGGAAGATTGCAAGAAAAAGATTAGCAATAGGATATGCTACAACTGCGGAGAACAAGGCCACATCAAGCCAAACTGTCCGAAATTAGCTCCAGCCACGAACACCAAGAATACTAAAAATGCCAGAGCATTTGTTCTGACTGCAGAAGAAGCAAAGATGATTCCGGATGCGATCACCGGTACGTTTTTAGTTAATGATGTTTTTGCTAAAGTATTATTTGACTCTGGTGCAAACTAAAGTTTTATTAATACTTCATTTTGCAAACTTCTTAATCAATCATTAACTAAACTTCCACAAGAATGTCAAGTAGAGACAGCAAATGGGGAAACCATTAAGATTTCTGAGATCTTGCAGGGAGCAAGAATAGAAATTCTAAATTAGAAATTTATTGCAAACCTTTACCCCATGAATCTGGCAGGATTTGATGTCGTGTTAGGAATGAATTGGTTAATAGCCAATAAAGCCAGTATTTTGTGTGATCAAAAGTCAATTCAAGTAAATTCACCAAGGGGTGAAAAGATCACAATTCAAGGAAATAAAACCTCTAGATCCACTAAATTCATCTCTGTGATGAAAACATCAAGTTACATAAGAAAATGGTCATTAGTGTATTTGATTTCCATAATCATTAACACTAAAGGAAAAGAATTAAAGGATATCCCAGTAGTATCTCAGTTTTCAGGTGTATTCCCAGAAGAGCTACCAAGGCAACCTCCAAATAGGGAAGTTGAATTCAGAATCCAGTTGATACTAGGGACAGCACCAATTGCCAAAGCACCTTACCGTTTGACACCCGCAGAAATGCAGGAACTTAAGAAACAGTTAGATGAATTATTAAAGAAATGATTCGTACACCCAAGCTCATCGCCATGGTGAGCACCGATCTTATTCGTTAAAAAGAAGGACGGATCAATGCGTATGTGCATTGACTACCGTGAATTGAACAAAGTCACGATTAAGAATCGGTATCCATTACCAAGAATCGATGATCTGTTTGATCAATTACAAGGAGCCCGATTTTTCTCAAAAACCGATTTAAGGTCAGGATATCATCAATTAAGGGTACAGGAAGAGGACATTCCTAAGACAGCTTTCAGAACAAGGTATGGCCATTATGAATTTACTGTCATGCCATTTGGTTTAACCAATGCCACAGGTGCATTCATGGACATGATGAACCGAATATGTAAGCCATATTTGGATAAATTCATAATTGTCTTTATAGATGATATTCTCATTTACTCTAAGAGTAAAGAAGAACATGCACAGCATTTGCACGCACTTCTAAGTTTATTGAGAAAGGAAAAGTTTTATGCTAAGTTTTCAAAGTGCGAGTTTTGGTTAGAACAGGTACAGTTTCTTGGACATTTAGTCGAACATGAAGGAATTCATGTAGACCCCACCAAGATCGAAGCAATTACTAAGTGGAAAACCCCTGAGTCACCAACCGAGGTTAGAAGTTTCTTAGGACTGGCCGGTTATTATAGAAGATTTATTCAAGATTTTCTAGAATAGCCATTCCATTAACCAAACTAACCTGTAAATCCGTTAAGTTTGAATGGGGACCAAAACAAGAAGAAGCCTTTAGAACCCTTAATCAAAGATTAACCCATGCACCCATACTAGCGTTACCAGAAGGAACTGAAGATTTTGTAATCTATTGTGACGCTTCTAAATTAGGTTATAGATGTGTGTTGATGCAACGTCAAAAGGTTATAGCTTATGCATCCAGACAACTTAAGAATCATGAAGAGAATTATTCAACCCATGATTTAGAACTAGGAGCTATAATTTTCGCCCTTAAGATTTGGAGACATTACCTATACAATAGTAAGTTTACTGTTTTCACCGATCATAAGAGTTTAAGGTATGTCTTTGGGCAAAAGGAATTGAATATGAGACAAAGACGCTGGATGGAGATGCTTAGTGATTATGATTGTGATATCCAGTATCATGCAGGAAAGGCAAATGTAGTTGCTGATGCTTTAAGCCGAAAATATCATGAAAAGCCAAAAAGAGTACGTTCTCTTAAATTAAATCTACAAGTAGATTTAAATGAACAGATTAGAAAGGCACAAGAATCAGTAATCAAGGATGATACTGAGAAATTGAAAGCAGTGATTAAGGAATTAGAACAAGGAATAGATGGAATTTGGAGATTCCATAAGAAAAGAATGTGGATACCTAAATATGGAAACCTACACCACCGTATATTAGAAGAAGCCCATAAGTCTAAGTATACGATGCATCATGGAAATGATAAGATGTATCAGGACTTAAGAAAGAATTTCTGGTGGATAGGAATGAAAAAGGATATAGCAGCATATGTTGCCAAGTGTTTAACTTGTTCACAAGTCAAAGCTGAACATCAGAAACCCTCAGGTTTGCTACAACAGTTAGAAATCCCTGTTTTGAAATGGGAATTGATAACAATGGATTTTGTTACTAAATTACCCAAGACCGTGAAAGGTAATGATACAATCTGCATGATTGTAGATAGACTAACCAAGTCAGCTCATTTCCTATCGATGAAGGAAACTTTCAGTATGGAACAATTAGCTAAATTGTATGTAAATGAAGTAGTTTCATTACATGGAATTCCTCTATCAATTGTTTCTGACAGAGATAGTCGTTTTACCTCTCATTTTTGGACAAGTTTCCAAAGAGCCATGGGAACCAAGCTAAATCTAAGCACAGCTTATCATCCTCAAACGGACGGATAAAGCGAAAGGACCATACAGACAATGGAGGACATGCTTAGAGCTTGTGTAATTGATTTCGAAGGTAATTGGGACGATCACTTACCATTGATAGAATTTTCTTATAATAATAGTTATCACACAAGTATCAATGTTGCACCATTTGAAGCACTTTATGGACGAAAGTGCCGAACGCCAGTCTGTTGGGCAGAAATTGGGGAAAAGCAACTATCTGGACCTGAGATAGTACAAGAAACAACAGACAAAATCATTCAAGTCAAGGAACGACTGAAAGCAGCACGTGATCGACAAAAGAGTTATGCTGATAACAGACGAAAGTCGTTGGAATTTCAAGTAGGAGATAAAGTGTTATTAAAAGTCTCTCCTTGGAAAGGAGTGGTAAGATTCATCAAAAGGGGAAAGCTAAGCCCCAGATATATTGGACCTTTTGAGATTATTAGAAGAATAGGACCTGTAGCCTATCAGCTACAACTGCCAAAGGAAATGGCAGGAATACATGATGTATTTAATGTATCTAATCTCAAGAAGTGTTTAGCTGATAAATCACTTGTAGTACCTCTTAAGGATATAGAGGTAAATGAGCAGTTAAAATTCGTAGAGAGGCCTCTACAAATTGAAGATAGGAAAGTCAAGAACCTCAAACACAAGAGATTAGTTCTGGTCAAAGTAAAGTGGGACTCCAAAAGAAGACCAGAATACACATGGGAGCTTGAATCAGAAATGCAAAGGAAATATCCACACTTGTTCTAGTAGATCTCGAGGACGAGTTCTAAAACAAGGTGGGGAGGATATAACAACCCTCCTGAATTTTTCTGACACCCTAATATATATTAAAATACCCTAATATGTCCTAAAATACACCCCGTACGCGAAAACGGACCCCGAATACCTTTATTTTTATAAAAATAAAAATAAAAACAAGAAAATTAAGGCTGTCGCGGGGCGCGTAGCCTTTGGCTAGTGCCTACGCGGGCCGCGAGCGATCAAAAACGAGGCCTCACCCGGTGTTGACACGTGGCAACACGTGTTGGACCTATACTCGTGACCCGGATCAGCTACGGCCTAGACCCCCTACTACGCGGGCCGCGTAACCCCAGGACTCACCTTACGCGGGCCGCGAGAAAATGAAAACCAGGCCCTATATAAGAGGGCATCGGACCTTCAGTTACGATCGCTCATTTCTTTTCTTTCTTAAGAATTTCTGAAGAAGATAACATAATTTCCGGGCATAATACCCCCTAATTAACGAAGTTCTGCTCCGTTGTAAGTATTATAACCCCATTTACATATTAGATACGCTGCCCGATTGATCCAGGGTTCCGTAACGGCTGTCGTGGTTCTGCCCGACGTAGTCGTTGGAATGCCGTCTCGGGGAGGGTATCGTTAATATAAATAAAGGGTTATTATACTAACATATGTACATTTGTGTAAATTATAGATAAATCACCAGGAAACCTTAGAAGAAATCTAAGACAACAATGTGAGTTTATCCTCTTTTTGTAAACCTTTTTGTAATCTGTTTTACAAAACCTTAAATATTTTACAATGTGGTTAAGCAGTGATTGAGTCTTTGTAGTTCTTCAATTACTGCCGGTATGTTGGGGTTTTGTATACAAAATGTGGAACACGTTACCATTGGACAAAGAGTTAGCCAATGTGTAATATGACCCACCAGTCAGGATTGACAGTACTGAGTGAGTAATTGTGTAGAAATAAACAATGTGATAGCTCTCAATACTGTGTAATTGATAAAACTCTTCTTGATTAAACTGGGATTCACTCACCAGTATTTCCCATATGACAAATGTTTTTAAAACGCGTTTCAGGTAACAAAATGTAAAAGCCAATTAGAAGAAAGCCAGTTGGAGAGCACTGACGGCTTGGAAAAATGTGGCTATAAAAGTTATCTAAAAGACGATGTTTTAAATTCAATAAAATAGGGTTTATCCCTATAAACATGTTGTAATAAGAAACTTGGGTTTTACCCATGTGATTATTAATATAAAATATGGTGGTTTTACTCTGATAAACATTTCCTAACTACGCTCCTGATGTAATTTCCCTGCCAAAATGATAACAAATGATACCACCAAAACTGGTCTCACGGCCGCCCGTTCCCGGGACAGATAAGGGGGTGGGGGTTGCGACATGCATGGAATGTGAAAAAATCGCATGGGGTGTGTAAATGATGAAATCGCATGGCGTAAACATGAAATCGCACATTGAAAAACAGTCGCGTGCGATTCGTACGTTAAGGCCTCTTATACGTTAACCGGCCTCTATATATATAGGGGTTGGTTAACGTACAATATTCCTTAATGTGCGATGTCTACGAGATGAAATTACGCACGTTATAAAACTCAAAAACCCTAATCACACATGTTGAAACCCATAATCATGCATGAAGATAATCACACATGTACAAAATCAAAAATCACGCATGGGGTAAAAAGCTAATCACAACTCCAAATTCTCTCTCAAAAACCTAAACTTGGGAAATTCTTTAAGCTTGTTCCAGCAGTTTTCTAAGTGAGTTTGCAACTCACTAACACCTGATTTCTTCTACTCTTCTTCCATTTTTCTAAGTTTTTACAAGATTCTTCACAACTTTTCACCTGGTTAAACAGATCTGCCTTGCCAATTTGATTAGAACTCTCCACAGTGAGGACCAAGCTGATTTAGGTGAAGTAATCTTACAATCTTTTGCAAAACAAACTTTTTAATGTTAAACTTGGCCGATCAGAGACTCTCTGAGCTCACAAGCTAAGCTCCTAGGTGTGGATTCATGTTAGAGCCGATTCCAGCCGAGAAGATGAATAGTTCAACCAAAACTGAACTGATTTCGTCTCGAAATTGTACCAGTCGTCCGAGAAGGAGTAGCCCTCTCGCACGAAAGGGGCAACCCTTTCGCGCGAAAGGCGACTTCTATCGCCCGAATGAGACTGTTTCAATACGTTCCAACAACTTCTAAGTGTTGTATGATATTTCAGATCCCTATTCTCAATATAGTCGACTCTGTAATATCAGTGTGTGATATGTGAAAGCCTTGGATTCCAATCTAGTTCCACCACCTCACTTAGACTTGTAAAACGAACACCCAAACAATCTTCTAGACCTAGAACAAGTTAACCTCGTCCAGCCTCCGACACTTAGTTCGTTATTTCTATGTCGTGTTGGCACACCTGGGTTGTCCTTGTTCGGTTGTTTGGCTATTATTTACCTTCTGTTTTTCATGACCAACCGGTTAGTTAACTAAGTTAACTGATTTGTGCTTTGGTGAACTATAACGAGGATATTACCTCCATGCATGACTTCGATGAACTCTATGAACATTCTAGACTAATATTATAACTAAATAACTTAACTGAACTCACGAACATAACTGATTAATAGTTAAAACGTTCAACCGAGAATCGGTTTACCAAACAGTCCCTCTCGCGCAAAAGGGTGGTCCCACTCGCGCGAAAGCCTGTCGTGCCAACTGTTCTCTCATCCGAACAGTTTGTGTTTCGGTCCCGTTATTCTGTTTCCGCGATCCTTGTTACAATTTCCGTCACAAACATTCGGACATAATATATTTTATGTTTAAAGATACTTTCATACTATATACTTTCGTATTTTAAAGTTTCAAATCTAACTACTCCATAAACTTTAAACGACCATACGCCTTCGCTTCCCCAATCTCATCAAATCATCAATCCACGGATAATCGGAAAGCTTTTGCAAAATTGTGAGTATATTCGACACCCTTTTTCGTTTACACTTTTGGGTGCAACATGTTTACATTATACAAACTTACACAAACACACATTCTTTATGCAATTACATAAGAATCCAATACATGCATGCTAATATGTTATAATTGATTCGTTATTCTGGGGTTATTCTTTTTGTGATAAACTTGTCATTAACTTCATACGAGCCTACCCTTAATATGTATAGCGCTATAGGAGTAATGCATCGCCCGTGTTCGTGAGGTCATGTTAAGTCATTCATTCATACTTGCGTTAAACCTTGGTTGACTTGTTTATTCACATGCCAGTTTATACGTTAATCTTGATAACTAAGTTTGCTATGTGGGTTGTTCAAACTCTTATATTTATATGCTAGTACTCAAAACTTGTATACTCGCCAATACTTTTTCTATTGAACTATACTTTAATACATGTTGCAGGATTATGATGATGATGATGACGATGCACGAAACTTAGTAGGATGCCTAGAAACGCACCAAATTTAAATTTTTGTTTATTAGTTTAGTCATTTGATAATTGTTGTAATTTATTCGTTTCAAACTTATTGTATTTCAATTTCGAACAATGTACTTGTTATTAGCCATGAAATGAAATTATTTGTTAAATACTTGTCAGATTTAGCGTTATGAAGTCTCGAGCAATCACATTTTCGTCTCACTCTGATGTTTCCGCCATCGGTTGGGGTGTGACATTGCACGTGGGCCTTGTGAGTGGATTCTTCAATCGTGTGGGGCTTTGACCAAGCTGGCCCAGTTCTGTGTATCGTTGCTCGGTTAGATCAGGTCAGCCTGTTGAATCAGGTCTTGATCTGCTGAGTCACTCGGCTAGTTATCACTATGCCTTACCGTGGAAGTGCGTGCGCCACCTTGAAAACAAAACTTTTAGTGTCGTATGTGCGTGAAAATCCCGAGCACACCCATAAAATTTTGAGATCGCCCCCTTAAACTCGTTGAATCTGTGTGAAGCGAGAAAAAAAAATCAATATATTTTCTCTGGCCGGAAACAACAGACGGAACAGTAGAAGCTCTGCGTGTAAAACGGGAACCTTGAGAAGAAAATATGAATAAATAGATATGCCTAGCTATTTTAGTCTATGCTATTTTAGTCTATGCGAAAATATGAATAAATAGATATGCCTAGCTATTTTAGCCGATACAATAAGAGCTGCTTACTTGTGTCATGATGTGAGACAAACGTTAGGAATCTACTTATGTAATAGAACCGATCCATTAAGGTATTTAGCAGCGGTGTAGGATCAGATACCAAAGATAGTAAGTCTAGATGGAAGAAGATTCTCTTTGAAAAATAATTTGGTACCATCTGCTAGAGCTTGAAGAATTCCCAAAGATCCTGCGTATTCAGGACCGATACGTTGTTGTATACCCACGACGATTGGGGGTTTTTTATTTATATGTTCGGCTTTATGAGGCTGAAGCCTTATAATTTAATTCATTGTTATTTGCTATTATTTATTCTTATTGAAACGCTATTATTTATTCTTGTTGAAACTATTGTCTTTTGCGACAGTTACCATTTAGCAAAATTAAAAAGTGATTAATTTTTTTTATGACTTCGTAGAAAAAATTATATATAAATATAAATATGGTTAGCCAGGCTTCATGAATAGTACTTTTGCTAACCTATTGTTTGCCACGTTACACACATTCAACTGATTGCCACGTTACAAGTATTTGACCCTCCACCTCATCTCCTGTTGCCACCTTCTACGCTACCAAAAAAGTCAAAAAGCCATATCTCTCTCCTACATTAACCCTAATCTCTTATCTGGCTTCACAAATGTTCCATTTTTCTCAAGTAGATGCTCCAAAATGTTGCGAACGGACATGAATCGAAGGTTGTTTCCCAAGTTTTTGAAGGTTGATGCTCATCTTAATTTATGTGAGTCACAAAGAAAGGTAAGGATCTGACCTGGACCTCCTGCTCACTCTTTTACTGCCTTCAATGGATAACAATTTTTCATTTTATCTATATTTGTTCAACTTCTTCGAAATACAGGTTCGAATCTTGAAATTAGCCACCAAGTACGTCTTTGTTGGTTTTAGTTGTTTTTTTGGGAATTCTGTTGAACACACGTGGTGTGTGGTTTGTTATGCTGAATTTTGGCATGTTAGAGAAAGTTGTTGTTTTCAAGGGTTGCTAATATATGCAAGCTAAAATTCGTTTCTGATTTTTGTTTAATTGAAGTGATTTTGAAACCCTAATTTTATTGGTTTGCATTGGCCATTGAATTAATTATGAAACATATGATGTGAAGAATGCCCTAAATTGAATCAGTAGACCATATGCATAAATCGATCTTAATTTTTAACACACTTAAACCCTAAATTGATACTGATTGTGGAATTTTACACGTTCTGGAGTCGTGCTTCAGATCCTAAAAGGAGAAAAAAGTGATTCCTTATCGGATAAAAAGTTAATTTGCATGCAATTACAACATTATTTGGCACGATTCAATTCTTTGGAGTTGCTGGCTAATTACTTAGTTGGTTGTGGGTCAAAAGGAAAAGAAATTGGCTTGAGAACAAGCAGAGGAAGAAAAGGACTCAAGTGGCAGGTATCATTATGATTCTTACCTAAGCCAATGCATTCATTAAAGTAATTTATTTCCAGCATAATTGGGTTTACTATAAAGCCTACAGGTTACTAAATTGGATTAAAAAAATGTTCATTGATGGACCAGTCATTAGAAAAATAAAAACAGAACTTCACACAGTAGAGAAAGTTGAGAGAACTCAGAACTACCCGAATTTTGACCCAGTAGAGAAGGATACATTTATAGAAGACATCCCAATTTTGACTAATCAAAGAACGTAACACGTGATTGTTCTTTTAAGAATGTGTTCTCTTTTTATTTGAATCTTTGTCAAGATGTCGTGAATTATTCCTTGAAAATTCAATATGATAATTTCATGGTTTGGGGTATTATGCATGTAAGAAGAAAAGTTACAAGCTTAGGATTCTTAAGACATAGGTGGGTTCTATGTTTTGCTCTACTTGATTATTATATAAAATCTAAAATTTTATTTAGAAGTGCCATTACTTACATCTATTAATAAACAAAGCATATATGACAGTGTGCTAAAATTTACCTTTCAGTCAAGGTAACAACATGCAAGTCGTGAAACTTGATGGGTGAATATGGTAGCTGCTGCCTCATCACAGTTAAACCACCAAGCATCTTTGGTAAGTACATTATAAACTTTTTTTACATGGTTTCTTTCATGTATTATATATATATGATCAGTGAGGGTCGATGAACAGTGGCAAGTTGTTGAAATGTTTCTTCTCTTGCATCCTGCTATCTTCATTTGGGCTTCTTCAATTTAGGGGCTTTTAAAAACCTGCTTGATTTGTGGCTGTTTGGCGTTTTTCATTGCCGCATGTCACTCTGTTTCCCTTCTTTGACTCTTCAAGTTTCTCCTGCATGTTTTTTTATTACCTTTATCATTGCTTCATCTTTCTCGCTTCTTTTCCAGGTTTGCCGATATCCATCTCTTCATGAGTTTTCTTTACTTACGGATTATATTAAATTGTGTTTGTTTTGCAGTATTCACCGCTGATGGAACTAGCTGGTGATTTTAGGTACAGCGCTTTATGCTTGCCAGTTAATTCAGGTTCAATGCTTCTATACCATCATTGGAAATTTCGATTTTCGGATTGCTAGCCAAGTAAAGAGTAATGAAATTATTAGATAATTAGTAATTGACGATAAAATTGGTCTTCCTTTTCCATGCTTTGTGCTAAACATGTTGCCTAAACAACCCAGTTATGGGCTTATCCAACTTTTTGCTTCTTATGTTTCTTCTTGGGCTAATTAGTGAATTGAATCAATAGTTTATCAGGATTATTTTTCTTCTACATGAAAAGTTAATTGCTTACCAAGGCTAAAGTCAGGATGATGACTAGGTTTGATTTTTTGGTCAAACCTTCCCTAAGGTTACTTCTGAAATTCTCAAAGATTTTGTGGTTAAATTTGTAAAAAGGGTATTTTTTGATGCAAAGTTTTATATTTCTATTGTTAAATACAACTGTTGTGTAGAGGCATCGACAATTCTGTAATTATCCATGATTGTTTAGGCACTAATATGTTCAATACAATACATTAAATTATGCTAGAGACTATGATAAGTGATTTCGTTATATGACAAATGTTTTTGTTTCGTAATATATTTAATATGAGAATACTTTTTACACTAAAATTCAAATACAAGTTTATACTTTCCAACAACATACTGAACTTATGAATTCGCATGGTCATTTATTGCTTACTATATGGTTTATGAGGGCTAATGAATGTGCCCTGGTAACCTTTGTTTTACTTGCCTAGGTGTATTCAACATAAGCAAAATCATTTATCAATGTAATTAAAATGCACTACCAATTTGTTCATCTCAAATAACTGAACACCTTTTGTGGGCGGTCCTTTATATGTAGCAAACACATTTTGTAATCAACCCTCACAGCAGGTTCTATAAAAATTACTCCTTTGATCCAAAACTGATTTCCTGCGGCGAAGCGCAGGTCAATTTACCTAGTTTAAATTAAATTCTAAGGCCTCAATTATTTATTACTTTTACTTTTTATGACTTCGTAGTAAAAATGTAAATTAAATTCTAAGGCCTCAATTATTTATTATTTTTACTTTATAAGTCGAATGGATTTTAACTTAAAAAATATGTACAATTTTTTTTCTTGTATTTTTGTTTATTTATCATTTAATGTAGATTAGGGTTTAATCATCTTATTTTTTCATTGGAGAAAAGTAACATTCATTGTCATCTATACTTAACTATTAGACCATCCGTAGTGGTAAAATTTTGGCGTTTTTCTCCCTAAAAAACGCCCAACCACGCCCAAGCCCCACCCCCTTTGGCGTTTTAGGGCGTTTTTTTTTTTTTCAAAAAGTCATTCAAGGCGTGCTTCAATCAACGCCTCTCTTCAATATGCTTGGCCAATGAGATCATTCCAACTCAAATACCATTAATTTTAAATTAAAAAAAACAAGAAAATAATAATTGGGTAATCATTGATGGGGCATTATCCCACTACGCCCATTTGTGAAAAAACGCACATAATGTCCCTTTGCTGACTGGGATGACACGTGTCGCACAATGCCCATGAGTGGGGGCATTATTCATATGTACCACTACACATGGTCTTAGTAAACTATTTTAATATGCAATTTTTTTCCTACAGTAAATCACCTAATATTATCACCTTATTTACTATATAATAACATTATATTATTATAAGCTTTAAACAAAATACGTATTCGGGTTCTTAATCCGAACCAACCAGTGGACCACTATCGCGTTCGGTTCAATGTCCGGTTTGATTTTGATGTGTACTTAATAGTCAAGAAGTCAACAATTGTTAGGTTAATTGATACGGATCAGTAGTTTGATACAGATCAGTAGTTAAAGGGTTGGTCAGCAGTGGATTGGGGTGTTGGTCAGGAACAGGGGATTAGTCAACAGTGGATTGAGTTGTTGATTAACAACAGTGGTTTGGGTATGGGTTAGTAACAGGGGATTGGGTTGTTAGTCAGTTAGGCAGTTAGGGTGGTAGTTGGTTAGTAGTTGTGTGAGTTGTTGTAAACTGTGTATAAAAGAGATATGTTGTAATAGAATAGGGTATCTTGAAAATAATAACAAACTCTTCTTAGTCTCTCTTTCTCTCAAACTGCCATTAACGACCTCTCGAAGCTCATTCTTTCCATTGAGTTTCCTGAACGTTAATAGGACTTGACCATTGTTGATTCAATCTCAAGTTCATCCAAATTCAATCCTTATCATTGGTATCAGAGCTGTCTATCCTTGGACACTCTTGATTCGCATCAATTCAGAACCTAATTCAATCAATTGGGGAAAATTTGCAAACGTTCAATTTCAATTTCTGAATTCGATCATTAGTTAATCGAATTCCTTCAATTGTCGTCCGTTCAATTCAATTTTCAATTGATCTTTGTTCAGATCAATTTCACTTCAAAATGACAAAAAGACACGGTCATAATGAGGCTGATGAAGCTGGAAGTAGTCAGCAAATGAATAACCGAATCGAAGAAAATACGAAGGCTTTGGAAGAGACGAGGAACATGGTGGCTGGGTTGTCCTTACAGTTGACTCAGATAGTCAATAATCAAACCAATACGAGGAATTATCAAAGACTTTCTGAAATCTATGTTGAGAATGGTGATCACCGAAAGCAATTACAACAGAAATTGAAGGAACAAGCGATGTTGGCCATTAGTGAACCCATTAGCGGTTTGGCTAATTTCAGGTCAGATTTGTCAAAACCCACTTCTCAACAAATTTGTTCTGTTGTTAGTGATATTAGAGGGGAAATGGGATTAAGATGTTCATCAAGATTCATCAGAACTGAGGTTGCTCATCAGGTGTTTGATGAAATGACTGAACCAATTAAAAATGAAAGAAAACATGAGGGGACGAGGGTTAATGAATCATTAACAAGAAATGATGATTCTATGATTGGGAATGAATTACCAAAACAATTTGGTAACGTGAAGGAGTATTATGATTGTTTTAACAAGATCATCAATCAGCTACAACTTCCAGAAGTTTATTCTTTGAGTTGTTTCATCGAGGGGTTGAAAGAAGACATCCAAACTAAGGTGAAAATGTTTAACCCTACAACTCTTTATCATGCTTATTGTTTAGCAAAATTAGAAGAGGCTGTTTTAGAATCAATTTTAAGGTCTCAATCACTTGAAGTTGCAACAGTGGGTATATGGAATGGTTCTAGAAATGAGACATAAGTGGTTAAAAAAAATTGGTAGGGATGGATGTCCAAGTTATAAGGAATTAGAAGCAACTGAAGTAGATCAAAAAATAGTGGGTGGTGTAATTGCTGAAACAAAAGATGGTAACAAAGTTAGAACTTCTGAAATTCGAGTAGAGATCGGTCTTGGCAAGTTCTGGATGGGGCAAGATTGTGGTGTAAGTGTAGAAGCTAAAGAGGGGCACTATCATGATCTCATAACAAGCATTAATGGTAGAGAATATGTCGCTTTGGAGAAGAATGATAATGCTATATCAAACATAAAAACTGGTTCGGACTTGGAGGAAGAAGAACCAGAAGGCCAACAAAAAGAGAAAGACGTCGTCTCAAATAAAAAGAAAAAGCTTCGGCGCCGGATGAAGATTGTTGACCTTAAACAGATTAGTTCAAGGCCAAATGTAGTTGAAGTTTGGGACGCCACCCCAGCTGATCCTAAACTGCTGGTTTTTTCTCAAATCATATCGTAACATTGTTCCGGTGCTAGGACATTGTTCAGTTATCGTAACACCTTCAAATAAATTTTCTGAAGCAATCCATGGGGCTTCAAATCAAAACTGCAACATATGTTTCGTTATCGGGCAACATGTTCAACACATGAATACTACTGGTGATTCAGCTGACTTTTTCCAAAGTCAAACCAAACCTGAAAATTGCAGCAAGTATGTGGAATCGAATCTTGCTTGTGGGTTAGGGGAATGGGTATTCAGGTATCAAAAGCAAGTGGTAAAAAGATGGTTAGTGAAATGGAAATGGAAGAAAAAAAAATGGTTAGTAAAGGTGGAAAGGGAAGGAAACTTTGATACAAAAGATCATGGCATTCATCTTTACTGTAATAATGTTTACTTCATTTTTTTTCCTTTGATCCTTGGGGTCAATGATCTTTTAAGGGGAAGGTATTGACGTGTACTTAATAGTCAAGAAGTCAACAGTTGTTAGGTTAATTGATACGGATCAGTAGTTTGATACAGATCAGTAGTTAAAGGGTTGGTCAGCAGTGGATTGGGGTGTTGGTTAGCAACAGGGGATTAGTCAACAGTGGATTGAGTTGTTGATTAACAAAAGTGGTTTGGGTATGGGTTAGTAACAGGGGATTGGGTTGTTAGTCAGTTAGGCAGTTAGGGTGGTAGTTGGTTAGTAGTTGTGTGAGTTGTTGTAAACTGTGTATAAAAGAGATATGTTGTAATAGAATAGGGTATCTTGAAAATAATAACAAACTCTTCTTAGTCTCTCTTTCTCTCAAACTGGCATTAACGACCTCTCGAAGCTCATTCTTTCCATTGAGTTTCCTGAACGTTAATAGGACTTGACCATTGTTGATTCAATCTCAAGTTCATCCAAATTCAATCCTTATCAGATTTACAAAACATTAGTTCTGGCTAGATTTTTTTTTTATTCCAAAGAGAGCTCGTAGAGAATGACTTTAGATATATTAGATCTCTATTATGCATTTGTAATGACGTTTGATGTGCTTTTATTGATTATATAAAATTTAGTTGGATTGTCTTTTTTATATAAGTATATAACCCGACCTGACCGGATCCAAACTGTACCGAACTTTTTTTATTATATAGCGATAGGCAAACAAACCCTAAAAAATTCCGCACCCCATAAAAAAATTTATGGATCCTCTTCTTCAAAAATTCGATCTTTTATTATCACACGCAACTTCAAGATTTTAAATATACCCCTAAAGGCATTCGGGAAGTTGGAAGGTTTACTAAGAGGCTGGAACCATTTATTTGTGATACAATGCATTTCATGAATGAAACTATATACATCTTGGTGGGATGTGGTCAAGCAACTATGCTGTATATTGATTTTGTTTTGGAACTTCTTCTAAACCATTAGCTGATGAAATGCATTGTATAGTTATTTGTGATACAGTGCATTCCATGAATGAATCTGTATTACAGGAATTTTGGTGGAATGCGGTCAAGTAACTGTGTTATATATTGATTTTGGGACGCATCATTTTGTAGCTTCTTCTAAACCATCAACTGATGAAATCAGCGTTGTAAAAATCCCGACTAGTCTCCGATTAATCACTAATCGGAGGTTTGCCGATTAATCGCTAGGCGGTCAATAGCGGTCTTATTCTGGCCAGATCCTAGCCAAATTTCAACCAAAATCCAGTCAATTACTTAAAATAGGTCAACGAGAGGTTAAAACATGTCTACTATAAAAAGAACTATATATAAAAATGTGTAATAGGGGATGCTTGTTTGGGGTTGGGCCGCTCGGTTTTGAGCTGGTTTGTTTGTGGTTGAATGAAGTTTTCGGTTCAAAAAAATATATATATAAAAATGTGTGTATGTATATAACTAAAAATTACATATAGAAATACCATCCGACTAATTCCGATTAATCCCTATTAATCGCTAGTCGGTACCCCACCGGCCAACTAGCGCCTACAGATTCTTACAACACTGGATGAAATATGCACTTGTTTAGGGATTTCTCCTAGAACACAATTATTTGATAAAGTCATAAAACTTATTTGGAAGTTTGACTGGGAGTGGGATTCAAAACCTGATTAGATCTCAATGTGAGGAGATATTTGATGTCATCAAGCTACAGAAACCAAGATGTAGCAATTGATCCAGTTTCAGGAAAAAGATAGGTTACTCTCATTGTTGAACCTGCTTCAAGATTCAAGATTCCACAGGAACTGCCAGCGATATTAACAAACTTTGGAAAGTGGTTCTATGATCGGTGAAGCTGTCATCAAATGAACGAAGATTACGAGGGTTTTCGATCCAATGGACATGTGTTATGTTTTGTGCATCAGATCTAAGTATCTTGTTTGGAAGTAAATTCATTAACTGTTGGAAGAGGCGAGATGTTGTTCCACAGACCCTGGATAGAAAAAGAAAGATGCTGACAGACTTTTCTTGAGAAGATCTTGTCTAAAGAGTCTCCTGTGAAGAAGAATCAAGTTGAATCATCCAAATCCAAAGATGACACCAACCAAACAGAAGACCAGTCAAGGAAAGCAGAGAAGCCTGCTGATCAGCGGTATGCAATGGTCTGGGGGTTGTAATAAATCTATAGACTATAGTTTAGATTAGAGTACACACATGTGTGCGTGCCACAACACTATGCCTGTACAGCCTGAATATGCAATACCAAATTTTGACATTTCAAAATTTTTTCAAGTCTTTCTACAAAAGTGGCTAATACATATTTCACAGACATGTATGTAAGTCGTTCATCAGGGACATAAATATTTATCAGGTGAACACCAGCATAAGAAAGGCTCAATTAGCTACCTGTGCAATTATATAGCTAACAGTATTTTCTTTTTCTTTAGCAGCCTCCACTAACGAATCCTGCAAACATAACAGGGGCAGAAAGGGCTAGTCACTCAGGCTAGGCAGATAATAAATTAGTTATTATTTAGTACTTGCTGGTATGGTTGACCCAATACTCTTTTCCCAGATAGTTTAATTATATATATAGTTTTTATACACACTTTTATGCTTAAAATTAGGGGTGTTCATGAGCCGATCCGATCGAATTTACAAAATCGAGCACAAAAGTGATGCTCATGCTCGGATTGAATTGATCGGATCGTTTTCGCTCGGTTTTTATCAAATCCTAAAAAATCGAGCGGATCCTTTTCGCTCAATTGAATTATAAGGCTGCGTTCAACAAAAACAAATCCTAACTTAATTAAAACATGTCCAACACTTTACTAACAAAAGCAATACATAACTAAAATCATGATTCTAAAAATGTTCTTAACAATATCAAGAAGCACAAAATAAAGTGCGAAATACAAATTGTCATTTAGTTCAAAAGCCATAAACTTCTTCTTTAAGCTTGATCATCTCCATCCACAAAATTCAACTTCAAATCAACATATAACCTATAAACACAAGCATTAAACAAAACCATTAAGTTCTACACATTACATAACAACTTTTATGGTTTGTTAATTATAAAAATACCTTTCATTAACATTAAAAAAACAAAATACAAATGTTAATGCATAAACTACAAAAGTATAAGTAGATTATAAATGTAATAAAAGCTTACTTTCAATGTTTTTAAGGTTGTTTTTGAGCTGGTCTTTAACCAATCACTTCCACAAACAAAAAGTTCCACCATATCCTTTAAAAGAGAGCTACGGTAGTCATCCAATATACGCCCCCCAACACTAAAGGCTGATTCGGAAGCCACGGTAGTGATCGGGATGCCAAAAATGTATTTCGCCATCTTACTCAAAACCGAAAACTTGCAACAATGTTAACTCCAACACATAAAAATTTGGATCCATACATTTTAGATTTTCTTTTAATCGAAATGGTTCTTGAATTGAGGTAAGCAAAAAAATCATTTGTTTGTGAACTTGATTCATTATAAGATGTTTTTTAGCTATTCATGGCAGCCTCAGAAGTCTTATATGCATTACAATACTTGTCAAAAAGTGATTTTAACTTACTTTTCACATCTTGAACCATGATCGTACATTCATCCTCTAAATGCAATCTCTCAAGTCCACTCAACTGAGAACATCTTAAAACAGGGATCTAAAATTGATGCAATAGACATAAGGATCCCAATTTCCCCCCAATATTTCTCAAATTTCACATACATCAGTTTACTCATGTTCTTCAAGAAAGTATCATCGGAAAAAAATGCACTACATATCTCTTTCTTCACTTCATAAATTTCAATAAGAAACAAGTTTGAATTGGGATACGATGTGCCGGAAAACAAATTAGTAGCTTTTAAAAACACTACAAGTAGATTGCAAACTCTATCGGCACGATTCCATTCATCAACTGTGGGGGACCATACAAAGTTGGAATCTCTCGACGCATAACCTAGAAATGCTTGTTTATAGTGAATAGCCGATTCAAGCATACGGTGCGTTGAGTTCCACCTAGTTTTTACATCAGTACATAAAGATCGATTAGTGGATATGCCAAATGTTATTGCTATTTCACCAAATTTCAATAAACGACCAGAAGACTTCCTCAAATATTTGACACCTTCTCTAATTTTTACAAGACATGATTCGATAGTTCCTAAACCATCCTGCACTACCAAGTTTAAGATGTGAGCACAACATCTTATATGAAAAAACAAACCATCAAAGTGTGACTTCCCCTTTCCCTTAAAATTACTCATCAAAATGTTGGCTGCCCTATCATTGTTCGATGCATTGTCTAAAATGATGGTACCTATTTTGTCTTGGATACCCCATTTTATAAGACACTCTAAGATACCATCGGATATAACCTCATCGCTATGGGGTGGTGCAAGCTCATTGAAACCTATAATGTATTTTTGCAATTTCCAATCACAATCAACAAAGTGAGCCGTTAAACACATGTAACCAATCGTTTGGTTAGATGTCCAACAGTCACTAGTAAGGGATACCATCTTAGCCTTTTCAAAGTTTTCTTTATCCTCTCTTTTTCTACATCTACAACTTTTATGCAATCTGGAGTGATTGTAGACCTACTAACTTTTTCATATAAACAATTCATAGTCTTCATTAGGTGATTAAACCATTGGTACTCTACAAACGAAAAGGGTAACTCATGTGCTATGATCATTTTTGCAATTATTTCACGAATTTTCATTTGACTATAACCCCCATTCGAATCAAAACCCTCAAAAGCATCACAATCATTTTTACCACTATCAAAGTTGAGAAAACCTATTTTTTTACCTTGCTTTTTTTAATAATCCACATTCTTGAAGGTGTCGCCTCATACTTGTTGTGCTCTTCGAGTTACCGCTTACATATGTATGCTTGCAATAGATGCATTGTTTTTTGGCACCATTTTCCCTTTGTACAAGCCCTCCCTTTGTACAAGCCCTGAACATCTACATAATATAGATGCACGTCGGAAGAATTTTTTTCTCTTTTTTGAACAAGCACCTTCGGTCGCTGTATCAGGTGATACCGATGTAGCTGATACAACGACCGGAGGTGCTTGTTCAAAAAAGAGAAAAAAAATTTCCGATGTGCATCTACATTTTGTAGATGTTCAGGGTTTGTACAAAGGGAAAATGGTGCCAAAAAAACAATGCATCTATTGCAAGCATACATATGTAAGCGGTAACTCGAAGAGCACAACAAGTATGAGGCGACACCTTCAAGAATGTGGATTATTCAAAAACGCGCAAGGTAAAAAAATCGGTTTTCTCAACTTTGATAGTGGTAAAAATGATTGTGATGCTTTTGAGGGTTTTGATTCGAATGGGGGTTATAGTCAAATGAAAATTCGTGAAATAATTGCAAAAATGATCATAGCACATGAGTTACCCTTTTCGTTTGTAGAGTACCAATGGTTTAATCACCTAATGAAGACTATGAATTGTTTATATGAAAAAGTTAGTAGGTCTACAATCACTCCAGATTGCATAAAAGTTGTAGATGTAGAAAAAGAGAGGATAAAGAAAACTTTGAAAAGGCTAAGATGGTATCCCTTACTAGTGACTGTTGGACATCTAACCAAACGATTGGTTACATGTGTTTAACGGCTCACTTTGTTGATTGTGATTGGAAATTGCAAAAATACATTATAGGTTTCAATGAGCTTGCACCACCCCATAGCGATGAGGTTATATCCGATGGTATCTTAGAGTGTCTTATAAAATGGGGTATCCAAGACAAAATAGGTACCATCATTTTAGACAATGCATCGAACAATGATAGGGCAGCCAACATTTTGATGAGTAATTTTAAGGGAAAGGGGAAGTCACACTTTGATGGTTTGTTTTTTCATATAAGATGTTATGCTCACATCTTAAACTTGGTAGTGCAGGATGGTTTAGGAACTATCGAATCATGTCTTGTAAAAATTAGAGAAGGTGTCAAATATTTGAGGAAGTCTTCTGGTCGTTTATTGAAATTTGGTGAAATAGCAATAACATTTGGCATATCCACTAATCGATCTTTATGTACTGATGTAAAAACTAGGTGGAACTCAACGCACCGTATGCTTGAATCGGCTATTCACTATAAACAAGCATTTCTAGGTTATGCGTCGAGAGATTCCAACTTTGTATGGTCCCCCACAGTTGATGAATGGAATCGTGCCGATAGAGTTTGCAATCTACTTGTAGTGTTTTTAAAAGCTACTAATTTGTTTTCCGGCACATCGTATCCCAATTCAAACTTGTTTCTTATTGAAATTTATGAAGTGAAGAAAGAGATATGTAGTGCATTTTTTTCCGATGATACTTTCTTGAAGAACATGAGTAAACTGATGTATGTGAAATTTGAGAAATATTGGGGGGAAATTGGGATCCTTATGTCTATTGCATCAATTTTAGATCCCTGTTTTAAGATGTTCTCAGTTGAGTGGACTTGAGAGATTGCATTTAGAGGATGAATGTACGATCATAGTTCAAGATATGAAAAGTAAGTTAAAATCACTTTTTGCCAATATTGTAATGCATATAAGACATCTGAGGCTGCCATGAATAGCTCAAAAACATATTATAATGAATCAAGTTCACACACGAATTGCTTGCCTCAATTCAAGAACCATTTCGATTGAAAGAAAATCTGAACTTAAGGAGTATTTGGATGAGCCGAACCTAAAATGTATGGATCCAAAATTTGATGTGTTGAAATGGTGGAGTCAACATTGTAGCAAGTTTCCGGTTTTGAGTAAGATGGCGAAAGACATTTTTGGCATCCCGATCACTACCGTGGCTTCCGAATCAGCCTTTAGTGCTGGGGGCGTATATTGGATGACTACCATTGCTCTCTTTCAAAGGATATGGTGGAACTTCCTGTTTGTGGAAGTGATTGGTTAAAGGCCAGCTCAAAAACAACCTTAAAAACATTGAAAGTAAGCTTTTATTACATTTATAATCTACTTATACTTTTGTAGTTTATGCATTAACATTTGTATTTTGTTTTTTTTAATGTGTAGCAAGCTACAAGAGATGAAGAAAAATTGGAAATTGATGCGTTGACTCCAGACGGGTCTGATAATAAATGAAAGGTATTTTTATAATTAACAAACCATAAAAGTTGTTATGTAATGTGTAGAACTTAATGGTTTTGTTTAATGCTTGTGTTTATAGGTTATATGTTGATTTGAAGTTGAATTTTGTGGATGGAGATGATCAAGCTTAAAGAAGTTTATGGCTTTTGAACTAAATGACAATTTGTATTTCGCACTTTATTTTGTGCTTCTTGATATTGTTAAGAACATTTTTAGAATCATGATTTTAGTTATCTATTGCTTTTGTTAGTAAAGTGTTAGACATGTTTTAATTTTTTATTTTTTATTTTTTTTTTTCAGATAACTTTTAACATATATTATTGGCAAATTACAAATCATGGGTTGGTAGACGGGCAACAAGCTGCGCCGCCACCCCCTTTTGAATTGCAAATCCCACTCGGCTAAACACATAACTATGGCCTACAGACACTGTCGCATGCGCAAGTGCTGCCTTTTGAACCCGCTTCAAGAAACCGGACGCCACAGGGGCCAGACACTGTCGCATGCGCAAGTGTTTTAATTAAGTTAGGATTTGTTTTTGTTGAACGCAGCCTTATAATTCAATCGAGCGAAACCGAGCGAAAACGATCCGCTCGATTTTGTTTAGGATTTGATAAAAACTGAGCGAAAACGACACGATCGATTCAAATTCAATCCGAGCATGAGCATCACTTTTGTGCTCGGTTTTGAAAATTCGATCCGATCGGATCGGATCGGTTGTAATTCAATCCGAGCATGAGCATACCCTCGATCGGATCGGATCGGCTCGGCTCATGAACACCCCTAGACCTGTTAAAGGTTAAGCATAACCGGTCAAATGGGTCAAGCGTGTCTTAAAGTGTGAGAGAGATGATTACAAAACCTGGATTATTCCAGCAAGAATCTAATTTTTTTATATAGATTTGAGTTTGGAGGTTTTATGCTTTAAAAATATACACTTTAAGAGATCCGACCCGTTTGTCGGTGAACTGGGTCAAAAACTATATTAATACCTGCGCATCTATTAGACGGTGAACTGTCGTCTTGCTTGATTCCTGAAGTTCGCCTGCTATTAAGATCTCATCCAATATATAATAAGTCTGCAAAAATGAATAAGTCAACGAATATATAAGAATTGGTGTAACAGATATCAAAACCATCAAGGAATGATGCACATATGATGCTCCCGAACCTGATGAAAATGGAAGATCAAATCTAGTTCACAAACCTGGCAAACAGATGTTGAGAAACCGAATCAATTTCCATAATAATAATATTACACTCTTCACAGTTTACATGTGGCTTACACTTCCAAAGTAGCGATTAAGGGTCTCAACAAAATACTGAATAATTTCAAGGATCTCCAATTCGTTGTCTTCTTGGTTAACACACATACAAAAGTAGAGACCAGCATATCTGAAACAGTGAAAAGTAACTAGTTAGGCAACACGGGTTGTGGTAATCTGGAAACAAACACTTCTATCAAATATTATAGTTTTTTCTATATTTTTTGCATTAATTATGATTAAAATAAATAAAAAAAACATAATTGTGATAATAATTAAAAAATTCGAAATAAAACGATTTAGGGGGTTGAATGAATTAAAAGATAGACTTTCTCCACCTCTCAAGCACTTTGAAAGGTTCCTTTTTTTAACCACATATTTTTACTTGACCCATTTGGAAAGAAGCACACCCAAATCGGAGCCATTCCACAGGTAGAAATTCTCATCTGTATAGATAACAAATAGAGATAATGAGGAGATACCTCCTATAAACAACTTTAAATCCCCTCCATTCGACAATGTTGCATAGCTTGGGCCCTCGTGTTAGAACCATCCCACTAAGCTCTTGTATTACCTTGATACATATTTCAGTGACATAAAAATGCATGTCAATAAAAGAATATACGGATGATGCAACAACCATGCAGAGAGAAATGTTGGTAGTAATTAGGCGTTTGTTTCAGTTTCAGTATTGTAAATTATTGAATTGATTCATTTAAGTAGTTAGAGATTATTGGTTAAAGAAGCTTTGTTTTGTCATCATTGGATGCTAAACATTAAAAGAAAACTATGTCAGGAAAATATTGGGTGATTACAAAGAGTAGTATCATAGTTGTTAAAAGCCATCGCCTCTTGCGCCTAGGCCCATTTTTCAGGCGAGGCGAGGCAGTTGCGCTTTAAGTCGAGGAATTTGCGCTTTAATTCTCCAGGTGATGGTTCAGGCGTACATTCCGACGACAAGATTCTAGCCAGATTTCTACTTTTATCCAAGGAAAACTACTTTTCTACACTAATACACTAATATTTTTAGAACTTTTGGTTTCAAATAGATGATATATAGTTTTATATAGTAGCTTTTGTTTATTTTATTTTTTTTTTGAAGAATAGTATTCTTTTTCTAATACATAATATATTTTTAACTTTTTTTCATTATGCGCTTAATTTTTCTCAGTCCCTCGCTTTTTTTTGCGCCTAGGCCCCTGGCAAGGCCTATGCGCCTTGAGTGTGCTTAGCGCCTTTAATAACTATGAGTAGTATAGTACCAGAAAATGCAGTATGGTTTATGATTGGATGGTGAAAGGTGAGGTGAGCTGAGCTGAGCATACCTTACTTCTTTCTCTCTGTGTGTAAGGTGAATACCATTTTGTCAACCTAACTTTTCCTTGGCGGCTTATGGAAACAACAAAATGAATCTACAAAAACATCAAACACCCACAGATAAAAAATTAGCAGCAAGAGACAGGTATTGAAATCTTCCAAAATTGGATACAAAACAAAATCCTTTGAATTTGGGGAAGCATAAAAGAATGGAATGGAAATGGGTTTACTGAAGAAGCCCTAGCTAATTCTAAATAAAAGAGACAGCAAAGCTCTCACCATGATTGAATTTGAAATGAATTCTATCTATAGACACAACTTCACCAAGCGAATGCGTACTGAAACACCATATCAAGGCAATATGAGTATATCGGATTCAAATTTGCAAGCATTAGATCACAACCTCAGATCAAACAAGGAGAATCGTCGCACAGCGAAACGCTAATGTCATCAACGGAAATTAGTATTCTCCTGTCATCCTCGTCTCAATAATTTTTTTCTAGGGATGCGAATTTTTTTTTTAAAGATTTACGCCCCCAGCTGTATACAAAAAAATCGGTTCAATAGCATGCAGGATCAGGTCGGATCATATAAAATAAGTAAACATAAACAAACAAAGTTTCAGAGTGGGTCGGATCGGATCAGGTCGGGTTGGGTTGGGTTGGGTCAATTTTCCTTTTCAGACAATCAAACCCTATTTTCCTAACTTTCTAACACATTAACAAACAAACAAACAAAGTTTCAAGAATATGTTAAGATTCTTCTATTTGATTATTCATTTGTGATTGTTGTATGAGTTTTTTTATCGATTTTGGAAGCACTAGGCCCAAGCCCAAGCCTAACTTGAACATAGTGTTGGGCCGGCCCTCGATTGGTCATTGAATGAAATTATTAACATTTTGTTTATGCATGTGAATTTAAGATTATCTTTTATTGGTGACTAGGTTTTAGAAAGAGATACTAAAATAAAGTGGGATCATTTCATTTTTATTTGGCTTTTTTTTTAGTTGTTCTATTTTTAACCTAGGGGTAAAACTAACTTTTTACATATACTTGACTAAAAAAATTAACATAAGTTAGTGTTAAGGACCACTCGAGTTTAAAAATTATAACCATTTGAACCAACTCTGTAATTATTAAAGTCTTAGGACTAACTCTGCAAAAATGACAAATCTTAAGGACCAATAAGACATTTAACTCATAAAATTATTATTGTCAACAACGAGATGGGTATGATATCCATTTCACATAATCAGGTATGAATATCATCTCATATAATACTACTCGTACCCAACTTCCCAACCCATGAGATTATTTTACAATTAGGCCCCCCGTTGGAGCAATTTACCATTCACTTTAGGGTTCTGGGTAGATACTCCATGGGTATCGGGTAAAGAATGAGACTCTTCCAGTTAAAGTCCGTCTCAATTCATTTATGTTGAGCCAAAGCATGAACTACAATCACAAAAACTCACTCGAGGCTTAAAGCCTTGTGCACTCTGAATCTCTAATCTCTAATGTTCAAGTCAAGTCGAGCCACAGTAAGAGTAAGAGAGCAAATAGTAATATTTGTAAGTCATAGGTAGTGGAGAGGTCAAGTCTTAGTTGGGGTGCGCTAAGGTCCAATGTTAGACTATGGGGTGTGGAAGAGGGTAGTCCTTAAAGAATGATCCGCCACGTAGGCGTCCACGTGTGTGTGTGAAGCGGAACGTCTTCTCCGTCTTGCCTTCGACGTTTGCGACGGGGACGACCCGGGATGGCAGTGTTCTAGCCCGTCGCCGCTCCTCGACGCCCCGGGACGAGCCTCACACCGAAGAGCCTTATGGACAGGAGTTGGTACTCCCAGTAATCTCTCATTGTGAGAGGGACTTAAATGGGGAAATAGATTGACTAAACCATCATAGGTGTTAAACCCGTGCGGGTCAGGTCTAGAAATAAACCCATCAGGTTTTTCAACCATTTCTAGTGATCGTGACATACAGATCATATGATATTTTTTAGAATCGTCACATTTCAACCATTTCAACCAAACAGCAGAATTAACACAGCATGTGATTTATTGAATAAAATTCATATTCAAACACCCAGAAACAAAAATACAACAATGATATCACAAACAAAATCAGACAGAAACCAGATTATTTATTGTGCATCACGCCATTGACAGTTTTAGTTCACACAACATTCAAATAAAGCTGCAGGAAGTGGAAACGGTGGGGTTTAGTTCTAGGAACTGTTGGAACTTTCTCCAGATGATGAGCTCGTTTCTAGTTGAACACGTTTCATCTCCTCATATGCCCATTCAAGACCAGGACAGTAATGGACCGGTGGATTAAATCGGGTATCCTCGATGTTATCCGGCAAGAATGCTCCATTTTCTATTAGGAATCTGATTGCCCGCCTGTTTCTTTCTTTTGCAGCAGTGTGAAGTGGAGTCCCTGTGTTCAAAATAAAAAAGTATAAATTAGAAACAGAAAACACATTATACAAACAAAGTAACATCAGCCACAAAGTATATAAAGTCAATATATCTGTTTATACTTACACTTGTTAGTTGTTATGTATACAATCAGAAACAGAATATAGGTATACAACAGTAAACAACAGGTAATATAAACAGTATATAAAATGATAATCCAAAGCATAATATATCAAACATATAAACATCAGGTGATTCAAGCAATATATATATATATATATATATATAATCTGAATACAATGTGTGAAATCAATATATAAACAGCAGTCCAAAATGTTCACATACTAATGCGGTGCGTCAGACCGCATCGCCTGCGCTTTATGGAATCACAGTGCATCAACTGCAGCGATGCGTTTTGCATCAAGCATTATACGCTCCTTTATAAACCTTCTTTGTAAATAGTTGATATGTTACAGCTTGATCACAAAAACCATATTATTACAATGATAACCTAATATTTCTTGTATAATGATTTAGGAGGTTTTCCGCAATTTGAATGTACAGCCTAACTGACCCGTTTCCATTTTATCCGCACAAAATCTCAACACATCTAACTACAAACGGGTCAATTTGCCAACATAGGCAAAACGAGAACAAAAGAACATTAATGTTGTGTGAAAAACAGGGATATTGTTACATACAGCCACCACAAGCGCCTTTGGTCCGAGCATCGATATTGGCACCACGCTCAAGCAGTTCATCCATAACCTTTATGTGATCACCCTTGGCAGCAAGATGAAGAGGGGTGAGTCCATGTGCTTTGGGGCCAAATGCTGCCACATCCGCATCCATTCCTTCATCAAGAAGCCTTTTTACCTGACAAAAGCCCCATATCGTAAAATAACCACCACTTCCAAGTAGGGGTGTAAACAAGCCCAGAGGCTCGAGAGCTACTCGTTATCGGCTCGGTTAAAAGCTCGAAACAATCTCAAGCCGAGCTTTTGGCTGGTTTAAGCGATATTGAAACAATCTCAAGCCGAGCTTTTAGCTCATTTGAGGTTGTTCTCAAAATAGCTCGAGCTGAGCTCGAGCGTTAGGTTTTACTCGCGAGCCGAGCTCGAGCTTTAGAAAAACATGACGAGCCGAGCTCGAGTCCAGTCGAGCTTGGGTTCGACCTGGGTCGTTTACACCCCTGCTTGCAAGCAAGCAAGCACTAATTGATACTCTAATAGATATACACAACACATTATCAAGAAGGCCATCTAGCAACAATTGTCATCCTAAAATACAAAGATAGCTTCATAACCTATCATCAAAATAGCATAATAATTCACCTCTTTAAGATCCCCTTTTCGAGCACCAACGTGCAAATTCGTCCAGCCTCTATCATCCCTATCCTCCCCTGACCTCATGCTATCCGACCGCTTCACGCGCCTGCGGTTACTATTCGACCGCAACAAGTAATCCGGAATCATCCCAATAATACACCCCAAAAACCACACCCAAAGAAACTAATTATAACTGATTGCAAACAACGGAAAACACACAAATCTCCAAACCTCGTCTTCTTTACATAATTCGCGTTCAACAAATATGAGAATTAACGAGAAAAGTGATTAGCCATGTTGTAAGGAGCAAAAGGATTCAAGCCAGGGCCAAACACACGGAGATTAACAAGCTTAGTGAGCAATAATATTGATGAGGATGATCGACCAATAATATTAAACATAACTAACGAATCGCTATAGAGAAAAGAAGGTGATTGATGACGGGAAATAAGAGAGAAATTAGATGAAATGAAGCGAGATTTTGGGTGCGTTTGGGGGTCTCATGGATGAATGATGCAGGAATTGAAGATGAACACAAACCCTAGATGTTGCAGAGGCTGGTGGCTCAATAAAGGCGTTTGTGGGTGATTGGGGATGTGTGGTGACTCTTTTATTAGTTTTGCTTAAACTAGTACGCTATGTTATGTTTGGACTAGTATTAATAGTAGGTACCGGTATCTATTTTTTTCCATTTTCGGTATTGGTGTTTTTGGTATCAGTTTGGTACGGACCCTACGGTACCGATAAAATATCGAATCTTACTCTCAAATATCAGTATTGTATCGTATCTAATATTTTGATACCGATATCCAGTTTTAACAAATTTATGTAACGGTATTTCTGAAACTCATACCAATTTGGTATGGTACTGATACCACACTCATCCCTAATGCTATGTATGTAAGGTGTGAACTCTTGAGGGCAGGCCCGGTTTTAGGGCTGGGCAGCCTGGGCTGATGCCAAGGCCCAAAGGACTTATAGGGCCTGATAAAATTTCAAGGCCTAGATTTTTAAGTGACCACTGTTATGTTAAATGTTTAATAAATGAGTTCAACAACCCAAAATGAAGTTAGTTCAATGGTTAAGACACTCAAATTGAAAACTAAGGTCATGTGTTCTAATCCCTCGTGTGCATTTTTATTTAAACAATTTTCAACTATTAGTCTCCTGCGTTTTTATTTACCAACCCACTTAATTAATTAATAGTTTGATCTAGTTAACAATTATCGTCGTACTGTGGTTTTTTTATATATAACTGATGACTTTATATTATAATAAGTGGGCTCATTTTTTTCATTTTTTTGTTTCGCCCGAGGCCCAAAATTTTGTTATCGTTCTCGGAGACGGCCCTACTTGAGGGAATCACGTTTTCTTTTAGTATATTTATTACTATTTACCACAAATGAGGGAATCACGTTTTCTTTTAATATATTTATCGGGTGTTTGGGATTGCTTATTTTAGTGACTTATTATCTTATTGACTTTTTGAAAAGTTAAATGGTATTTGGGTTTGAGAGTATATGTGAGGGGAAAAGTTAATAAGTCACTCCATTGTAATTTATTAACTTTTTCAAAAAGTCATAAGCTCTTTTGAAAAGCTTAGCTAAACATGGCTTTATTATTATGGAAAAAGATTAAATACAAATAGCTTTATCGTACGAAAGGAAAAAAAGGTAAAAAGTACGGTGGCATTTTCATAACTATTTACTCGTAGAGTAATTATCAAAATTACCCTACGATTGATCTTGTAGGCTAATTTTGTAAAATGACCTTGTAGGGTAATTTTGATCTTGTAGGTTAATTTTGTAGAGTATCATAATTACTCTACAAATGATCTTGTAGGGTAATTTTATCTTGTAGGGTGATTTTGATCTTCTAAGGTAATTTTGTAGAGCATGATAATTAGTCTACAAATGATCTTATAGGGTAATTTTGATCTTTTGGGGTAATTTTAATATTGTAGGGTACTTTTGCATAGTATCATAATTACTCTACAAATGATGTTATAAAGTAATTTTGATCTTGTAGGGTAATTTTGATCCTGTAGAGTAATTACGAGTAAAATAATTACGAAAATGTCACCGCGTTTTTTCTACTTCTTCATGTTTTTCGTACGTTTTGTACAATAAGACTATTTGTATAGGATCTTTATCCTTATTATTATTTACCACAAATAATATAACACTAAATAAATGGTCTTAAAATTTTTAAATATGATATTTTGTTTAAGATATTACCAATTGAGTCTCTGCTATGTTGTCGGGTTTGTTGCATACTGATATGATCGGCATGTGTAAGTGCGTAGATCAATATATATTATTAAATATCAATCGTATTATTATAAGAAATACTAGTAGGAAACCCGCGCGTTGCCACGGAGTCGACATAATGCGGCAGGTACACAATTCGCATGAGACGATCAGGCTGTTAGTGAAGCGAGGATTTCATGGGAGGTTGTTCATATATCAGATCTAGTTATACAAAAAGTTTATCCATTAAATAGTATAATGAAAATATTGAACTCTACGCGTTAGACAATCAAGTGGTAAGCTAAAAAAGATCCACAACCAAAAGTTATTTAAATAACCATAATGATGAGCCTTGTAAATATAGAGACATCAAATTCACCCTATTTACCGGTCGATGGATCGACCCGGCGAACGCAAATTGTATTATGAGATAACACCATACTGTATTATGACATATCAAGACAGATAATGTGACAACCGGTAATTTACGGCTCTTAATTACTCGCAAAACGAACTTTAGAACGATAATAAATAGTGTTTAAGACGTAAATAACCTTAATTAGGCCATTAGTAAGCCTAGGAACGCCTATTCGACTTTACAGTGCGCGTATGACGATCTGGGAAAAACTGCTAAACGTAAAACGATAACAAACTGAAACCGAACAAAATACTGACAAAGCCGACAAATACGAATTTTATCCGCGTATTTTATACTTATTGTCGCAACCCCCGACCCCTGCTCCGGGAGGCGGGCGGTCGCGAGCTCGCAGAGCTGGTGGTATCGGTGTTTATTAATTTGGCAGCGGAAATTTCATTAGGACCGTAGTTAGGAAATATTTTATCATAGTAAACCACCACATTTTTATAATAATAAATACATGGGAAAAACCCAAGTTTCCATTACAAACATGTTTATAGGGATAAACCCGAATTTTATTGAAATAAAACTTCTTCTTTATTTAGGTAACTTTTATAGCCACTTTTCCAAACCTTCAGTGCTCTCCAGTGTGACAACCGGTAGTTTACGTCCTTAATTACGTAATTAACAGGTGATTAATGCGATAATAAATAGTGTTTACGGCGCAAATTAACTTAATTAGGGCCTCAGTAAGCTTAGGAACGCTTATGCGGTTCTACAGTGCGCGTGTGACGATCTGCGGAGATACTGTTGGAAATTAAATGGTAATAAACTGAAACCGTACGAAATACTGATAACGCCACTATTATACGTCTTTTAATTTTAAAAATTTTATGCTCTCGACACTTATGGAGTTGGATTGCGATATCGGGTCTCGTAGGAATTACGAGCCACTTACACATGAGATGGGCTTGTGGGCCGTGGGCCCAAGCCCAAAACCCACAAGCCTAAACCTGTACATAAAATATTAGATCTTAAAACTCTTGTCAAGATCTACAAAATCATACTAAATCTATGCAAAATATTACAAAATCTGGTTAAATCTTTGCAAGATCCTCTCAAGATCTCAAAATCTCTAATAGATATCAAGATCTCTATAAATCTTCTTTCCTTCTCACTTTGTCTGCATTCTTATCTTCAAGAAAAATACCAAACACCTCCTCTTTTTCTCTCAATTACACACATAAAACAACAATCAGAGCAAGTAATTTCAACATCCCTTCCACATTCAACCAACAATCGATACCCCCTCCCCTCTCGGTTCCAATCTCGGCAGCAGACGCGCCGCCGTGAGCGGCGGCGGTGGTGGCTCCGACCACCGACAACACCCCTCCCCCCCCTTCTCGATGACTGATGCGGCGGTGTGAGGTCCCGACGACGACAAGAGAGAGAGAGACGAGATAGAGAGAGAGAGGCCGAAGAGAGACAGAGCGGCGCCGCCGCTCACGGCGGCGGCAGTAGCAGCAACGGTGGTGGTTCGGCTCGACGACAGGAGCTCCGGTTTGAGGTATGTTCGGTTCAAGATTCAAGATTATTTCGGTTCAAGGTTTGATTTTGATTTTGGCTTGGGTTTCGGTTCGGGTCCAGGTCAAACAGTCAACAGCAGGTCAAGTGGTCAACAGTTTGGTTCGAGTCAGCCGGTTCGGGTCAGATTATGAAGCGGCTCGGGACGACTAGGTCGGACCGAGTCAACTCGGTCAACTCAGCGTGCCGGCACGAAGAATGGTAAAAATTTATAGCGGCACGCGTTAATAATGTTATTTTATATAGTTTTCGTTACTTACATAAACTCGAGCTCGGACCGAATTATTTAGCGACTATTTATTTCTTTTGTTGGTACAATTGACGTAATTTGACATATGATGATTAAATTGTGTTGAATTTTGAAAAATAACGACACTTTAATTGTCGGGGCCGTCCAAAAACAGAGGAAACTCTGCCCGTTTTTCGAGAAAATCTGTAAAACCAAAGCACGTCTTACTATAATACAAAACTAGCGAATTCGAATAATTTTTGTAAAATCGAATACAAATTATATTCAATTTCAACGACACTTTAAAACTTACAAAAACGTGATTGACACGAACTATTTTATAAAATGAATATAATAACTTTTATATTTATTTTCAAGCGCCGATAACACAAATGTGATTCCATGTATTATTTCCAAACAACATGAATTCGCTTTATAAAATGAATAAAGTTTATGTGTTTATTTCAAGTACCGAACAACACAAATTCGTTTTATGAAATGAATACAGCTTATATATTTATTCCAAATATCAAACAACAAGATTTCGTTTTATAAAATAAATATAAATTATATATTTATTTCAAATATCGTACGACACAAATTCTTTGATGAAAATAAATATAGTTATATATTTATTTTCAAACATAACAACTCGACGATTCTTTTATAAAATAAATATAACTTTATATATTTATTTTAAACGCCTAAACGGCGTACTATATATCAACGTACGACTTCTCGAAACAAGCTAACAAGTATAACTTCTTCGTTTCCATTAATTTAACAACTTAACCGTCGAATCATTCGGTCAACAATTCGGTAGAGCTCGGTGACACGTAGTGTAGTTACCGCATTTATTTAGAAACTTATGTAGATATTCCATGTTGGGAATATTGTAGAATGCACGTTAGCAAGTCAAGTCTTGGAAACGACATTACAAAGTCGTATATAGCTAGCTTTGCACAGGAATATTCAGGTGAGTTCATAACCCCACCTTTTACGGTTTTACATTTTTATAAATGTTTTCAGGGTGGAAAGACATGCACGTTTTACAAGAACATACAAAGTTTTTGAATGAACGAAAATTCATATTTCTAAATCATGATACGAATGGATTTCAAGAAACTCAAATGGTTTACGAAAGGATCATAATAAATATACCGGTTTTTACAAAACAAATGGGATCGTCTAGTGATAATATTGAGACTAGGTTGGTCTGCGTACGTAAAACGAGACAACCCATTGAGTTCATGCTCCCCCTTTTCTTTTAACTGTTTTCAGTTTTATAACTTCGGGGGTGAAATACATGTTACAAATGTTACAATGTTTATAAATGGTATGATGGATACAAAAACAAGAAGCACTCTTGGTGATAACTAGTACCAAGTATGATGTGTTTTAAGGAATGATACGAGAAATCGTGTCACGAATAGGGTACCATAAGCATCATTAATCGTGTACATACTTAGACCGCAGAACAAAAGGTTAGATCTAACGGGTTTTCGGGCAACCCCACTCTTGGTGATAACTAGTACCGAGTAGTGTTTTTGTGTCTCCGTCATGAATCGACAACTAGAAAAATGCCTATGGTTTGGATGCTTCCTATGTCGTGTCACATGTTAATGGCCTTGCAACCCATTAACAACTTGATACATACAGAAGTACTTGATTTATACAAGAATACTTGATTTATACGAGAATATTTGATTTATACGAGAATACATGATTCATAGAAGAATACTTGATTTATACGAGAATATTTGATTTATACGAAAATACATGATTTATACAAGAATACTTGATTTATACAAGATACATATCAGGTTATCATACAAAGTTTCCATATGACTTGACAAGAAAATGATTTTAAATTCGTTTTCTCAACAATACTTCAAAAACCGGTTACTCAAAAAGATTTATTTCAAATCTTTTACAAACAAACTATGAACTCGCTCAACTTTATGTTGATTTTTCGCATGTTTCTTTCTCAGGTTGCATTTCAGAAATTATGGCACGGTTGGAATAGGAGAACCATGTGGAGTCGAGTACTTAGTGGGCGTTCATTTTCTAGAAGTCTTAGCTTATTTGCTTGCGCTGTGCAATGAAGATACCAGTCCAGTCACGCCAATACTCAGATAATTTCGGGGTGTGACATCCAACTGGCTTCTAATTGGCTTTCACATTTTGTTACCTGAAACGCATTTAAAACCATTTTATCAACAAGAAATACTGGCGAGCAATAATATTGATGAGTATGATCGAGCAATAATATTAAACATAACTAACGAATCGCTATAGAAAAAAAAGGTGATTGATGACGGGAAATAAGAGAGAAATTAGATGAAATGAAGCGAGATTTTGGGTGCGTTTGGGGGTCTCATGGATGAATGATGCAGGAATTGAAGATGAACACAAACCCTAGATGTTGCAGAGGCTGGTGGCTCATAAAAGGCTTTTGTGGTGATTGGGGATGTTAGTGCACGATGTCTAAAGCCTATGTCTTAAGTCTAGGGGTCTAAATATGTCAAGTATGTATTGTATAGGGGGCCAGAATGTAATTTTATGATGTTTACATATGGTTTCGTTTGAAGGGTGGCATGTCACCTTCAAACGGAAGGCTAGTAAGTGGTTCCGTTTGAACTGGGTTGTGCCAGTTTCAAACGGAAGGGTCAAGCCTATAAATAGGCATTGTATGTTTCTCATTTCAAACGGACTAGCAGTTGGTGTAACGTTACTCTGCCGGATTTTCATGTGATTAATGAATGAGAAACAAGTGTTAAAGTGATCTACTTCTGTTTTCTACTAATTTCTATCTGATTCAAAGCTGTTTGAATGTTTCCGCCACTTAAATATTGTGTATTTACTCAAATTGACTCATTTGATCGGTCAAATCGATCCTACAGGGGATGTGGGGTGCTTTATATATGGTGACTCTTTTATTAGTTTTACTTCAGGTAAATGTAAAACTAGTACGCTATGTTATGTTTGGACTAGTATTGGGTACTCGGTACCGGTATCGGTATCTAATTTTCGGCATTTTTAGTATTGGTTATTTTGGTATCGGTTCGGTATGATACCAGTAAAATATCGAATCTTACCTTCAAATACCGGTACCGTACCGTACCGAATATTTTGATACCGTTACCCAATTTTAACGAATTTTGATACAAGTATTTCTTGAACCCGTACCAGTTTGGTATTTTGGTATCGGTACCATGCTCATCCCTAATGCTATGTATGTAAGGTGTGAACCCTTGAGGGAATCACGTTTGCTTTTAGTATATTTATTAATATTTACCACAAATGAGGGAATCACATTTTCTTTTAATATATTTATTATTATGGCAAAAGATTAAATACAAATAGTTTTATCGTACAAAACGTACGAAATGCAAAAAAGGTAAAAAATGCGGTGATATTTTCGTAATTATTTACTCGTAGAGTAATTATAAAAATTACTCAACAAATGATCTTGTAAGGTAATTTTGTAAAATGACCTTGTACGGTAAATTTGATCTTATAGGTTAATTTTGTAGAGTATCATAATTACTCTACAAATGATCTTGTAGGGTAATTTTATCTTGTAGGGTAATTTTGATCTTCTAAGGTAATTTTATAGAGCATGATAATTAGTCTACAAATGATCTTATAGGGTAATTTTGATCTTTTAGGGTAATTTTAATCTTGTAGAGTAATTTTGTAAGGTATCATAATTACTCTACAAATAATCTTATAATGTAATTTTGATCTTGTAGGGTAATTTTGATCCTATAGAGTAATTACGAGTAAAATAATTACGAAAAATGTCACCGCGTTTTTTCTACCTTTTCATGTATTTCGTACGTTTTATACGATAAGGCCATTTGTATAGGATCTTTATCCTTATTATTATTTACCACAAATAATATAACACTAAATATATGGTCTTAAAATTTTTAAATATGATATTTTGTTTAAGATTCTACCAATTGAGTCTCTGCTATGTTGTCGGGTTTGTTGCATACTCATATGATCGGCATGTGTAAGTGCGTAGATCAATATATATTATTAAATATCAATCGTATTATTTTAAGAAATACTAGTAGGAAACTCGCGCGTTGCCGTGGAGTCGACATAAGGCGGCAGGTACACGATTCGCATGAGACGATCAGGTGGTTAGTGAAGTGAGGATTTCATGGGAGGTTGTTCATATATCAAATTTACTTATACAAAAAGTTTATCCATTAAATAGTGTAATGAAATATTGAACTCTACGCATTAGACAATCAGGTGGTAAGCTAAAAAAGATCCACAACCCAAAAGTTATTTAACTAACCATAATTATGATCCTTGTAAATATAGAGACATCAAATTCACCCTATTTACTGGTGGATGGATCGTAATGTGTACAAAATGCAACATATAAATTACATCAATAGAGACATATAAAAACTCTTTTTTTAGTACTAATGTTGAAAAAAGTGCGTTTCTTTCTTCCTTTTTGAATTTACAGGACCAAACGACCTTAAAAGAACAAAAGGAACAAATAAGCAGCCCAAACTAACATAAATACAAGAAGAAGGAATAACGTGACATGCCCGACCCCTCGGCAACATCTCCCAAAGCAAAAACAAGAAGACAGAAACTGACCACGGGGTCGTGCCCAGCTAGGCATGGGAGTGGTCAGACCCTGCACAACAAGACAAACTCTACAGAAGCTTCTACGCCCACCACGGGGCCGTGCCCAGCTCTCCACGGGGTGTGGTTAACTCTTAGATTTGCAGAATCTTGATAGTACAGTAAAGAGTTGACCATGGGGCCGTGTCCAGAAGACACGGGGTTGTGCGGGGCCCTCTGCTGACTGATGCATTAAATGAAGGAAGAGAAGAAGGATGGCCACGGGTCGTGCCCAATTGACACGGGGTCGTGGCCGGGGCTCTGTTCAGGCTATAAATAAGGGTGTTTGGTTCATTTCAAAGGCATCCCTTGGCAAACCATTTCTCTCCCACTTTGCCACCATTCTACCACCACTACAACACCAACACCCACCTCCATCATCCATCTATCATCTTTAGAGTGTGTAGTAGTCTCGGGATCCAAGATTGATCGTAAGAGTTCTTGACAATCAAATGTCATGTTTGGCTAATCTCTTACATCACTTGGTGAAGACAAGTCTTTAATGTATTACTTTTGATTTTTAATCTTTCGGCACTTTTTAATTGGGTTTGTATTAATAACTTTTATAAATAGTTTCTTTTGTTGAAAGTGAATTTTCTTTACCATTTCTTCATGATGTCATTGATTTGCTCATTCGTGTCTTTACGGTCTATATAAAGCGCATTAACTACCTGGAAGGGGGTTAGGAGGGTGGTTTGGTAAAGTTCTTGTCTCATTCAGTGTATCGATCCTGCGAGGACTTGGTTCAAGCTTACTAGGACCTCCTTCAATGCCCCAAAGGTATTGGATGGCGGGGGTGCAATATGTAAACTACTATTAATACTTTAAACCGACTTTCTTCGGATTGTATCCTTGCTGACTCAAACCACTTAGCCGAGAGTAACGTCACCTTCAAAAGAGGGGCCTACCATTTTTCGCATTAATAACTTACTTAATTGTCTTTCAATATTCCGACCCTTTGGGATTGTATCCCTGCTGACTCAAATCACTGGGTTGAGGGTAACGTCACCTTCAAAAGAGGTGCCTACTACTATAACTAAGATAATCTTTTAAAAAGTCCGAAAGTGCGAAAATCATCTAAGGGTACTTTAAAGATGAGTTAGATACAAGTGATTCTATATTGTCTATTTGTTTTTCATTTTACTTATCTTTTCATTTTTAGTTTTATTTTCATGATTAAAAACCTTTTTCAAAAATTTAGATTGATTAGAGGTTGACGATAAACCGATACTAAAATCTCTTGTGTCCTTTGACGACATCGATATCTTACCAACACTATACTACGCTCACGACGGGTGCACTTGCCCAAATGTGTGTTTAGTGTTAGTTTAATATCGTGTTTTATAAATTTAAAACTTGACTAATGCATAAAATGGGCTTAAAATATTAATAAAATCATATCGCACTCGACACACACCAATCGACCCGGCGAACGCAAATTCTATTATGAGATAACACCATATTGTATTCTGACATATCAAGACAGATAAATGAAGAAAGGTAACCACATACTCTACACAAAATCACAATTATAGTCTACTGTGAAGATATAATCAATTTAAAAGTCATATTACATAGATGTACACACAAGAACGCAATGAGATCGCAAACATCAGCAAGTTCAAAGAGATTAGTGTAAGACATCCACGATAAAGCGCATGGTTTTAAGCACCTGTGTATACAAGTAAAAGACACCGGCGAGGAGAGGGGCGACAACGACGTGTGTCTCGATTCCGACGACTTGGTCACTGGTTCAGGTCATAGTTGTCAATAGCGGCTATAGCGACCGCTATAGCGCTCTGTGTAGCGAAGCGGCCAAGTGTCGCTATTTGGGTCATAGCGACCAATAGCGTGAATAGTGACAAATTTTTTTTATGTAAATAACAATTAGATATAGCTATAAAATAGCTGGATTTATAGGTTTTTTTAATATACATGTAAAATAGCATATATACAAGGGTATTTTGATATATACATATAAAAATTTTCAAAATTCTTTTTCTAGTGTAATACTGTAATCACTATTTATAAAATAGCCGTCGCTATTCGCTACGTAGCCTATAGGTGTCATGTCGCTATTTGTTGCTATTCGCTATCGACAACTATGGTTCAGGTATTAGCGGCAGCGGCGTCAGGGGTGTTTCGGAACGGAAGATCGAGTTAGATGTCTTTCGTTTTGGTTAAGTTTAATTGATATGTGTTTGATTGATAATAAAATGAGTTTGCGCAACACCTTTTGAAGAAGAAAATGGCCGTTTAGCATCTGTAAATGTTACTTCAAGAGCCAAAAAGGGCAATCGTTGACCATTTTATATGTGAGATGATTTATCACAACTGCTTCTTACATAATTGTTTGTCTTCCATATTGTCTTCATTTTCTGAAACCACTTCAATGGTCGAACCTGAACCATAAATTACACTCTAATTGTACGTTATACAGATGAACAAGGTTACTAAGGATAAAAAAACAATTATATTAGATTTATTACCGGTGATCTTCTGAAAATAAATGTACTTAAACCCAAATAAAAGCCAGAACAACGATACGAAAAACAAAAGTGATACCTTCCAACGTCCGTCCTACGAATAATGGAGTTATAGATTGATTTCAACCAAGAGTTTTAGCTGAATTCTCATGCCAACACTCTTCAGTCAACATGTGAGATAAATTAATTATAAAGTTTAACAATGACATAATTCATTTACTGGGGCATTAAACAGAGGGCGTGATACGAACCGAATCGTATATCAATCAAATGGTCCTAAGAAAATAGTAAGGAACTTGAAGAAATTTAGAAGGAAACAAGACTTTTACTAATTCATTTCTTTGCATAATCCAAACAATAACAATACATGTCATTTTATAGGCTTAACCACTAAAATAACTACCTAACTCACTACTCTAATTTACTGTAAAACAAACAATGAATAATGAAAGATAAAGCAAGTCATGCATGGTCTACGTGGGTGGGGGTGGGCACGTAACAGGGCGTTCTTTTAAAATATGCTTTTAGAGCATCATCTTCATTCTTGTTGAAAGATGGTTGGTGGCGTTCAATCATCTAACAAAACAAAAATTGATAACATCATATGAAAACTTTAATAAAAAGAATACCAAATTAAGAAATTAAACTGGAAAGTAATGGTCATGGTTTATGACGACATTTGGTAAATACCGTGTCACTCTCATCATTGGACTACTTTGAGTCACAGCACCAAGAAAATGAACCACATTTGAATGACGTATCTTCTAAAGAGAGATTAATCTCTAATGGTGGCAATAATTTTGTAACTACTTCTTTTAGTTTCAAAACTTAAATCGTTGTTCGTTCTTGATGGTATAATATATGACATTAATTTTTTAAGAGGTTAATCTCTAATTCAGTTTCAAAACTTGAATTGTTGTTATGGTCTAGTGTATGGCATTCATAAATCATAAATGTCTTTAAACTCATTTAACTAATTTCAATAAATGTTGTTATTATTATTATTGTTAATACAGGGTAAGGATAGTGTAAAAAGGGCCTAAAGTGTGAGAAGTGTGAGAAGTGTATTATAACACTATATATAATACTATATAACACCATATAAACACCGTATAACAATATGTATAATACCATATAACACTATGTAACACTATATATCATTATATAACAAATATAACACTATACATCTATCATAGACATGCTATCAGACAACCTATAGTGTTATATTTGTTATATAATGATATATAGTGTTACAAAGTGTTATATGGTATTATATGGTGTTACATATTGTTATACGGTGTTTATATGGTGTTATATAGTATTATATATAGTGTTATAATACACTTCTCACACTTCTCACACTTTGAGCACTTTTTACAGGATCCTCTACCTGTTAATACAATATACTATAAATTTGTAACAATTTTTGGCATTACTGTTTGTTCTATGTGCATTGAAGTTTGTATGATGATTTTAAAAAAACCATACTAAAAAAATAAATAAGCAACATTTTTATTTTTTATAGAGTTGTGCCCTTAGCATGGAGAGTTTTTTTTTTTTTTTAACTTGATTTTTCACTTTGATGCCCCATACTTTTCATCTTTTTGCAAGTTTTTCGTTTTACGTTTCGTTCTATATTTTGCAAGTTAACACGTTGCAACGTACGTGTGGGGCTCAACGTGTTTTCGTCAATTTTTTCCCGTTTGACAGGCCCGTCGCAACACGTCTATTTTTCCTTGTTTGGCAAGTTCGTCGCAACGCGCGGGTCCTAGACCATCTTAGTTATTTTCTACGTTTTACGCTTCGGTCTAATTTTTTCACATGAACACACCGCAACGGGCGTACGTGGTTCAAAGATTTTACTTTGCTTTTCGTTCGGTGTTATTTTTTTTCTTTTTAATTTATTTTGTTTTTACGAGCTTTTCTGATGTTGGTGGTCACCGACAGTGGTATAGCATTGGTGCAACTTGGCATGGTTTTATGCGCCCGCCGCAACGCGAGGATGGTTTAATACCAGTTATTATTAATATCTATTTCATGATCAATTTAATATTCATGTAGAAAGATTATATTGTCCTCTTACTATACATGATGATTAGAGGATGTAATCGTAAGGGATTAACACCTTCATTGTTATGATCACTTAGCAAAGTTCAATTTGAACTTCGACTTGACCGTGTTGGTGCATATTTCGTACGTCTGCCACTGTGCGAATAGTTAGATAGAGCGTGTGTTGAATATTGTATATAATAGAGAAAGTTGGACACGGTAGTGATATTGTCAAGGTCCATCCGGACGGATGGGCATGTCTATCCGAACGGATGGACAACATATTAGTCCATTTGTAAACCCCATCCGGACAGGTTATGTTTTGTAATAGTCCATCCGGACGGATGGACATAGAGTCATCCGGATGGGTGTTGGTGGTTGTCTATAAATAGGGACTTGTGGTTCCCATTTTGACAAGCTTTTTGGTCCCTGAGGGGAGATGTTGTCCAACTGATCTCATGGTGCTGTAACTTGTAAAGATATGAATAGAGATCAGATTATAAGTGACTTCTATATTCTACTCCTTTCTTAGTAATACTAAACGCACCGAACACGTCGTATCGGGACCGAGGCTCCGTCAAACTCGCTGGTTCCTGGATTAGCAGTGGTATCAGAGCTACGGTACCGATTTAATCGATCTGACAGTCAGTTAAATCACCCAAAGCTCATCAATTTTGGGTTGAACGAGAGTTTTGACTTTAAAACAGAGAAAAATCATCAAAATAAAGGTCAATTCACGGATGGATTTTGGAATTGAAGACATCATTCTATTTGGAATTGATTCACGCACAATCCTGTGAAGTTTCATCATGAAATTCACACAAATAAAGATTCTGGACCGAAAAATGTGATTTGGAGTGTTCTTGAGCTGTTAGAACATTTTCACTCGAATGATCATCCGATCGGATGACCATCCGAACCATATCATCATCATCTTCTTTATGTGCTTAACAGTTCACTCGGATGACCATCCGATCGGATGACCATCCAAAGCACAACACAATCTTTCTCATTTTGCCATACGATCGGATGAGCATCCAAACGGATGATCATCCGGGCGAATGGTTATTCGACAATGCCATTCGAACAGATGATCAAATGCCTAAAAAAGGCATTTTTTGATCGCAACGACGAGCAGAGTCTCCAGAAATAATTTGGTGATTGAAAATTTTTTCTTGTTTTTAACGACCAAGCTAGGTTGTTCGGGGACACCATCTGGGGCTTCAGTGAATATATTTGATGATGCGATCACGGATTGTGGAAATTAGTGGGGGTAGTCATGATATTGGTGTAGAATGTTTATCATTTAGATTATCTGACTATTTATGGGCCAAAACGTAAAATCCGCAATGATGAAAAACTGATGTTTGAGGAAAATTGTCATATTTTCGGCATAGTCGAGTTTTTCACAGATAAAAGAGGACTGAATTGCTCAGTTTGAAGGGGAAATTCAGTGATAGAGACGTAAGAATTTGCAAAAATGAGGGGGAATAAAAATTTCAGTGTCATATGTTGAAATTCCGGCATTTTTGAAATTCGTGACACTGCAACAGTATTCGGGTAGTTTCGACTTCAGATTATCAGGGGGAATGTGAATCTGATCGTGGGTTAAAGCATCTGAGATCAAGATGATTCGAGGTGTTGATATCCGATCGTGGACGAAAGCATCGGAGATTTGAGAGTGATCGTGGATGATAGCTTCTGAGATCTAGATTATCCGAGGAGATGAATCTGATTGTGGACGAATGCTTCGGAGATCGGTTTACATTACCAGATGATTTGTTTTCCGATGAAGATTTGCTGATTGTGGAGAATACCATTTACACGGATCTATCATTCTTACGGTGCATTAACGTTGAACACGGTAAACGGGATATCAGATCTTCAGGAGGAATCACGGATATGAAGTTAACCAGTGGGGTATTTGAAGTTTCTATCAATTACCGGTTGAGTTTTTGTACATTCTTAGATCGAGCAAGCGGAATGAGAGATCGTGGTGCTGACATGTCATATCAAAAACTGAGCTCGAATGTGGTTAAAGCTGAAACAGAGGATGCTACATTGACTAATTTCAAGTTGGTGATTGTTCGTGAATGTCGCAGTTTAGTGTAACATATCCATTTTTTCATATAAGAGTTATAGGTTGTTTAAATTTATTAACCACTAGTAACTAATTTTATTTTTAAAATAACTATTCAACCCATATAGTTTTAAAAACTATTTTATACATATTTGGTTGGAATGGTATACTAATTGGCTTATATATGTGTGACATTTCTATTTTCTATATTAAAATAAAGTATATAAAAATTATATTATTAAACGGGTAGATTACGGGTAAGTTGACTGTTAGAAATATGAAGTACCTAGACGGGCCTATGAACCGTTTAATAATTAAATTATAAAAATATATTATATTTGAACTTACTACATTTTTAATGAAACTTGGTTCAAAATGTAGACACAAATATTCTCGTTCTAATGACATATTCATTGTTTTATAAACTATCATATTTTAGAAGTTATAAGCGTCAAATAAGTGAAGCAGCTGAATTAATTATAATATATAAATATTAAAATAATAAAATAAAAAACCTCATTTAGTGTTGCTGTCTACGTGTAATGAGAATTGAAATCTCATGCATGAGATAATGATATTAAGTGTACGTGTCCTTTAGGATTAGAATGAATCCTTTCTTTTTCGTGAACAGCAAGGGAGCAATTCAACTATAAATAACCCAAACAAATTTCAAAAGAAACCTGTTCACCTCTTGCTCCTTCTCTCGTCTCCCCCTTGGTTGATTCATATATGTATATATATATATATATATATATATATATATATATATATTAGTATTATTTCACCTATAATAATAATAAAGTCCTGCCCCGTTTTAAGTGTATTAACTCCCGATCACTGATACCCTTTCCGATTGATCTGGAGCCCCATAACGCATGTCAAGGCTCTGCCCGACTAAGTTCGTTGGGGTTCTGTCTCGTGACGTAGGGATAAGGTTGAATTAGGGTTATTATATTTAACGCGAGTGCATTATATATTTATTAAATAGCTCAGGAGTTATACCCAAGATTCTACCAGGAGACTTTTAGTTGAGCCCTAAAGTTACAAGGTGAGTTCATTCTCTTTTTTCACACAGTTTGTGAGTCATTAACCTTTTTCTCAAATTATTGTAAACCATTTTATTTAAAATGCTTTGTTATCAATTTATATTTACCCTATAAAAACTTATATTATTAACTTTAGTAGAAACCTAAGTGTACATTTCTAATAAAATATGACTTGAGGTATTGTGATCAAAATGTATTAATTAGTAAAGATCAACATAATATAATGCCATATGTATTTAACATATATAATAGATTAAACTGGATGGGTAAAGACCAACTATAGTGGAATTATAGTTTAGAATATATACTATAAAATGTGAAATGAACAACTGTATTATAATATAATACACTTAAAAACATTGAACAAAATTTAGTTTTAACATCGATATAACATATGTCAACCATTTCCATTAAATAACAGTTTAATATAATACCATATGTAGCTAACATGGTATTAAAATAACAGTTTAATATAGTATATTATAAACTATAAACCTTAATGTATATTGTAATTAAATTGCACGATATATATTATTTAACATTTTATATAAAAAGATATACATCGGAAATTATATCTTAAATCTTAGTCCCGTTAATATATTAAATAATTGTATCACAATTATTTAATTGATATATTATATTTGATAAAGTTATAGCTATTAATTTGACAGAAAATGATATATTTCATTTTCTAGGCTAATTGGATTTGTGCCATAGAAAATGTATTTGAAAAAGTAATGTCATGGGACACTACTAAATTCAGAGTCACTAGTTGAGAGAATAATCAACAGTTATATGACCAGGGTCACTAGTTGAGAGAATGATCAACAGTGATAGGACCAAAATCACTAGTTGAGAGAATGATCAACAGTGATGCGACCACCAGCACTAGTTGAGAGAAAAATCAACAGTGTTATGACCCCAGTCACTAGTTGAAAGAATGATCAACAGTGACATGACCACCGTCACGGGAATCGCCTAGTGACAGATACTTTGAATACTAGTAAAATATAATTACTTGATAAATTCACTATTGGACGAAAGTGAGCCAATGAGTGATATGATCATTGTCACATCGGAACTGCCACCATGTGACAAATATTGATTGAGTTGGGTAAATATAAACAAATATAAAAACCCGTAATGCTGTAAAGTATAACAATATATTTTTACAAAAATGGAATGAACTCGCCAGTATTTATTGCTGATAAAATGTTTTCAAAATGCGTTTCAGGTAACTTGCTGTAAAGATAATAGTAGCCAGCTATGGAGCATTGAATGCTTAAATAAAGTGGCTATAAATACCTGAATAAAAGAAGAAATTTATGTTTTATTTATTTGGGTTTATCCCTATAAAAAAAACATTTGAATTAAATATTATTTTAAGCCCATTTGTTAATATTAAAAGTTTGGTGTTTTACAAACTCTGAAATCATTTCCTAACTACGATCCTGATGAAAAATTTTCCACTGCGTAATTAATAAACATCGATACCATCTGGATGGTTCACGACTCTCGCTCCCAGGGTGGGGTCGAGGGTTGTGATAGAAGGTGGTATCAGAGCCACTTGTTTAAGCTATTTAGGTGTTCTTTTAATACATAATCTGAAACAATAAAGTTAGGAAATTAATACAAAGTAACATATGTGTTATTTTTGTAGATTTAAATATATGAATATATATATGTAGATATGTACATATGATTCCTGGAAGTATTATTTTGTTTTAATTATTCTGTGATATTAATAACTGAAAATGTTTGCCATTCAGATGTCGAATGAAGTATCACATAATCCAGAAGTTCATGCTAATAATGAAAATCCTTTGGATAAAAATGCTATAGAAAATCTAATAGCCCAAGGAATAGCTAATGCTTTACCTTTAATAATTAAAGTTGTTAAAAACCCCGTAAAACCCACCAAAGTTGTGAATAGCAAGCATACTCGTGACGACAGTTTTAGCCATAGTGTCAATGGAGACAATGATGATATTATCAAAACCCCATTTCCCATGAAAATGAAGGCGATGACTCTCGGGTGTACCTACAAAGAATTTATAGCTTGTAAACCAACTGAGTTCGCAGGCCGTGAAGGAGCCACGACTGCTCTGCGATGGTTGGAAAAGACGGAAGCTGTTCTTAAAATCAGCAAATGTGCCGAAGAAGATAAGGTGATGTATGCTTCCAACCTCTTTAAGGAAGAAGCCTTAGAATGGTGGAATACAATTCTTCAAGCAAAAGGGAGTGACATGGCTTATGCCATGAACTGGGAAAAATTCAAGAAAATGGCAGAAAGGAAATTTGTCCTCCTTATGAAAAGGAACGAATGGCTAACGAATTCCTAAATCATAAAATGATAGATGTGAATTGTCGTGAATATACGACAAAGTTTTTCGAATACGCAAGAATGGTACCAACTTTGGCTTCGCCAAAACCCGTACTAATTTCTCGTTATATTTGGGGATTAGTAAGAGAAATTCGAGACATGGTCAAGGCTACTAGACCACAGACTATTGAAGAAACAGTTGAACTAGCTAACACCCTGACAGATGGACTAATCCGCACAAGAGACGAAAACAAGAAGAAAGAGTTAGCCCAAAAAGTTTTCAAGAATTCTACCAGAAGAAAGGAACTGAACCGTCATTGGAGAAACCTACCTGCAGAAACTGTAATAAAAAGCATTCAGGAAAATGCCGTTATAGGAGAACACCCTACTGTAACTTCTGCAAGATGACCAGGCATATAGAGGAAGAGTGTAGAAGGAAAACTAATATTTGTTTCAATTGCGGAGAAACAGGACACATCAAACCGTATTGCCTGAAACTGACCAAAGCACCCGACAACCAGGCAAAAACAACAGACGGAGCTAAGAAGAACGCGCGAGCATTCGTACTTACTACGCAAGAAGCAGAAATGATTTCAGACGTAATCGCTGATATGTAATATCTAAGTTAAGTTATTATTTGACCCTAGTATAAATAAAAATTTATAAATAAATGCATCCTTTCAAATACTTCATCTATTCAGAATCATTATAGACTTGTTTGGTCTTCACTTTCATTGAATCATTTAAATTAGTTACGACACGTTGTGGTGCCATTTTCTTTAAATTGAAGCTTGAGCTAATCTCATTTTCACACATGATGTACGAAGTTATTATTTAATTTTGTTGACTCATTATCTTAGACAGTCTAAATACAATTATGTGTTAAGATAAGAGTACACAAATTTGTATCATATTTCGGTGTATCTCTAAAGATTCTTTCATCATTGATCGAAAATTCTATAATATTCATTTGGTCTTTCATCATCAATTGAAAATCCTATAATATTTATTTGAAATGAATATCCCAATTTACTTCATTAAAACTTTCAGTTGATTAAGAAAACGGTGAATTTGTTTGGTCACCATAATTATTAAGCTATTTCAATCATTTCGACACCTTGCGGCGTCGATATAAACTTGTAGCTTGGGCTAATCATAATCATACGAATCATTCAAAACCACGTATGTCTTTCCTTTGATTCATCATTCAAAAGTAGTCTTGATACAATTATGTATTAAGACAATGATACACTAAACTCTATTGTAATTCGGTGTATCCTTGGAATTCAATAAATGTCAACCCACTGATTTTTCTCTTGTTATGGTTCGATAGTTGACAAATCATTTTCATGCTTCTATTTCATTTGATCTTGTTGATTCTGAGTCTTCCTCAGCTGACAATCAAAGTAAGTTTTCTTTTGACAAGTGAATTCTACTGTTTCTAAAAGTCGTTTACAATCAATTTCGACATCTATTGATCATAAATCCCTTTTGGCTTGAACCTAGTCACCTTGGAAATTATATAATTTCACATCTTTCGTTTGACATTGATTCCTATAAATAATTCAGTTGAACCCTTGAGCCCTGTTTATTGTAAAATACATATTCATTTGAACATGCTTGATTCTGTGTCATTTACCTTAATATTGTTCTTATTGACTAAGATGTGACATAACTTTAAAAAGACATCGTAGCCCAAATCTCGATGACGAGATTTAAAACAAGGTGGGGATGATGTAACATATCCATTTTTTCATATAAGAGTTATAGGTTGTTTAAATTTATTAACCACTAGTAACTAGTTTTATTTTTAAAATAATTATTCAACCCATATAGTTTTAAAAACTATTTTATATATATTTGGTTGGAATGTTATACTAATTGGCTTATATATGTGTGACATTTCTATTTTCTATATTAAAATAAAGTATATAAAACTCATATTATTAATCGGGTAGATTACAGGTAAGATGACTGTTAGAAATATGAAGTACCTAGACGGGCCTAGGAACCGTTTAATAATTAAATTATAAAAATATATTATATTTGAACTTACTACGTTTTTAATGAAACTTGGTTCAAAATGTAGACACAAATATTCTCGTTCTAATGACATATTCATTGTTTTATAAAACATCATATTTTAGAAGTTATAAGCATAAAATAAGTGAAGCAGCTGAATTAATTATAATATATAAATATTAAAATAATAAAATAAAAAACCTCATTTAGTGTTGCTGTCTACGTGTAATGAGAATTGAAATCTCATGCATGAGATAATGATATTAAGTGTACGTGTCCTTTAGGATTAGAATGAATCCTTTCTTTTTCGTGAGCATCAAGGGAGCAATTCAACTATAAATAACCCAAACAATTTTCAAAAGAAACCTGTACACCTCTTGCTCCTTCTCTCGTCTCCCCCTTGGTCGATTCATATATATTATTTCACCTATAATAATAATAAAGCCCTGCCCCGTTTTGAGTGTATTAACTCCCGATCACTTATACCCTTTCCGATTGATCTGGAGCCCCATAACGCATGTTAAGGCTCTGCCCGACTAAGTTCGTTGGGGTTCTGTCTCGTGACGTAGGGATAAGGTTGAATTAGGGTTATTATATTTAACGCGAGTGCATTATATATTTATTAAATAGCTCAGGAGTTATACCCAAGATTCTACCAGGAGACTTTTAGTTGAACCCTAAAGTTACAAGGTGAGTTCATTCTCTTTTTCTCACAGTTTGTGAGTCATTCACCTTTTTCTCACATTATTATAAACCATTTTATTTAAAATGCTTTGTTATGAATTTATATTTACCCTATAAAAACTTATATTATTAACTCTAGTAGAAACCTAAGTTTACATTTCCAATAAAATATGACTTGAGGTATTGTGATCAAAATGTATTAATTAGTAAAGATCAACATAATATAATGCCATATGTATTTAACATATATAATAGATTAAACTGGATGGGTAAAGACCAACTGTATTGGAATTATAGTTTAGAATATATACTATAAAATGTGAAATGAACAACTATATTATAATATAATACACTTAAAAACATTGAACAAAATTTAGTTTTAACATCGATATAACATATGTCAACCATTTCCATTAAATAACAGTTTAATATAACACCATATGTAGCTAACATGGTATTAAAATAACAGTTTAATATAGTATATTTTAAACTATAAACCTTAATGTATATTGTAATTAAATTACACGATATATAGATCGGGCGACATTGGATCTCCTTGCCTTTAAATCATCAGCAAACGACACATTACTAATTTTCTCCTTGGCACATTGGGCATGATACTTATAAGAGTTGTTAGCAGCTTGCCGCAACAAAAGAGATTATACCTCCATAATTAACGTGAAAAGATAGGGCGACATTGGATATCCTTGCCTTAACCCACGTTTTCCTTTAAAATACCCGTGAAGATTGCCATTAATACACAAAGAGTACGAAATTATGGTCACGCAAGTCATGATCCACTTCATCATCAGAAAATGGTGAAGTGGATCATGACTTGCGTGACCACAGTTTCGTACTCTTTGAGTATTAATGGCAATCTTCACGGGTATTTTAAAGGAAAACGTGGGTTAAGGCAAGGAGATCCAATGTCGCCCTATCTTTTCACGTTAATTATGGAGGTATTATCTCTTTTGTTGCGGCAAGCTGCTAACAACTCTTATAAGTATCATGCCCAATGTGCCAAGGAGAAAATTATTAATGTGTCGTTTGCTGATGATTTATTCATATTTGTTCATGGTGATGTCGTTTCGGTTAGAAAGATCAAAGAGGCGCTGGAGATTTTTACTAATATTTCAGGTTTAGCTCCTAGTCCAGCTAAAAGCACTGTCTTTTTCTGCAATGTTCCTCTTTCAATCAGGCAGGAAATTCTTGACATTATGCCGTTTCAGGAGGGTGTCCTTCCGGTCCGGTATCTTGGAGTTCCCCTTATCTCTTCGAGATTGTTATATAAAGATTGTGAAGTCCTCATTCAGCGTATGGAGAAAAAGATTGTTAATTGGGTGACTAATCTCTGTCTTTTGCGGGCCGTTTGCAGCTTATCAATTCGGTTCTCTCTTCTATGCACATCTATTGGGCGTCAGTCTTTGTTATCCCAGCTCGGGTTATTAGTGAGCTTGAGAAAAGAATTCGCCGATTTTTGTGGAATGCGGGTTCGGATGGCAGGATTCGTGCTAAGGTTGCTTGGAAAGATGTGTGTTTGCCTAAAGATGAAGGTGGTTTGGGTATTCGAAGTATTTCGGATGTTAATAAATCTCTTATGGCAAACCATATTTGGAGTATTATTACTAACCGGGAGTCTATTTGGGTTAGATGGATTCATAACTACAAGCTTAAAGGTAGAAACTTTTGGGAGGTTCCTTGCAGGGGGAGTATGAGCTGGGGATGGCGAAAAATCTTATCTATCCGAAATATCATTCGTCCTCACATCTGGTCTTCTTTAAAGGGTGGCTTGCAAACTAATGTGTGGAGTGATATGTGGTGTACAGGGAGTCCGCTTAGCTCGTTTATCACACCAAGGTCCATTACTAATGCTGGTTTTAACCTTCAGGCTACGGTTGCGGATGTTATTGATCAGAGTGGTAACTGGAAATGGCCTCAAGCGTGGCTTGATCTTTTTCCGGTTTTAATCACTATTTCGGTTCCTAATTTAGCTCCTAATGCAGTGGATCGGCTTGTTTGGAAAGATTTGGATGGAAAGATGGGTGATTTCAAATCGGCTCAAGTTTGGAACACTATTCGAAGTAGAGATCATCATGCCTTGTGGGCTAATATGGTTTGGTTTTCTCAATGTATTCCGAGGCACTCGTTTCATATGTGGCTGGCTTTCAGAAATAAGTTAAAGACACAGGATAGGTTGGCAGTCTGGGAAGCTGGTAGTCAAACAAATCTGAACCTTATGTGCTGTCCGCTATGCAATTTCGACCGGGATAGTCGTGATCATTTATTTTTTCAATGCAACTTCTCGGCTCAAGTGTGGAATAATGTGAAGGCAATGGTAAACTTGGCGAATGTGGATAATACATGGTCATCGATTCTAAATTGGGTGGAGCAACACTCAAGATCGAAGGGAGTAGATCATATTGTGTGTAAACTGTTGATAGCAGCCTCTTCTTATTACATTTGGCAAGAAAGGAATAACAAATTGTTTAATAATAATAAGAGGACGGTTGCTCAAGTGACTGAGAAGATTAAAAGTTCGGTTCGGCTGCGGCTGATGGGTTTCAGATTTCGCGTGAATTCAGCTAGGGAGAGGATCTTCAAGGCCTGGCAGATTGAAGAAATCAAAGACGATATCGTGGATCCGGGCTAGTAGTTCTTCGTATATTGTTTGAGTTCGGTTTGGGCTTTGTTTTGGCTGTCTTTTTTCTTTAGTTGTTTTGGATTATGGATTGTGTTGTGAGGTGTCCTAGGCTTGGCATGTCAAGTCTAGTTGGTGTGTTGTTTTGACACACCCTTGTACTTATTTGTTTTCATTTATAAAATTCATCGGGGTGACCCTTTACCCAAAAAAATTACACGATATATATTATTTAACATTTTATATAAAAAGATATACATCGGAAATTATATCTTAAATCTTAGTCCCGTTAATATATTAAATAATTGTATCATAATTATTTAATTGATATATTATATTTGACAAAGTTATAGCTATTAATTTGACAGAAAATGATATATTTCATTTTCTAGGCTAATTGGATTTGTGCCATAGAAAATATATTTGAAAAAGTAATGTCATGGGACACTACTAAATTCAGAGTCACTAGTTGAGAGAATGATCAACAGTGATATGACTAGAGTCACTAGTTGAGAGAATGATCAACAGTGATAGGACCAAAATCACTAGTTGAGAGAATGATCAACAGTGATGCGACCACCGGCACTAGTTGAGAGAATGATCAACAGTGTTATGACCCCAGTCACTAGTTGAAAGAATGATCAACAGTGATATGACCACCGTCATGGGAATCGCCTAGTGACAGATACTTTGAATACTAGTAAAATATAATTACTTGATAAATTCACTATTGGACGAAAGTGAGCCAATGAGTGATATGACCATTGTCACATCGGAACTGCCACCATGTGATAAATACTGATTGAGTTGGGTAAATATAAACAAATATAAAAACCCGTAATGCTGTAAAGTATAACAATATATTTTTATAAAAATGGAATGAACTCGCCAGTATTTATTGCTGATAAAATGTTTTCAAAATGCGTTTCAGGTAACTTGCTGTAAAGATAATAGTAGCCAGCTATGGAGCACTAAATGCTTAAATAAAGTGGCTATAAATACCTGAATAAAAGAAGAAATTTATGTTTTATTTATTTGGGTTTATCCCTATAAAAAACAATTGAATTAAATATTGTTTTAAGCCCATTTGTTAAAATTAAAAGTTCGGTGTTTTACAAACTCTGAAATCATTTCCTAACTACGATCCTGATGAAAAATTTTCCACTGCGTAATTAATAAACACCGATACCATCTGGCTGGTTCACGACTCTCGCTCCCAGGGTGGGGTCGGGGGTTGTGACATTTAGCGAATTAGAGGAGAGTCGTGAACTGTGCAAAAGACCTGAAGATTCATTTCAGGGGGAATTGGTGCTTTATAGTGTCAAAAGCAAACCCGAATCATCAATCAAGGGGGAATATATTGTCAGACTTCAAGATGCCTAATTGAAGTTGCAGAAAAGTTGAAGATTACAGAATATTCAAACACGGATCAAGGTTCTTAAAGTGTTAGAGACGATTCGACAGTGACAGCCAAGGGGGAATCTGTTGGTGCATATTTCATACGTTTGCCACTGTCCGAATAGTTAGATAGAGCGTGTGTTGAATATTGTATAGAATATAGAAAGTTGGACACGGTAGTGATATTGTCAAGGTCCATCCGGACGGATGGGCATGTCTATCCGGACGGATGGACAACATATTAGTCCATTTGTAAACCCCATCCGGACATGTTATGTTTTGTAATAGTCCATCCGCACGGATGACCATCCGGACGGATGGACATAGAGTCATCCGGATAGGTGTTGGTGGTTGTCTATAAATATGGACTTGGGGTTCCCATTTGGACAAGCTTTTTGGTCCGTGAGGGGAGATGCTGTCCAAGTGATCTCATGGTGATGTAACTTGTCAAGATATGAATAGAGATCAGATTATAAGTGAGTTCTATCTTCTACTCCTTTCTTAGTAATAATAAACGCACCGAACACGTCGTATCGGGACCGAGGCTCCGTCAAACTCGCCGGTTCCTGGATTAGCAGACCGAAATGGTCAGAACCGAAAGTCAAAGCAAAAGTCAATTTGCTTGACTTTTGGCTCTTAACTAGCTAAGAAAATGAAATAGACAAGGAGAAACACTTACTAGTGTTTGGATGGAAAAATTAGAACTTAGAAAAGGAGGCTTCGAGTCCAGAAGCAAGCTCCAAATGAGAAGAGAAGATAATTCTGAAGGTGTGAGGAAAAATGGTTCAAGAACACACCTATTTATAGCGATATTGGATCAAGGAGGTTAATGAGGTGTTAAGATGTTTCTTAGTGTCCTAACAAGTGTTGGAAGGAGATTAAGCGTGGCAAAATTCGTTCTAGGTGTCAAATTTTGAAGAAAGGTGACAGAACTTGATAAACAACCAAAATTCTACTTCTGGGCACCCCTTATGGACCGTAAGAGGTATGCCTTATGGTCCATAAGGCACTCTGATGCAAAATATTTTGTTTTTTACAGTTTTGACCCCTAGACTTATATTATCAGCTTTTTGACATTTTTAACCATTCTAACTTAATATTTAAGTTATGTGAAGGGTATCAAAGCATGTGTAACTTGGATTTTGTTCTGGAAATGTTGTGAATAGCGTTTTGCTTGTACATACGATAACGAAGCTCGTGAATAAAATATATATTTATTAAACACGGAAAACGATCCCTTAACGACACTAAGAAATGTTCCGAATCTCATCCTTGGTTAAGGCGAGTGTCAGGTGTACAAATGATCGGGAAGTAACGAGATTGGATGATTTTACCATCCCTTAAGTTTTGGGGTGCTAATCTCCCAATGTATCATGTGATACGCTTAGATTAAGAGGTAATTAGGTATAATACTAACTTAGACATTATGATTGGAGGTATACTCCTTACGGTCTAAGTTTTCATGGACAGTCTTAATAAGTCTGACTCTATTTTCTCAACCTCGTGAGGTGAGCAATACATTTTCTTTAGTAATTCAATAAACTTTTCTTAGTCTTATATCATATAGGGTAACTCTCCTAATAGATTAAATCATGGTCTTCCACCATATTTAAGCGTCCACTTGAACGGATTGCGATGCATATTTGTTCGCATCATTCTCAGCACATCCACTTTAGTCTATTCTCCTTAGTATTTTGAACTGAGGCGGTGATCCCTACATAGATGGTGGTTCCTACAGCCAGAACAAGCATCCGTGACCCTCAAGCAAATGCTGAAAATTTGGCTCAAGACCTTGATAGAGTTTCTGTTGACAGATTAAAGAAGTACAGTGGAGCGCAGTTGGTCGTGTCTTTGAAGCCTCCAAGTGGGAGATTGTTGGGGTGCAGACTTCTCGACACGAGTAAGGGCAGTCGGCCAAAGTTGCGGCCCATTGGGCTTCAACCCTAATTGTGTAGTCTATATATTGATCTCTTGTGCTTGTAATGTTTAACACATCAATATAAAATATCCTAGTTGCCACCCGTGGACGTAGGTCAGTTTAGACCGAACCATGTAAATCCCCGTGTTCGTTTATTGCTTTCAGTGTCATGTTCGTGTGTGGGTTTCAATCTCAACATTTATATGTATTTAACACATGTAATACACGGGTTTATAACACCTATAATCTAATTTATTTTTATATTTAACCGGTGGGTTTATAAGCTAGCATGTTAAAAATTAAAATATGTTAAAAATTACAATTACCCTAGACCATCAAGAAAGAAAGAAGTATTTTACTCTTGTAAACGAAACGAAGACGTTCATCTCCCGCCTTCCGATTGTTTTCTTTCCGGTAAATTCCTTCCTTGGATCCTTTTCATATGTTTCAATTGCTACATTTTGGTGATTCATATGCAACGGATATTATAACAGATTGTGCTATGTGTATTCATTCATATTTGGCGATTCATCCGTCCGTTTGAGGTCCTCCTAATCGTTGTAGTTTCAATCATCCTGTTCATGATATTCTAGAAGAGCCGATCATTCATATAGTGGAATCTTAATTTTGTTTGTTTTCAAACAGTTTAGTTTTGTAATTCTAGTTGCGGGATGGCAATTCGACGCTTTCGAAGCAAATGTTCGGTGGTCAGTTCTCCCAAACCCTCATAGATCTAGGTTAGGTTAGGTTCAACAGAGATTGATATGTTATCAACTACCCTCTAGTTGAATTTTGTATGCTTGTGTTCTGTTAATCATGTATTATATCCATATGACATATTGGTTCTTTATTTAATGATTTTTAATCTTTTTGTGTAATTATATTAGCTTGATCCCTTCAAACCCGTAGTAAAAAAGATTCATTCAATGGGTTGGGGGAGCATCTACGTTAGACGTATGAAAGTTTTCTCGTTGGCGATTCTAATCTACTTAGATTATAAGGTATTTTTTAATGCTTCCTTCAAGTGGTTGTATCATAACCGTTAACTGAGAAAAAAACTTACGCTTCTGGAAATATATGTATTGAAGTCTCTGAAGCACAGACAGAAATGGACGAGTGACTCGGAAAAAGCTGCTTTATGGGAGAAAGCCCATGAGCGCAATGCTAATCGTATAGTTAAGTTGATTATAGAGCTGGAAGGCATGTGGGTTAAAATGGGTCAATATTTTTCTGTGCGGGCTGACGGGCTTCCTGGGGCCTACCCACGCCTTTTGAAGCAGTTACAAGACTCACTTCCTCCTCGCTGCTTGAAAGAGGTATGCATGCTGCAGCAGATGTGGCAACACAGGTTGGGCTGGGCTGACCGAAGCACTTTCTGTCTAAGTTTTGTAAATCTTTTATCGAATAATTGGTATATGATTATAGAAGTTCTATTATCTGCAAAACAATCTAATTTTTTGAATTAAATCGTTTACGGGGTTTATGCTTTAAAATTTAAAAGTACACTTTGGGCAACTTTTGAACCATTAAACCTGTTTGATCCATTGAACGCATTTGACGCGTTTGTTTTTAGCTAATATGTTTGATTTACCTGCTTGACCTATTAAAATAAAACATAGCATGAATCGATCCATATATAAGTAAACGAGTCTGAATATAATACCTCTAGTTCAGAGTTTTGAATTTTGAAGATAAGTCTTCTTGTTAAAGTTTAGAAGTTTGCAACATATTGATATGAAGCTGTAAACGCACCCTTTTTATTCTTTCTGCACACTAACACACATTCATATATGTGATTCTTTAAAGTATCTATAACTGTGTCTTATTTTCAATATTTTGGAAACAACCAATAGCAAGTGAACGTTTTTCTTTATTCAGGTTTGCAGGACTATACAGAAAGAGTTGGGAAAATCAATGGATGATTTATTTACAACTTTTGTTGAAGCACCTATTGCAACCGCATCAGTAAGTTCCTAAAATTATTATAAAAGCTTTTAAATAACTTGGTAGTTTAAGGCATCTAATACTTGGTTATTCCAAAATTAATAGATCATATAAGACCAACCACCATTTTAGATTATGATCATAAAAGAAATATATGCACTAACATAATTTTATTTTATCAACATACTGATAATCTGATATATTGTTTCTTTTATACAAATATCGTATACGCAGATAGCACAAGTTCACCGAGCAACTCTACGTGATGGGCAGGAGGTGGTTGTTAAAGTTCAACACGAGGGCATCAAGACAATAATATTAGAGGTTATTCATTTTGTACCCATGGTCCTTAAATCCTTATAATGAAAAAGTACCAAACTTGTTATTGTTTTAAGTTTCTTGCAGGATCTGAAGGATGCTAAATCAGTAGTCGAGTGGATCGTTTGGGCAGAACCTAAATATAATTTCCATCCCGTAATAGATGAATGGTGCAAAGAAGCACCTAAAGAACTAGACTTTAACAAGGAAGCTGGTATGATAACTCATCCCATATATTAATATATATGTTTTGTTGATTTATTTGCTATGATGCTTGTAGAAAATACTAGAAAAGTTTCTAAAAATCTTGGCTGCAAAGACAACCGTCTTGACAAAAACCCAGAGCATCGTGTTAAAGTATTGATGCCTGAAGTTATTCAGGTATCAATATTGAATCAATTGATTTTCTAGAAGTGTAGGCTAATGCTGTAAGTCAATTTTTATTTTTATATCATTTTTGGTGTAATAACAGTCAACTGAAAGAGTCCTCATTCTAGAGTATATGGATGGCGTGCGGTTAAATGATTCCCGTTCACTGGATTCACTTGGTGTCAACAAAAAAAATATTGTTGAAGAAATAACACGTGCATACGCACACCAAATATTTCTTGATGGGTTTTTCAATGCTGATCCTCATCCTGGTAATGTTTTCGTCCTCTGTATTGACCATGTTGACTTTTTGTCTGACATGGCACGCGGAAAACTGGTTAACTTCAATTTTGTGTCTGATTCCAGGTAATTTTCTTGTAACCAAGTCACGTCCACATCTTCCAGTTTTGCTAGATTTTGGGTTTACGAAATTGCTTTCAAGCTCCATGAAACATACTGTTGCAAAAATGTTTCTGGCGTCTGCTGAGGTTTGTTTATTCCTTTCTTGTGTTTGAATTCCGTTTTTGTTGATTTCAGTTATCTGTTGAATTCATTTAGTTATAACCAAAGTTCTTCAAACTTGTATACATGAATTGTTGGCATATTTTTAAAGCTGAGATATATATTATATTTATATAATTTTCTTGGAGAAACTAATGAAACTATCTTCAGCTTGATGCTCTTTCAGGCGACATCGTATTATTCTTGCGGGTCCTTAATTTGCTTGCAGGTGTTTATTAAATCCTTCAAGACCTTACCTTCTTGCAATATAAATAAATGATAATTTGAATTATTTGGTTTCAGGGCTTTCAACGGCATTGAACGTGAGTGTTAGCTATTATAGAATCATTAGACCATTTGCTGAATCTGCTCTAGAATGGTTTGTTTCTGTCATAAATTCATTGTGTCATTTCACCGATTTTATGTATTCGTTAACCTTATATTATTGTCAAATCTTTAATTTATACAAGCTAACTTGTTATAGTGATACAAATGAGGGACCCAAAGATAACGCTGAATGGGTATGTGACAGCCCTGTTAATTCTGAAGTAGAGGCAAAGCTGAGGGCTTTATTAGTACAGCTGGGATATGCTGATAAAATACTTGGAATCCAGGTACATAAATACATCTGTCTCTTTGTTTATACATTTTTGCATACTACATGTGGGTAGTAGTTACACCCATTTGTTAGAAATGGGTCGATTCATTTATTTCTAGCGGGTCAAATGAGTAAAGTATTGTATTTACCAAATTTAATTTATTTAATTAAAAGCAACTCATAGTATAGTATGACCATTGTACCCTTTTTTTCCAAAAGTTTAATCATCACATATATACCTATTAAGGCCATTTCGTTCTTGTTTTTCATTCCTTTCTTCCTGAGACTTTTTCATTCCTTTTTTTCCAGCGAGATTGCATATGCCATTCCATTTTTTAGCTATTTTTTCAGCAAGATTGCATTTTCAGGCTTCCATCAGCTATTTTTTTTTCTCTCCAAATCTTCCAGCCATTTCTAGCATTAAATATACAATTTTACCCATTACAATAGCAAATACCAACCAAAAAACCAATAACAAATATTAAACAGTAACACAAAACAGCTATTTCCATCATTTCCAACCATTTCCAGCACGACAATATCATAAATTGACCCGTTACAGTAACGATTACCAGCATTTCCAGCCCAAAAACAGTGGCAGATTTGACCCTTTACAGTAGCATTACAATGCAACAAATGCTAAAAAGCAGTATCAATTTGACCCATTACAGTAGGTAGCAGCGGTGGTGGAGTGGCGGCAGTGGTGCCAGCGATATGTAGGTGGTGGAGACAAACGTGCTAACCCATTTTCAGTTAGCAAGTTTTAGAATAGTTGACTGTTTTTGCCAGTTGACTAATTTGAGGTGACCCAAATGAACTCATATATTTTTTTTTTGCCCAAATCAACCCTATCTTTGAAAAATGGGTCATGATTGTCACCTATATACAATAAATGCTCTGCTCCAAAAGCAAAAAAAAAAAAAAAAAAAAAAAAAGAAAAAAGAAAAAAACAGTAACAGTTTGACCCATCACAGTAGCGAAAAATCTCATAAACCTAGGTAGTTAAAGACTCAAGGCGCACTTAAGGCACAAAGGGTGAGCCTGTCGCCTACACGCAAGGCGCTTATATAGTGCACGCCCGAGACAAGTAAGGTGCACGTCCGGTCCATGCCATTTTAGTTGTTTAGACTTGTTTTTGGCTGGTTCTAACTTTTTGAGTTTACTTTTGCCCGGTTCAGATAGTTTTTTTGTCGGTTCAGGCCAGCTTTTTTTCCTGTTCAGTGCGTCTTGCTGCACTCAAGGTGGTTATGCTGGGCTGTGCATCACCTCGTCTGGGCCTTTAACTACATACTCATCAACAAAAGATGATCAGTTGTCATTTCTTCATCAAGAGAGATATTAATAATATATGTGACATGCACATATGAAAGCATGCATCTCAATGAAAAGTTGTGAATGAATGTGAGATATTATTATCTGATACTCTGATTGTTAGTATTCTCTCTTAGGTCTGTGCCTATAAAGACGGGAATGTGATAATTGATACTGCGGCTGGGGTTCTTGGAAATTATGATCCTTCTCCGGTTCAGCCTGATACCTTATTTCCTGTTTTTTCTGTTACAAAGGGAGTCACAGCTGGAATCTTACATTGGCTTGTTGATAAAGGGTATGCTAACTTTTTGTTCTTCCTATTGTATTTTTGTTCGCTATAATCATTTGACACTTTATATTCTGTCCAATTTGACCTTAATGTACTCAAGATATTTCAAATTTGATTTGAGTGTTTATTGCAGGAAAGTGAAACTTGAGGAGAAGGTTGCAAACATCTGGCCAGAGTTCAGTTCAAACAGAAAAGATCTAATAAAGGTTTTCTTTTTGTCTTATGACGTTTTATCTGGCTAGAGGCGATCAGGTAAGCGCCTTAGGGCGCCGCGTCGTGCACATCTGGGTCAAACTTGGTCAAAATCAAGGTCATATGAACTTGGCCTAAATTAGGGCCATATGTAAAAACAACCAAAAGATTATGAATGGTTTACTTGATAATAAGGCTAATATTTAAAACGGATAAATATAGAGCAACGCTTCACGCCTCGGAGCGCCTCACACTTTTTTAAACCAATCAGACTATTAAAGTAATATGTGTACATTTTTTATCGTTTGTTACCATGAAGGTTCATCATGTACTGAATCATACATCTGGTCTGCAAAATGCTCTTTCGAGCCTTGTGCAAGATAATCCAATGGTGTTGTGTGATTGGGAGGAGTGCTTGAAACGTGTTGCCATGGTTGCACCAGAGTCTGAACCTGGTCAACAACAGCTATATCATTACCTATCATATGGTTGGTTATGTGGTGGCATCATTCAGGTACTCTCAAATCCTCTTCTCAATTTTTTTTGTTAATTCTTATGGGCCAATTTCATATATACCCCTGAAAACGGTTCAAATTTGTATTTACCCTCCTCATTCAATACAACTATAATATGAGTATTATACCCTTCTTCATGCACTTCAAACTCTCATAACCTAATGCAATTATTTAAGGTTTTGTGGGGATATATGAGATCATCTCTTTTTTTTTTTTTTTTTGTAGATTGCTAATGTGCTATTTATGTCTACAATAACAGTACTATTACATTCATTGTTGAATATTTATATAAATAGGTATAGGAGGTCGTATGCATAAATAATAAATATGAAAAATTTTCATCTTTCATTTATTTGATCCTTTTGAGATGAAATACAACCCAAATCAACTCATTTTATAGCTACATGGTATCTCTATTCAGGATGTTTTCAAAGAGAAAAGATGCATGACGATTGACAAATACCCTTTTAGGTTGTGTTTTGTTTTTAGTTTAATAATTAATGGTCCTTCAATGTACAGCATGCATCAAAGAGAAAGTTTCAGGATATCCTTGAGGAGGCTATGGTTCACCCGCTTAACGTCGAAGGGGAGCTTTATATTGGAATCCCTCAAGGCATGATTCAACCCATCTTGTTTATTTTAACTATTTCCAGTCTCAAATTCGAATGCAATGCCACACACACACTAAAGAAAAATAGTTTGAACCAAATCTCATTGCTAGTTGGTTAACATTTTTTTCTTAATTCAGGTGTGGAATCCCGACTTGCAACACTGACACTAGACACAAACGATCTCAATAAACTAGCTGAAGTCAGCAGCCCGACGTCTATCTCTAGCTCTAGCTCTCCTCCCATGTTCCAGTTTGATATCCTCGCGGGCTTAGTTCCCGTTTTTAACACACTCAATGTTCGCCGTGCAATACTACCTGCCGCCAACGGCCATTGCTCAGCGCGTGCACTTGCACGCTACTACGCCGCCCTTCTCGACGGCGGTGTGGTCCCACCACCCCATTCCTCCTTATCCCAGCCGCCACTCGGAAGCCACCCTCACCATCCCAAAGACACTTCCAGCAAAAAACATGGTGGAAACAAGAAAGATTCAAAGACAAACAACCTTAATGATTTCAAAATATTCAGCAGCCAAAAAGCAAAACTTCATGATTCCTTTTTGGGTATTGGAGACTATGAAAATTTGGTTATTCCGAATGGGGATTTCGGGCTTGGATTCAAGCGGGTGTGCTCAAAAGATGGATCTTTAATCGGATTTGGTCATTCGGGTTTAGGTGGGTCTACAGCATATTGTGATATAAGCAACAGGTTTGCTATCTCTGTGACCCTAAACAAGTTGTCTTTTGGGTCTGTGACTAGAGATATAATCCAATTCGTGTGTTCGGAGTTAAATATTCCAGTACCAGAAGAATATGCATAATCTGGTTGAACACCTATCAACCAAAGGGTAAAAATAGGCACTTCAATTTGTTGTATAGATCATACATGTGTGTATGTAATGTATGTATATAAACTTCTGCTGTGTAGTTATTTTATTCTACACTACAATGAAATCAGCGTACATATGGTTTAAAGATAATGTATAATAATGAATACAAGTCGACTTGTTTGAGTGAGTAGTTTAAAATATGTAAACAGATCATGATATCGGCCGTTCAAAAAAAAAAAAAAAAAAAAAATCATGATATCAGAGCATCTGACGTTCACATTTAGTGGAGGCTGTAGTATAAAGCCCCTACGGGCATTATCATGTCACATCAGCGCCACATCAGTGCCATAGCGCCCCCTTGTTAACGATGGCGGTGTGGTTGATGGTGCCCCGGGGCGCTAAAATGGCTGGCATGGCGGCAGGGCCGGCTCAAAATTTTCTGAATTTTTCTAGGCTCAAAGCGGATAGCAAAATTGAGGCCCTTTTGTAAACGAAAAAAATTGCTATGAATCCTGTTATTCATATATCATCTTTGTATACGCATAATTATAGATTATAAACTTCAATGTTGACAATCTCAAAGCCAAAATTACCAACATATAATATATTTTCTTAGAATTTGAGGCCATAGAAAATGGAGGCCTAAAGCACTTGCTTTATTTCACTCCCCCTTGAGCCGGTCTTGCATGGCGGGGTGGCGCTAAGCCACATCCTATGGCCTTATGGATAGGGGCTAGTCCGTTGGTCGTTATGTGTTTCGTTTTAGTTTCAACAGTTAGATTGTAAAAGACAACTAAGGATCTCAAACATCTCAATGTACGACATATTAGCTAGGGGGCGTAGCATAGTGGGGGCGTGAGGGGGCGACCGACCCCCCAAACTTTTCGCTCAGTAGTGGAGAGTATGTAGTTTTCGTATAGAAATTTTTGGGTATATACGTTTTCAACCCCCCCCCCCCCCCCCCCCCCCCCCCCCGATTTTATAGAAATTTTTTTAGCAGTTAAATGACATTTTAGTCCCTGTGTTTTGGGTCATTTTGCCAGTTTAGTCCAAATGTTTCATTTTTCGCCTGTGGGTCCAAAAAGGTTTGACCGTTGCCATTTTACTCCACTAGGTTAACTTCATCCATTATTTTTGTTAACGAAAAAGGCAATTCGGTCATTTTATTGGCCGAATTGTCATTCTAGTTCATAGAATTACATATAAAATGACCGAATTGCCGTTCATGGATGAAGTTAACCCAGTGGACTAAAATGGCAACGGTGAAACCTTTTTGGATCCATAGGAAAAAAATGAAACCTTTGGACTAAACTGACAAAATAGCCAAAACCACAGGGACTAAAATGACATTTAACTCAATTTTGGGACGGAATTTGTGATGATCACTGGACTAGTGATGGGTAAATATCGTTGCAAGATTAGCGACGGAATCTGCAAGGGTAATTATTTGTGACTGAATAAGTCATCGCAGATAGGGCAGTTACATTTTTGTTGCTGATGTTGCGAAAAAACCTATATGTTACAGATGTGTCGCTAATACACGTATATATACATATAAAAAAATATATATTTGATTTTCTAAAACTGTTGGTACAACTGATGCCTTCTAGTCGAATCTTAAGTATATAGACTCTACTTGCCCTCTTCGGTGAAGTCATCTTCTATGTGCTTTCTGTTTTCCTACGTTTCAGTGTACGTAGAACAAGACTCTAAATCTGTATTTAGACTACAAATACGATGAGTGCGGCAAAATTGGTTAGATGCTTAGTCAAATAGTACTAAATATGTCACATATTAACAATCATGACCAAAACACAAACAATCTTAGTCAAACACAACGATACTTGGTCAAACGTAACTATATAAGGTCAAACTAAGATATATGGTCAACCTATATGTAAGGTCAGGTTAGGCAAGGTGAAACTAGGATTTCCGGTAACCAACCCGGGCCATAGACCTTGTCACACCCCCAAAAATACCTCAAGCAGAAACCCCCGCGAGGCGTGTGACATAACAGGATCTAGCCACCAATCACATTGAACCATAACATAGTATTTAATAAAAGTTTCCATTTATTTCATAAAGTAAATTCAAACACAATCCAAAACAAATACGTTCAGCGAAAGCATATAGTTATTTCAAGTGTTTCAAAACAAGTGTGCAATAATCATTAAACTTGTATCCAAGAGCT